>OY804593.1:61330899-61448399 GCA_963680895.1 Fragum sueziense
CTGACAACCAGCAGTTTCTCCTTTTGTCTCAATATTTTCTGTGCCATATTTTACACAAATCATATCGTCAATAACATCCATTTGTCATTTGTGGTAGTTTTTGAAGTGGATCACCCTTAAATTTTGCTGTTTGGGAAAGGGTTAACTGTCTCTTTTTGGTAAAAGGCTGAATATGAATTTTACTTTCCTTCAGAACAATGAAGATGTCTCACTACAGAAGAAACATGTTTATCACCCTGCAGAGATCGAACCAGAAAATCCTGAATGGGAAAAGGAAAAACATTTTATTAACGATAACGTAGGACCGCACAATGGCAACAATGATAAAGATGTATTTGCTATGCACATGGAAGAGAGGAAGATGGAAGCGGTGGAGAGAGAGAATGAAAAATTTGTACAAGAAATAGTGAAGGAAAATACCAAAGATGATGAAGAAGAAGGTGATATTCCGTGGGAAGAGTTTAATGAGTCTAAATATATAGATAAAACAAGGATTGAACCTGGAGGAGACTCGTATGGAAGAAATAAGTTTAACCAGCTAGCTAGTGATAATACAAAGTCTAATAGAGATGTGCCGGATACAAAAACAGCACAGTGAGTATTACTTGTTATCTTGTCTTGAATAAGCTTTAGTTATGACATTTTCAAATGTAGCTGACAGAACATTTTTATACGCCCGAAGGGTTTTATACACCCGAAGTTATGGCCCGCTCGTCTGTCTGTCTGTCCGTCCGTCCGTCTGTCCGTCCGTCCGTTCGCAATTTCTTGTGTGCGCAACTCCTCCTGCAGTTTTGATCGGAATTCGATAAAACTTGCCACAATGAATCTTGATGGTGTCTAGTTGTGCATACGGCTTACGGAATTCTATTAACTCTTTTCGTTCTTGAATTATCTGCCCTTGAATTAAAAAAATGCCCATTTTCTTGTGTGCGCAACTACTCCTACAGTTTTGGTCAGAATTTGATCAAACTTGCCACAATGAATCTCCATGCTGTTTTCATTCGTGAATTATCTGCCCTTGAATTTAAGAAAAAATACCCATTTTCTCAAAAATGTCCATTTTCTCCTGTGCGCAACTCCTACAGTTTCAACCGGAATTTAATCAAACTAGCCACAATGATTCTCTATGGTGTCTTGTTGTGCAAACAAAATTTTGATAACTTTCATGTTTGAATTATCTGCCCTTGAATCGAAAAAATGTCCAATTTTACTGACAAGCCCCTCTTGGGCGTATATGCGCCGCTTTGCGAAGCTCTTGTTTCTGGTATGGCAATGTAAGATTTATGCTGATTTACCCCAACCCCACGTTACCTCAGTTGTTAATTGTTCCAACACAATAAATGAAGTAAAGATTTTCTTTATTAATGACTTATCATCTGTATTGTTAACTTTGAACTTAACCAACCGTATATTTTTGTTTTTATTTTTCAGATGTCGCAATGTAAAATATCAAAGTATTGATTTACCCCCCACCTCAGTTATCATAACATTCCACAACGAAGCCAGATCTGCTTTATTGAGAACCATTGTCAGGTAAGAAATGCTTTACCCATTATGAGACGGTGAAATTTCATACTGTTCCAATAGGGAACAATTTTATCCAGTTAACCGTGACGTAATTTCAGACAAACAAATAGTATTTCGTGGGTGTTGTTACAAAATCTCGAAACTACGGCTTGATACAAGCCGTAGTTACGAGATTTTATAACAACACTGACGGGTTTTCAAAACAGAATGGTAAATTTAGTCTATTTTTAGCACAAAGTTTATTGCTAATTGAAAGGTGTTACAGACAAAAGTTTCAAGTTGGTGAGCATTTAAAAATCTTAGCATTTCAGGTTGGAAAACATTGTAGCTTGTCACGAGCAATTTCTTCATTTTCAACAATGAATTGAATTGTACCAAGTCTTTTTCTTAAGGGGCCTCAAAAAGTGTCTGTGTGTGGAAATGGGATAAGAATATGAAAAATTCTTTCTCAATTTTGTTGTCTGCTTCTCCTTTCAATTGAAAAAGTCTGAACATTTTGCAATTTTGTATAGGGTTATTTAATGAAGATAAATACATGCATGAGTAACATTGCATTAAAATTCAAAAGATCTAACAGATATGACATCAGAGCAACAAATAAATGTCCCAAACGAGAAAATTTAAGGGAGATTCACTTAAAAAACTGCAACAAATGACAAAATGGATGCTATTAAAGATAGAATTTGTGTAAAATATGACAAAGAAAATATTGAGACAAAAGGAGAAAACTGCTGGTTATCAGCAGTTTCTTCTTTTGTTTCAATGTTTTCCCAAAGGCTTTCTATTAGGGACGTCAAAACCAGGTCTTGTTTGGGAAAGGGATAAGAGGGGTGTAAAGACATTCTGAATTTGTCATTTCAAGTCAAAACCCTATGTAGTGGATGATTATTCAAATCATCTGAATGAGACGATTGATAACTCCAATGAGTATAGATCCACAAGCAAAAATTGACAGTGGTGTGGTTTTTTTGTTTACTGTTTCTAAACCAATAAACTCTTCTCATTTGTACCGTTTACAATGTGCACATGATAAATGAACAGGTTGATTGGTTGTAAACGATAAACACAAAACTATGTCACTGTCAATTTTTGCTTGGGGATTTATACCCTTAATATGGGGTTTGATAAACAATAAAATGAAGTAATGCATTTTGAAAAGCCATTACTCCCCCTTATCCGCAGCTCTTTGATATGGTACAGTTATTTAACCCTTTCTCGAACACTTTTTAACGACACCAGTGGTTAATGGGCATGGAAAATCTTACAGAAAAATAAGTAAATGCTGATAATCAACATTTTCTCCTTTTCCTCCAATATTTTCAATTATGTAACATAAAGATTTTATACATAAGTTGAATTTTTTGTGTCATCTGATTTAACCCTTCGGTCCCTTCCCAACTGTTCTGGTTTTGGCACCCCCTATAGAAACATCTTTTGGAAAGATTAACTGAGAGGTAAAATCTTCCTAAAAACATTTTCTTTAATGGCAAATGTTTTCTGCTGTCTATACTTTGTTTGTAGTCTGGAACTCTTTAAGTATAGAGAAGTCAAAATTTTGTTTTTGGGGAAAGGGTAAATTGTATATTCATTGTATAAAGTTAAATTAACATGGTTTTTTTTTACTGAAATATTATGGTTTCTTCAAAAGAGATCCAAGTTTTGATGTCTCAATTTGAAAAAGACTTGGAGATCAGGAAATAAAAGAAGAAAATGCTGATAACAAACATGTTCTCTCTGCCTTAATATGTTTTGCACATGTACAGAAATCACGATGGTTAATCATGTGACTTAGAATTTCAGGAAATCGTCAATATTTTTGTCAATACTTCAACAGTTTGAATTCGGTTTGAAGCAGAGAATGTGGGTCCAAATTAAAAAAAATATTGAAGATTTTCTGAAATTTGTGTATCACATGATTATCCACCGTGGAAATCATTCTAGTTGACGACTACAGTGTTTCTGACAGGCTTATTATCCCTTACGCAAACGACAATATTTTAGGGTGGTCCAGGTTGAAAGCTGCTACAAACCACAAAATGGATGTTGTTAAACATAGAATTTGGATATAACATAGCAAAGAAAATATTGAAACAAAAGGAGAAACTGCTGATTATCAGCAGTTTCTTCTTTTGTCTCAATGTTTTCCAAAGCCTTTTCTATTAGGGACGTCAAAACCAGGTCTTGTTTGGGAAAGATTTCTATATCTATAATGCTTTATTTACAGTGTGTTCAGGAAAAGTCCAGCACATTTAATTACAGAAATTATTCTAGTCGACGACTTCAGTGATGATCGTAAGTATTAGAATTTAACCCTTTTCAAAATAGAGCTCATTATATAGAGCTCAATATAATGTCTCTTAAAAGGATAATAATCGGATGATCAGCATTTTTTCTTTCTCCCCAATGTTTACTTTGCGATATCATTCACAATTTCCACTTTTGACAATGAGTTTCTTGTGGACTGAAACTTACCAAACAAGACCGAGTTTTGACGTCTCCATTGTTAAAGGCTTGGGAAAACATAGAGGCAAAAGAAGAAAATGCTGATAACCAGCATTTTCTCCTTTTGCCTCAATATTTTTTGTGCTGTTTTTGACACAAATTCTTTGTGTATCAACACCCGTTTTGTTGTCTGCAGCAGCTTTCAAATTGGATAGCCCTGCAATTTTTACGTTTGGGAAAGGGTTAAAGAATTTAGATGATTAGGTTAACTTGATGACAAATTTCAAAGATCAGTTAATAGATAACTCTTTTCCAAATGACAGCATTTTAGGGTGGTAAAATTCAATGTGAAAGCTACTGGCTGCAGACAGCAAAATGGATGTTGATAAAGATAGTATTGGTGTATTATGTTGTACAGAAAATATTTAGTCAAAAGGAGAAAATTAATGCTATTGGCATTTTTGTCTTTTGTCTGAATGTTTTCTGAACTTTTTATTCTTATGAGACTTCAAAACTAGGTCTTGTTTGGGAAAGGGATAAATCTGTAGCAGTTAGGAAAATTGATATTGGGTGTGTGAGTCAGAAGGCCATAAAACTTAATGAGAAAAGAAGAAAGTGTTAATTACTAACAAGTATTCTACATGTAGCTGGTATTCAGTGCTAACCCTTTACCAAACAAGACCTAGTTTTGATGTCCCTGATTGAAAAGGCTTGGGAAAACATTGAGGCAAAAGAAGAAAATGCTGATAATCAGCATTTTCTCCTTTTGCCCCATTATTTTCTCTGCTATTTTGTACACAAATCATAGCTTTCTCAACCTCTGTTTTGTTGTCTGCAGTGGCTTTCAATAAAAAATTCATAACTGCTTCTATCATTTATTCTAACACTTCATCTGATTTGAACTAGATCTAAATGGTTGATCTATAATTGTAACATCTTCATAACTTATGTTAGTTAATCCTTTCCCAAATGAACCCCTTGTTTTCATCACCCTTAACCCTTTCCCAAACGGCAAAATTTTACAGTGATCCACTTCAAAAACTACCTCAAATGACAAAATGGAAGTTATCAAAGAGAGAATTTGTGTAAAAATATGGCATAGAAAATATTGGGACAAAAGGAGAAACTGCTGGTTATCAGCAGTTTCTTCTTTTGTCTCAATATTTTCACAAGCCTTTTCTATTAGGGACGTCAAAATCAGGTCTTGTTTGGGAAAGGGTTAACAGAAAAGTCTCGGCAAACTTTGAGGTACTCTCTTAAGAACAGAGCACATTCTCTCTTCATTCCATTATGATATAATGATGCTCTGTTCCCGCGGGGACATTTCACGTCTAATCTCGGGGCCTTGGCGGGATTTCTGTATCCAATCGTTGGCTTTACACAACAAAACAATTTACAAAGCTGATACAAACTTTCATTGGCTGACGCTTCAAATTACCGGCTTCAGCCAAAAATAAAAGCGACGTAATGTATACGTAATCAAACAATATAAAACTGAATGATTTTGATTCGATAATTCAAATGTTACTGGCTTCAGCCAAAAATAGAAGCGACGTAATGTATACGTAATGATCATGCAAGATAAAACTGAATGATTTTGATTCGATAATTCAAATGATGTGCTATAAGTAGATTATGACAACCAAATAGGCTGTTTGTATACCAAAAACGGCAGAGGTCATATTTGATGGTTAATCAATAGACCTCGGCTTTGGAGAGTAACTTTGAGGCAAAAGAAGAAAAAAACCCTCTCCTATTGCTTCAATAGTTTATGTGATGTTGTACATGAATCCTTTCTTTTTATACGCCCGAAGGGTCGTATTATGTTATGGCCCCCATCACCTGTCCGTCCGTCTATCCGTCTGTCTGTCCTTCCATTAGCAATTTCTTGTGTGCACAACTCCTCCTACAGTTTTGATCGGAATTTGATCAAACTTGCCACAATGAATCTCCATGGTGTCTAGTTGTGCACAGCGCTTACAGAATTCAGATAACTCTTTTTGTTCTTGAATTATCTGCCGTTGAATTGAAAAAAAATGGCCAATTTGACTGACAAGCCCCTCTAGGCTGTATATGCGCTGCTCTGAGAAGCTCTTGTTCTTTATATATGTTATAGTCAGCAACAGCCTTTGAATTGGAGGAGTGTAAAATTTTGTTGATTGGGAAAAGATTAATCCTTTTCCATGCAGTGATGCCTTTTAATGCTCCTCCAGAAAAAATTCTAGGGGAAACATTGTGGAAAATATTTTCTACCCTGAAGACCTCCCAAAAAATGAAAGATTTCATTCAATTGAAAATGTCATCTGCAATTTCTAATGTTTGAATTCAGACCAGTCTAAATATTTTACGTCAGGTATTGGGTTACCACTTTCCCACATATTGATGCTTTTGGACGCCCCACAAAATAAAGGCTTTGGAAAACATTGTGGAAAATGAAGATTTTGCTTGTGACAAGCAATTTCTTCATTTCCCACAACGGTTTCTACCAAGAAAGACCAAAAAATGTTAAATTTTGTTCAATGGAAATTGTCGTCTACGACACCTAGAAGTTTGGACTAGGCTAAATTTTTTTTGTTTGGTATTGGATTAAAGGCTACCAAGCTCGACAGTTGATTTCGCCGTATATTAGAAGAAAATAACTAAATCAACGTTCTGTCAAACTTGATTGTTTTGAAAGTTTTATTTGCTTTTCTTTACGTCGATACTTAGAAGGAAATAAAGATCGGCAATTTCCGTGAATCTCCACTGAATGATGTCATACCGTGGCTTGTCTCAGCCCTCAATTTGGAGCATGAGGTTTCTGACACAGATAATGTGTTCGACTTTTCTGCCATAAAGCGACGTTTCAGTTATTATGCATTTCTCGATCGTCAGAGTAATACAGACAACCTTAAACCGTTCTATGGCACATTCCTTCACTCACTAACGACATGTTCTTTGACTGTTTTAACATTTTTTCTAACATTTACCAAGGATAAATTCCGTGTTTTGAGTATCAATTTGGGAAGTCGCTTTATGACAGAAAAGTTGGACACTTTACTTTGTCAGAAATCTCAGGCTTACCGGGAAATGACCCATGACTGCCCGTTTTTCCCGCCATGACGTCATAAAGTGGCCAGTATGACATCATAACTTCAAATTGGAAGTTTAGCGTTTTTTTGTTCGGCAAAGATCGGAAAAGACCAAAATATCCAATTTAAAAGACGAAATAAAAACACTTCTAATGTTTAACAAGAGTGCCATGGTCACAATATACGCCGCCACTTATAAAACTCGAGACAAACAAGAGTGCCATGGTCACAATATACGCCGCCACTTATAAAACTTGAGACAAAAAAATGACTTTGACAAGGATTTATAAATATTCACACAAAAACCTGTAAAAAGTTGTGTTCACAAAAAGGTTTTTATAAATATCCAGTTAAAAACCTGGAAGGAATTGCGTTCACGAGGCTGAAATATCAATAAGCCCCAGAGACTAAGATTGAAGGGGGCATAACTCAGGCAAAAATCAATGAACCATTAAATCCTTACTTCATGCACATCTACCAATTAAGGTAATAACATCCACCAAGTTTCATTAGTATCCAGTCAGAATCTTAGAAGTTGTGTTGACAAGGCTGCAATTTCAATCAGCCCCAGAGACTAAGTTTTAAGGGGGCATAACTCTGGCAAAAATCAATGAACCATAAAATCCTTCCTACATGCACATCTACTAATTGAGGTGATAACATTGACCAAGTGTCATTAATATCCAGCCATAAACTTAGGAGGGGTTGCGTTGTCAAGGCTGCAATTTCAATAAGCCCCAGAGACTAAGTTTTAAGGGGGCATAACTGTGGCAAAAATCAACGAACCATAAAATCCTTCCTTCATGCACATCTACCAATTGAGGTGATAACATTGACCAAGTGTCATTAAGATCTAGCCATAAACTTAGGAGGAGTTGCGTTGACAAGAAAAGTGGACGGACGTACGGATGGACGGACGGATGGATGGACGGACGGACGGATGGACGGACGGACGGACAGACGGAGAAGATGTCGCCAATATACGTCCGCCTCCGGCGGCGTATAAAAATTGTAGAAACTTTGATATTTTGTTCTTAAAAGGCCTTCATACTCATTTATTCTCTTTATAGCATCTGATGGAGAAGAATTAGCCAAAATAAAGAAGGTCAAACTGATCCGCAATGAGAAACGGGAAGGTTTGATGCGATCTCGTGTAAAGGGTGCGGACAAAGCTCGAGCCCCCGTCCTGACCTTCCTAGATAGCCATTGTGAATGTAACAGAGATTGGCTAGAGCCTCTTTTAGCTGAGGTGAAAAAGGTATGCAAGTGATTGTCAATATTCACAGAAGTAATCCTTTCAGAAATGAGGTGCCTCGTGAGAAAACCTGCCTAAATGACAAAAATATCGATTTTCACTTTTTTGCTTATTTTCATGCATTGACAATTTTTCTTTCATATGACACCATAATTAGTTCAATGTGACAAATATTAACGATTTAATTGATATCAAACGATAACCTATAATAATGTTGTTGAACACACTTGTAAACGTGACGTCAATGACGTTCATTTTTAAGACGTAGGCCTACAATGTGTCGCCTCCATGACTCTGGAATAAATATAATAACAAAAGGGCCTACAACATCTACCACTATAGTCTATACTGTTATGACAGTACAGATTGGGTTTTTTTTTCTTTCTTTTTGCTTTTAACGCTCGACAATTGAAAATATATCTGGAGTGTCAAAAACGCAGTTATCGCCGCCGTATTCTTTGACGCGACAAATGTCGTTCATCAAAGTGATCAACCAATCAAGTCAAAAAAACATTTAGAGACAAAATATATCTCAAAAAACTCTGCGGTTATTTATTTATTTTTTACATTTCTAAGCTATGACACTTTGTGACGATCCCACGACATGTATAAAATTGAAATACTAGTTGGTTGTAGAAAATCTTGCAGGAAAAGATAACAACATTCTCTGCTACATTCTGGAGATCCGCACAGTTTAAGCATTCAGTTTTTCGTCTGCAATTGCTTTCAGTTTGGATCAGCTTAAATAGTGTTGTTTCGGAAAGGATTTAATATTTAGATTGAAGTGAGGCTTAAATCTAAGAAGTGTGCGGTCGGAAATCATTTTCAGAAACAAATAATAATAAGGCATTCAATTTCAGTTCAGGATTATGCTATTTATGAAAAGGCTGAAACATGAATAAGTGACACATCTTAAACTGCACCTTATGCAATTAGGCTAATCTACAGTTTCATGAAATTCGACATTTGCTTAATTACTTTTCAAATATTTGGGCCTATGAAGCTACTGTTTTATAGGCCTAGACATAGATGTAGGCCTAAGCTGTGATTATGAAACATCCTATAGGCATAAAGAGATTGGCAGGATTTCTAGGCTACTTAAGGTGGTAGGCCTACCTTCTTTGGTGTAGCCTACATAAAATTTCAAACTGTCAAAAGAGAATCTAACTTACAATCCAGGATTGAACAACAAGGCCAATCTCTTCAACAGCATTGAAAATCCAATTATGTTAACCTTGTCCAAAACAAGGCCTGATTTTGACATTTCTTACAGAATGGTTTTGGAAAATATCCGAGACAAAATTATTTTTCCTTTTGCCTTGATATTTTCTTTCTTAGATCTTAATTGTACACAAATGTTTTGTTTAAAAGAAACTTTCATTTGTTGTCTGCAACAACTTTTGAATAAGACCACCCTAAATTTGTGCAGTGTGGGAAAGGGTTTGAAAACATCCATGTGCAGGTCTGGATAAAATGACGTCACACATACGTCACACATAGCCTACATGTACAACAGTCAAACCAAATCCATGGGATAGTTTATGATAGTTTTGAAAGATCAAAAGAAACTGCTTTTGCTGTTCAACACTGACTTTCATTCACATGAATGGTTTTTGCAACCATTAGAGCAATGTTTTACAGAACATTAATGGAAATGAAGAAAATGCCACTAACCAGCATTTCTCCATATCCTTCAACATTTGTTTTCCATTTTCATTTTTGGTTGAATAACTTAAATCTACAAGCAGCACTAATGCAGTGACGTTGTTATGTCAATTTTTTGTATTCACCAACAAAAAAGTGGAATTCTTTTTCTACACTGGAACAGCAACAGTCAACGTTTTGATGTCGGTCTTTCAACCCCATTCAAAACATGTTCCTCTATTTAACAATTCTTTATGATATTGATTTGATAATTTTAATTTAATTAATTGGTCTTAATTAACAAGCATTTTTTCTTTTCATTCAAGTATTATTTGCTAAGCATTGAAGAAACTCTATTTTCAATAAAACAATGAAAAAAAAATGTTTTGATTTTTGCATCAACATTGACATTGGACCACCCTAAGTTTTCTTTGTTGTGGGAAGTGTGAAGGAAAATCGAGAGCATCGTAGTTATTCTATATCAACTGGGTAAGCAATGATACAGGGTGTCCCATAATATGTGTTACAATTTTAAACATCTATAAAATTGACAAATGTTGTCATCGAGTAAAATGAATAACATGTGTATGAAGGGGACATGATAAAATTTTGTTTGACATATAGAACATCCATATTTTCCTTTCCTAATATAATTCAACAACACACTTTGTGAAATTTACCATTGTTTAACTTATTTGTCAAATGACGTCATCGACGTCACCTTTAAAATTACAATGTATCTTTCTCACATTCTGTACTGATTTTCTTATTTTTCTATCACTTTATAAGACATAGTGAAGGTCTTACTACTTTAAAGATTAATGACAAAATTTTGGGTTAGAAATGAAAAAAAGTTATCGGTAGCCCTTCCTCTAGTTCTTCTGAATCAAAATTCACCGGTAATGTCTACTACTGCATCATTGATGATGTGAAATGTTTGGATTTTTTAAAAGATAAACTTTGAATTATACCTTTTTATGACACCACTTGCAAGGGTCTCTTGTGCATGAATAGGAATGATGCTTTCAATACTTTTTCACTAGATGTAATTGCCCTGCGCAAATGTTTGTCTCTTCAAAAATGCAACCCCCCTCCCCTTCAAAGCACCATTTGCCACCATCTAAACATCAAGTGAAGCAACAACTGTCCTCATTTCGAACTCTGTTTTTTGTGATTCATGTTACCCCTTCAAATTTTAATGATGCTAAAGTATTTACTGCATCTATTTGAGATATAAATAGTCATGGAAGACACAATGAAAACGATCAATTTGAGCATCTTAGCATGGAAAAGAAATTTTGTCAAATTAAAAATATGACGTCGTTGACGTCACTTGACAAAAAAAGTTAAAATGTGGCATATTTTATAAAACGTGATGTAGAATAAATTTTAAAAGTAAATATAGATGTTCTATATATCAAACAAAACTTTATCATGTCCCCTTCACACCCCTGTAATTGATTTTACTCAATGGCAACATTTCTCAATTTTATAGATATTTAAAATGGTAACACATATTATGGGACACCCTGTACCAGAAAACATTTGTGTGAAACATTTTATTCCTTCTTGTTAAATCTATCTAGAGATCTTTAACTCGACACTTACCCTTTAAGATATTCATAACTATCCCCTGAGTGTAAACTAGTGTTTCTAGGTCAAACTTGATGTGACGTCATCTTTACTTTACTTTTTGTGTATCCATGTGGAAATATCAATGATGGATGATTATTAGAAATTATTCAAAATGCTTATGGAATGTCTAGCTACGATATCGTAGCCACAAACTTGATGATGTACTGATTTGTGCAAGATTGGTTTCGGAGAATCATTTATTGCAGTTTGCAAATAGGAAATATCTATTCTGACAGGTAGATCTAGGTTTGTTTGTTTGTTTATAAAGCCACATTTGGACTTTAAATGGTGAATCATCAACACCCCAGATACGCTTACTTTGTAGATCTATACATGCGTTATTTTATTCTATAATCAGAGGGATCTAAGTGTAGTCCACATCTCTTAATTTTAAAATTGCACGGTTGTGATGTATCGAAGTCTGTCGCCTACCCTGGAAAGAAGAGGTAATTTTCAGTTGTTAATACAGTTTTCGGCTTTCGAATACATTCCAATAGTTGTCATTTAATATATCAAGCTATTCATAAATATGGAATTTGTAGATCAAAGAAATACTGTATTGTAATTTGATAGGAACAAGATTCGTATCGTGATTTTGCGCGTCAAATTGCGCGACGTTGACCTAACTTTAATCAGCTTTTACGGCGACGTCACGTCATGTCATTAAGGCAGGTTTTCTCACGAGATCCCTCAAATATATTTCCTAGTCCTTTCCCAAACCGAAAAAGATTAGTTTTACCTAATTTGAATGCTGCTGCAGATGACGAAATGGACATTAATGATAATATGTTGGTTTAGTAGAAATTTTTTATGCCCTCAAAGTGATAGATCATGGGCATTTTGTTTTAGTTGTGTCTGTCTGTCTGTCTCTCTGTCCAAAAACTTAACATTTGCCTTTTTTGGGGGCATTTGTGTTTCACAAACACATCTTGTTTAACTTGGTTTATATTTCATGAACTACGACAGATCATTATGTTGTCATGTTTCAGGATAGGAGGAATGTTGTTAGTCCTATAATAGATGTGATAAATATGGATAATTTTGATTATATCGGTGCATCTGCTGATCTCAAAGGGGGTGAGTACAACAATCTTTGTTTACCAATAATTTCAGTGACTGACAAAGGCTTGAACTAAAGCCTAAAGCCACATTGAAATTCTAGTAGACCAGCAATATACCTAACATTACAGTACAGCTCGATGAGCTTGCATGTTTTTTCCTAAAACACTCGCCCATGGTGAACAAAAAAAATCTGGTGGAAAATCGTGATGATTTTCCATCACAACCACCACATTTTTCCACTCGCAATTTCCACACATCACTGCGAATTGCAGTGTCAGATGGAAAATTGCAGAGTGGAAATGTCAGGTATAGTCTGAGCTTGTCCACACAAATTAATGTGAGTTGTGGTGGTCGAGTGGAAAATTATGGTGGTAAATAGCAGTAATTTGGTGTGTTTGGGTGGATAAACATGTTTTTCCATCCGAATCAATGCAAGATCAAATCATGGTAATGGGTGAAAAAAAGGCAAAAACATGCAAGCTGTACTGTATCTGGAGTTGATGATTTTTCCAACTCAACTTGAAAGTCATAATTTATGTGAAACAAAGAAGTAACAAAGTTTGGACTTGACAAATATTAAACTTATCAGGAATATTGACTATCAGATGTCCACATGAGTTTTCGACTGTTCTGCATTTTGAAAAGCTACCTGTCTTAACTTATGCATTGCTCCGATATTAACCCATGGGAAGCATGAAGAGAAAAGATCAGCTGATTATCAAAGCCTTCTTTACTTGACTAGACCAAGTTCTTCTCAAATAAAGCTGTTGTAAAAATGTTATCATCATGACTTTGTTTAATGGTTAAGATTTTATATTTTCAGGTTTTGATTGGAACCTGGTATTTAAATGGGACTATATGTCTACAGAGGAGAGAAACGAGAGAAATGCCAACCCAATAGCTCCTATAAGGTGTGTACAAAAAGAGCTACAGATAAGAGGTGGTTTGACTTCTCAAAATTGCATCTATTCTCAATCAAACCCTATATTATGAGTACTCATTGGAATCGTCTCAATGAGACGATTCAAATGAGTACTCACAACATGGGGTTTTGATGTGAAATAATAAATTCAGAATGTCTTTACCCCCTCTTAATAGGTTGCTCTATAATATACAATACAGTGCTCTTGAAAATGATGAAATATTCAAACCCAATAGCCCCTATAAGGTTCATACAAATTTGTATTCACTTACAATATTACATAGATAGAACTAATTTTTTAAATAGAGGATAATCGTTTGTTTCAGTGTAAGATCGATTTTTTTTGCTACCCGAAGGGAGAGCATTTAGTCGCCGCTTTGTCTCTCCGTCCGTCCTGTCTGTCTGTCATTCCGTCCGTCCGGAGCGATTTCTCCATAACCCTTGGGCCAAATCAAATGAAACTTACAATGTGAACTCCCTATGACATAATACCGATGCGGTTTTCCCGGTTTTTGGATTTGAGGCCTCGTCAAGGGAAAAGGGGACTTAAGGTGAAATACAGTTTTTCTTTAACTTCTCCTAGTCTAATGGTCAGAATTTGATGAAATTTCATATTTGAGTAGCAAATCAGATTCCTTTGACAATAAAGTGCTCTCCATGGCATACATTTATTGTGACAATGCCTTATTCGGGGAGCATTGTCTGTCTCTGACGGCCCTCGTTATTTCATTAAGTGAACAACAACACGAAATGAAATATAAATCAATCTTACATGAAAAACAAACGATTATTTTATTTCTTTAATGCAGAAATTAGACAAAATGCACAAATTTTCAGACAGATTTTCTTAAAGCGTGTCATTTTGCGCGTGACTGCTATGGCCCAGCTTGTATAACGTCAGGTAGGGTGAAATGAACAAAAGGGGAGGGGGGGGGGGGCACAAGTTTTTGATAATTTCACTGGATAGGCTGTGAGTTTATCAAAATGATAATCTACCGTTATTTTCCGATAATCCACTGAAAAGCATTAAAGAAATATGTCTAAATTCTTAAAATGGATAATTTACTTGCAGGGCTACAGATAAGAGGTTTTTTTTTACTTTTCAAAAAACAAAATTATGTTCATTGTCCATCAAACCCTATATTGTAGGAATTCATTGGAATTTTCTCATCAAGACAATTTAAATGAGTACCCATAAATTTTCTCATCAAGACAATTTAAATGAGTACCCATAACATACGATTTGGATGTGAAATAAGTTAGAGGTGTCTTTACCCATCTTATCTGTTGCTCTGATTGAGAGAAAGTTAAACCCAATAACTCCTATATGGTGTGTAGGAATTGATGAATTGTGACCGTCAATTAAAACATTTTCCAACTTTATCAATGAAAATTTTCATTCTGAAAGTGTTATTTTGTTATCTGTAGCACCTTTAAGTTTTGACTGGTCTATATTTTGTTGTTTGGGAAAGGGATAAGTTGACTGTTGTTCTGCCTAACTAAACATTTCTTTCACAGAACCCCTATGATAGCTGGTGGGTTATTTACTATAGACAAGAGCTGGTTTGAAGAGCTGGGAAAATATGACATGAAAATGGATGTATGGGGTGGCGAAAATTTAGGTAAGATTAATAAACCCATTACCACATGATGACGCCTTATTACGCCCCACAACATAAAGACTTTGGAAAACATTGTGGAAAATGAAGAGATTGCTTGTAAGAAGCAATTTTTTCATTTCCCAAAATGTTTTCCTTCAAAAAAAGATAAAGAAAAATAGTAAAAATCTATTCTCTTGAAATTGTCATCTGCATCATCTATGGATTTAGACCAACTTAAATTTTGGCTGTCTGGTAATGGGGTAATCATTTTATGTTATTTATGATTCATCCAAGATTCTTAAGTATTGTGCCAAGCCCTGATAGGTCTGTGATTACTGCAGAGCTTATAAATCCAGGTGTCATAGTTTTGAACCCTGGTACAGCCAATATCCTTGACAAAATTCATAAGTCTGTATGTAGCTAAAAGAGAGAATGTGTAATACACTTTTAAGCGCATGTCAGTATGTCTAAGAAAGATAAATAAGTAAAGATGCACAAGACACAAGTTTTGAGTATGATTGACCTTAAAATAACATTATCAGTTTAAAAAAGCAGTTTAAAAAGAATCCAAAAAGAAGACTGAATACTTTGATTCAGAAATGGTACCTATTTTTAATACAGTCAATTTTTATACACATTTGCAATGGTTATGAGTTACAATTTACTGCTTTGATGGGTATAGAAATAGCTTCAAATGAAGTCCTTATTTATTAACAATAGTTTTGCTAGGTTTCTGCAATTAGCATTATATTGCTGCTTAAAACAAGCTGCAGTTACAAGGTTTTTGTTGAAAAAGCAGTGATATTCTGAGTTATATATTTACCACATTACAGAGATCTCATTTCGTGTATGACAGTGCCATGGTACATTAGAAATCATTCCCTGTAGCCGTGTGGGTCATGTATTATAATGTTTATATTTTTGTTATTACAGAGATCTCATTTCGTGTATGGCAGTGTCATGGTACATTAGAAATCATTCCATGTAGTCGTGTTGGTCATGTGTTATAATGTTTATATTTTTGTTATTACAGAGATCTCATTTCGTGTATTACAGTGCCATGGTACATTAGAAATCATTCCATGTAGTCGTGTTGGTCATGTATTATAATGTTTATATTTTTGTTATTACAGAGATCTCATTTCATGTATGGCAGTGCCATGGTACATTAGAAATCATTCCATGTAGTCGTGTTGGTCATGTATTATAATGTTTATATTTTTGTTATTACAGAGATCTCATTTCATGTATGGCAGTGCCATGGTACATTAGAAATCATTCCATGTAGTCGTGTTGGTCATGTATTATAATGTTTATATTTTTGTTATTACAGAGATCTCATTTCATGTATGGCAGTGCCATGGTACATTAGAAATCATTCCATGTAGTCGTGTTGGTCATGTATTATAATGTTTATATTTTTGTTATTACAGAGATCTCATTTCATGTATGACAGTGCCATGGTACATTAGAAATCATTCCATGTAGTCGTGTGGGTCATGTATTATTATGTTTATATTTTTGTTATTACAGAGATCTCATTTCGTGTATGGCAGTGTCATGGTACATTAGAAATCATTCCATGTAGTCGTGTGGGTCATGTGTTTTTATGTTTATATTTTTATGCTCCCCGAAGGGAGAGCATATAGTCGCCGCTTTGTCTGTCCGTCCGTCTGTCCGTACGTCCGAAGTGATTTCTCCTTAACCCTTGGGCCAAATCAAATGAAACTTACCATGTGAACTCCCTATGACATAATGCCGATGTACTTTTCCCAGTCTTTTTATTTGAGGCCTCGTCATGGGAAAAGGGGACTTAAGGTGAAATATAGTTTTTCTCTAATTTCTCCTAGTCTAATGGTCAGAATTTGATGAGATATCACATTTTAGTAATAAATCAGATGCCCTTGAAAATAAACTATGTGAAATATGGGTATAAAAATTATGTCATGCAAAAAGGGGGCTTAACATTTGCTAGCCTTATGTTAGCTCTGCATGGCATAAAATTATTGTGACAATGCCTTATTCGGGGAGCATTGTCCGTCTCTGACGGCACTTGTTGTTATTACAGAGATCTCATTTCGTGTATGGCAGTGTCATGGTACATTAGAAATCATTCCATGTAGCTGTGTGGGTCATGTGTTATAATGTTTATATTTTTGTTATTACAGAGATCTCATTTCATGTATGACAGTGCCATGGTACATTAGAAATCATTCCATGTAGTTGTGTTGGTCATGTATTATAATGTTTATATTTTTGTTATTACAGAGATCTCATTTCGTGTATGGCAGTGCCATGGTACATTAGAAATCATTCCATGTAGTCGTGTTGGTCATGTATTATAATGTTTATATTTTTGTTATTACAGAGATATCATTTCATGTATGACAGTGCCATGGTACATTAGAAATCATTCCATGTAGTCGTGTTGGTCATGTATTATAATGTTTATATTTTTGTTATTACAGAGCTCTCATTTCATGTATGGCAGTGCCATGGTACATTAGAAATCATTCCATGTAGTCGTGTGGGTCATGTATTATAATGTTTATATTTTTGTTATTACAGAGATCTCATTTCGTGTATGGCAGTGTCATGGTACATTAGAAATCATTCCCTGTAGTCGTGTGGGTCATGTATTATAATGTTTATATTTTTGTTATTACAGAGATCTCATTTCATGTATGGCAGTGCCATGGTACATTAGAAATCATTCCATGTAGTCGTGTTGGTCATGTATTATAATGTTTATATTTTTGTTATTACAGAGATCTCATTTCGTATATGGCAGTGCCATGGTACATTAGAAATCATTCCATGTAGTCGTGTGGGTCATGTGTTATAATGTTTATATTTTTGTTATTACAGAGATCTCATTTCGTATATGGCAGTGCCATGGTACATTAGAAATCATTCCATGTAGTCGTGTGGGTCATGTATTATAATGTTTATATTTTTGTTATTACAGAGATCTCATTTCGTGTATGGCAGTGCCATGGTACATTAGAAATCATTCCATGTAGTCGTGTTGGTCATGTATTATAATGTTTATATTTTTGTTATTACAGAGATCTCATTTCATGTATGACAGTGCCATGGTACATTAGAAATCATTCCATGTAGTCGTGTGGGTCATGTGTTATAATGTTTAAATTTTTGTTATTACAGAGATCTCATTTCGTATATGGCAGTGCCATGGTACATTAGAAATCATTCCATGTAGCCGTGTGGGTCATGTATTATAATGTTTATATTTTTGTTATTACAGAGATCTCATTTCGTATATGGCAGTGCCATGGTACATTAGAAATCATTCCCTGTAGTCGTGTGGGTCATGTGTTATAATGTTTATATTTTTATGCTCCCCGAAGGGAGAGCATATAGTCGCCGCTTTGTCTGTCCGTCCGTCTGTCCGTCCGTCATTCAGTCCGTCCGTCCGTCCGAAGTGATTTCTCCATAACCCTTGGGCCAAATCAAATGAAACTTACCATGTGAACTCCCTATGACATAATGCCGATGTACTTTTCCCAGTTTTTTGATTTGAGGCCTCGTCATGGGAAAAGGGGACTTAAGGTAAAATACAGTTTTTCTCTAATTTCTCCTAGTCTAATGGTCAGAATTTGATGAGATTTCACATTTTAGTAGTAAATCAGATGCCCTTGACAATAAACTATGTGAAATATGGGTATAAAAATTATGTCATGCAAAAAGGGGGCTTAACATTTGCTAGCTTTATGTTAGCTCTGCATGGCATAAAATTATTGTGACAATGCCTTATTCGGGGAGCATTGTCCGTCTCTGACGGCTCTTGTTGTTATTACAGAGATCTCATTTCGTATATGGCAGTGCCATGGTACATTAGAAATCATTCCATGTAGTCGTGTTGGTCATGTGTTATAATGTTTATATTTTTGTTATTACAGAGATCCCATTTCATGTATGGCAGTGTCATGGTACATTAGAAATCATTCCATGTAGTCATGTTGGTCATGTGTTATAATGTTGATATTTTTGTTATTACAGAGATCTCATTTCATGTATGGCAGTGTCATGGTACATTAGAAATCATTCCATGAAGTCATGTTGGTCATGTGTTATAATGTTTATATTTTTGTTATTACAGAGATCTCATTTCGTGTATGGCAGTGCCATGGTACATTAGAAATCATTCCATGTAGTTGTGTGGGTCATGTGTTATAATGTTTATTATATTTTTGTTATTACAGAGATCTCATTTCGTGTATGGCAGTGTCATGGTACATTAGAAATCATTCCATGTAGTTGTGTGGGTCATGTGTTATAATGTTTATTATATTTTTGTTATTACAGAGATCTCATTTCGTGTATGGCAGTGTCATGGTACATTAGAAATCATTCCATGTAGTCGTGTGGGTCATGTGTTATTATGTTTATATTTTTGTTATTACAGAGATCTCATTTCGTATATGGCAGTGCCATGGTACATTAGAAATCATTCCATGTAGTCGTGTGGGTCATGTATTATAATGTTTATTATATTTTTGTTATTACAGAGATCTCATTTCGTATATGGCAGTGTCATGGTAGATTAGAAATCATTCCATGTAGTCATGTGGGTCATGTATTATAATGTTTATATTTTTGTTATTACAGAGATCTCATTTCGTGTATGGCAGTGCCATGGTACATTAGAAATCATTCCATGTAGTCGTGTGGGTCATGTATTATAATGTTTATATTTTTGTTATTACAGAGATCTCATTTCGTATATGGCAGTGCCATGGTACATTAGAAATCATTCCCTGTAGTCATGTGGGTCATGTATTATAATGTTTATATTTTTGTTATTACAGAGATCTCATTTCGTGTATGGCAGTGCCATGGTACATTAGAAATCATTCCCTGTAGTCGTGTGGGTCATGTATTATAATGTTTATATTTTTGTTATTACAGAGATCTCATTTCGTGTATGGCAGTGCCATGGTACATTAGAAATCTTTCCCTGTAGTCATGTGGGTCATGTGTTATAATGTTTATTATATTTTTGTTATTACAGAGATCTCTTTTCGTATATGGCAGTGTCATGGTACATTAGAAATCATTCCCTGTAGTCGTGTTGGTCATGTGTTATAATGTTTATATTTTTGTTATTACAGAGATCTCATTTCGTGTATGGCAGTGTCATGGTACATTAGAAATCATTCCATGTAGCCGTGTGGGTCATGTGTTCAGAAAACAACATCCATACACCTTCCCTGGGGGCAGTGGTAATGTGTTTGCCAGGTAATATTTAATTCTTTAACCCTTTCCCAAACAAGACCGGGTTTTGACGCCCCTACGAGAATAGGCTTGGGAAAACATTGAAGCAAAAGAAGAAAATGCTGATAATTAGCATTTTCTCCTTTTGCCTCAATATTTTCTGTGCTATATTTTACACAAATCCTGCCTTTATCGCCAACCATTTTGACATCTCCAGCTGCTTTTTATGTGGAAGTGTCCAATTTTTCATTGTTTGGGAAAGGTTAAAACCCATTCTCACACAGTGACGCTTTTTGACGCCCCTCAAGAAAAAGGCATGGGAAAAAATCTTGGGAAATGAAGAATTTTCTTGTGACAAGCAATTTCTTCATTTCCCACAATATTAATATTTTCTAAGAAAAATTACCAAATAATGAAAAAAATCCATTCACTTTAGATTGTCGTTTGCAACATCTTTGAATTTGGACAAGTCTAAAATTTTGTCTTTTGGTAATGGGTTAAACCAGATGTGATTGTGAAATGCTGGAACAGAAACTTAACATTGGAATATTCTCCAAAGTATTAATCCATTACCAGACAACAAATTTTAGCCTAGTCCAAACTCATAGGTGTTGCATACGACAATTTCCATTGAACAAAATTTAACATTTTTTGGTCTTTCTTTGTAGAAAGCATTGTGGGAAATGAAGAAATTGCTTGTCACAAGCAATTTCTTCATTTTCCACAATATTTACCAAAGCCTTTATTTTGTGGGGCGTCCAAAAGCGTCAATGTGTGGGAAAGGGTTAAATAAAGATCAAAATTGGTATGTAGTCTTCTTATAATGAGATCGATCTGCTCCATGCAATGATGACCTTTCTCAAGAACATTTATCAATTTCAACCTTTAATGTGCAATTACACCTAGAAACATAGCACAAAAATTGAATAGTAAGGGGGCCTTTGTCTTCCACAATCATATCTTATTTCAATGAAAAATCATGTTTCTTTTTTCTTCTTCAGAAATACCCGGCGTGCAGCAGAAGTATGGATGGATGATTATAAAAAATTTTATTATGCTTCAGTGCCTTCAGCTAAAATGGTCAATATAGGGGAGTAAGTATTGCCTTAATGTACACTATTGCAATAAGTTATGCCTGAGACGTGGCTTTGGGAGATTCTCGCAAGTTTGTTCCCAATGTTCCTTAAAATGGTCAATATAGGGGAGTAAGTATTGCCTTAATGTACACAATCGCAATAAGTTATGCCTGAGACGTGGCTTAGGGGGATTCTTGCAAATTTGTTTCCAATGTTCCTTAAAATCAAAACCATTGCAGGATCTCTGGCAGGCTCAAAATATCTGATGATCCTTTATTTCATATCTACTATAGCTAGCAAAGTCGCACGATCTATGTTCATGTTTGTTTTTAGCTCACCTGAGCACAAAGTGCTCAAGGTGAGCTATTGTGGTCACTTTTTGTCCGTCGTCCGTCTGTCTGTCCGTCCGTCTGTCCATCCACAATTTCGTGTTTAAACTCTAGCATCTACAAATATAAGCCAATCTTGACCAAACTTGGTCAAAACATGTATGGCCAAAAGATCTCGAATGAGTTCGATTATGGGTCAGATCGACCTAGAAAGTCAGGAGTTATCTGCCCTTGAATGCAAAAAATACCTAGTTTTGACATTGTTTACACTCTAGCATCTACAGTTATTAATCAATTAAGACAAAACTTGGACATAACGTTGCAGACTACAAGAAAGATCTCAGATGAGTTCTATTTTCAGTCTGATTTGACCAGAAAGACGAGAGTTATGTGCCCTTGAATTTGACAAAATTGCCATTTTCGGCTGTTTTCGACCTTGTTTACACTCTAGAATCTAAAATTATTTATCAATCTAGACAAAACTTGGACACAATGTTGGGGACAATGAGATCTCGGATGAGATTGATTTTCAGTCTGATCTGATTAGAAAGTTGAGAGTTACTTGCCCTTGAATTTAACCAAATTGTCATTTTCGGCTGTTTTAGACCTTATTTACACTCTAGAATCTACAATTATTGATCAATCAAGACAAAACTTGGACACAATATTGGGGATCATAAGATCTGGGATGAGTTCGATTTTCAGTCTGATCTGACCAGAAAGACGAGAGTTAAGTGCCCTTGAATTTGATTAAATTGCCGTTTTTGGCTGTTTTTGACATTGTTTATACTCTAGAATCTACAATTATTTATCAATTAAGACAAAACTTGAACACAATGTTTGAGACCATAAGATCTTGGATGAGCTTGATTTTCAGTGTGATCTGATCAGAAAGATGAGAGTTATGTGCCCTTGAATTTGATAAAATTGCTGTTTTCGGCTGTTTTCGACCTTGTTTATACTCTGGAATCTACAATTGTTGATCAATCAAGACAAAACTTGGACACAATGTTGGGGACCATAAGATCTGGGATGAGTTTGATTTTCAGTCTGATCTGATCAAAAAGTCGAGAGTTGTGTGCCCTTATATTGGACAAAACTGCTGTTTTCGGCTGTTTTCCACCTTGTTTATACTCCAGAATCTACAATTATTTATCAAACAAGACAAAACATGGACACAATGTTGGGCACCATAAGATCTTGGATGAGTTTGATTTTCACAACGTTATTGACCATAAGTTCGTTTTGAGTCTTAAAGTCATAAATATTTATTGAATTGAACAAAAGTGTTGCTGATATCATTTTGGATCAGGTGAGCGATATAGGACCATCGTGGTCCTCTTGTTATCTACAAGTACCCAAAATATACCATATGAATTTGAAATAAAAAATATAGAAAATCTTTACCCCTTTTACCTGTTGCCTTGAAAGGTTAAGTTTATGTCGTTTGTCTAAAAGATTGTCTGTATTTTATTTTACAGTATTTCAGAAAGAGTGGCCTTACGTAAAAAACTTGACTGTAAACCATTTAGCTGGTATCTCAAGAATGTATATCCAGAATTAAAGTAAGTGCTGAACCCATGTTAACGCTTTCCCAAATAAGACATGGTTATGACATCCCTGATAGAAAAGGCTTGGGAAAACATTGAGACAAAAGAAGAAAATGCTGATAATCAGCATTTTCTTCTTTTGCCTCCATATTTTCTGTGCCATATAATAAACAAATATTTTTTGGTAATCAACATCCATTGGTGGTTTGAAGCAGCTTTCAAAGGGGAAAAGCCTAAGTTCTCGCTGTTGGAATAGGTTTATAATCTTAACATAGTTTTAGTGAAACTTTGGTTTTATTACAAATCTCATCAAAACTAGACTGTAAATTTAATGTTTTGTTCTTTTCTCTCATGCCTTTGATAGGTTCCATGTACTCTTTAGATAGCCGTAAAAATCTAGGAAAATGCAGACAATCTAAATATCATGTTTTGATTGTCGAGACCTTTGATTACGGATATTGTTGCCTGACTGCCAAGTCAAGATCAGAGTCTATCTCTCTACATCTGGTTGTGGATGGGGTTCAATCACGGTGTTTAATCACATGACTCAGAATTTCAGAAAATCGTCGATATTTTTGTTAATACTTGACCAATTTGAATTTGGTTTGAAGCAGAAAATGCGGAAAACTGTCAGGAATAAGTTGGACGTGGTAGGTTTTTGAAATATCAACTGATAAAAAAGTTATTGAAGATCAACCAAAATTTTTGTTGATCTTCAATAACTTTTTGATCAGCTATTTTTTTTTAAAAATCCAACATGCCCATCTAATGCACGACGTCTGCCTACCTTCACTGCATCAACCCGAATTCAATTCGGTCCCGTATTAACAAAATTATTGAAGATTTGTATACCCCCCAAAATCAATTTGGGGGGTATATAGGAGTCAGCTTGTCTGTTGGTCTGTCTGTTGGTCTGTTGGTCTGTTGGTCCGTCTGTTGGTTTTTCTTCAAAAATCTTCTCCTCCTCAACCATTGGTCAGATTCTTTTCAAACTTGGCAGGAATGTTCCTTGGGTGACCCTTTCAAAACTTGTTCGTGAAATTTTGATTCGTCAAAAATTGTGGGCGTGGCAGGGCGGGGCTTATCGGACTTAGAGAAATCATGTGAAAAATCTTTAAAAATCAATTATCAGGCCAATTTGAACCAAACTTGGCAGGAATGACCCTTGAGTGATTGTATTCAATGTATGCTCATGATTTTTTCATTCGTCAAAAAATATGGGCGTGGCAGGGCGGGGCTTATCCGACTTCGAGAAATCGTTAGATAATTCTTCAAAAATCTTCTCCTCCCTAACCACTGGGCCAATTCTTACCAAACTTGGCAGGAATGTTCCTTTGGTGACCCTTTTCAAAACTTGTTAGTGAAATTTTGATTCGTCAAAAATTGTGGGCGTGGCAGGGCGGGGCTTATCGGACTTAGAGAAATCATGTGAAAAATCTTTAAAAATCAATTATCAGGCCAATTTGAACCAAACTTGGCAGGAATGACCCTTGAGTGATTGTATTCAATGTATGCTCATGATTTTTTCATTCGTCAAAAAATATGGGCGTGGCAGGGCGGGGCTTATCAGACTTCGAGAAATCGTTAGATAATTCTTCAAAAATCTTCTCCTCCCTAACCACTGGGCCAATTCTTACCAAACTTGGCAGGAATGTTCCTTTGGTGACCCTTTTCAAAACTTGTTCGTGAAATTTTGATTCGTCAAAAATTGTGGGCGTGGCAGGGCGGGGCTTATCGGACTTAGAGAAATCATATGAAAAATATTTAAAAATCAATTATCTGGCCAATTTAAAGCAAACTTGGCAGGAATGTCCCTTGAGTGACTGTATTCAACACATGTTCATGAATTTTTGATTGGGTGAAAAATGTGGGCGTGGCAGGGCGGGGCTTATCAGACTTCGCGAAATCATTCAATAATTCTTCAAAAATCTTCTCCTCCTCAACCACTTAGCTGATTCTTACCAAACTTGGCAGGAATGTTCCTTGGGTGACCCTTTTCAAAACTTGTTCGTGAATTTTTGATTCGTCACAAATTGTGGGCGTGGCAGGGCGGGGCTTATCGGACTTAGAGAAATCATATGAAAAATATTTAAAAATCAATTATCTGGCCAATTTGAAGCAAACTTGGCAGGAATGTCCCTTGAGTGACTGTTTTCAACACATGTTCATGAATTTTTGATTGGGTGAAAAATGTGGGCGTGGCAGGGCGGGGCTTATCAGACTTCGCGAAATCATTGAATAATTCTTCAAAAATCTTCTTCTCCTCAAGCACTCAGCCGATTCTTACCAAACTTGGCAGGAATGTTCCTTTGGTGACCCTTTTCAAAACTTGTTTATGAATTTTTGATTCGTCAAAAATTGTGGGCGTGGCAGGGCGGGGCGTATCGGACTTAGAGAAATCATATGAAAAATATCTAAAAATCAATTATCTGGCCAATTTGAAGCAAACTTGGCAGGAATGTCCCTTGAGTGACTGTATTCAACACATGTTCATGAATTTTTGATTGGGTGAAAAATGTGGGCGTGGCAGGGCGGGGCTTATCAGACTTCGCAAAATCATTCAATAATTCTTCAAAAATCTTCTCCTCCTCAACCACTCAGCTGATTCTTACCAAACTTGGCAGGAATGTTCCTTGGGTGACCCTTTTCAAAACTTGTTCGTGAAATTTTGATTCGTCAAAAATTGTGGGCGTGGCAGGGCGGGGCTTATCGGACTTAGAGAAATAATTATAAAAATCTTTAAAAATCAATTATCTGGCCAATTTGAAGCAAACTTGGCAGGAATGTCCCTCGAGTGACTGTTTTCAACACATGTTCATGAATTTTTGATTGGGTGAAAAATGTGGGCGTGGCAGGGCGGGGCTTATCAGACTTCGCGAAATCATTGAATAATTCTTCAAAAATCTTCTTCTCCTCAAGCACTCAGCCGATTCTTACCAAACTTGGCAGGAATGTTCCTTGGGTGACCCTTTCCAAAACCTGTTCGTGAATTTTTGATTCGTCACAAATTGTGGGCGTGGCAGGGCGGGGCTTATCGGACTTAGAGAAATCATATGAAAAATATTTAAAAATCAATTATCTGGCCAATTTGAAGCAAACTTGGCAGGAATGTCCCTTGAGTGACTGTATTCAACACGTGTTCATGAATTTTTGATTGGGTGAAAAATGTGGGCGTGGCAGGGCGGGGCTTATCAGACTTCGCGAAATCATTCAATAATTCTTCAAAAATCTTCTCCTCCTCAACCACTTAGCCGATTCTTACCAAACTTGGCAGGAATGTTCCTTGGGTGACCCTTTTCAAAACTTGTTCGTGAATTTTTGATTCGTCAAAAATTGTGGGTGTGGCAGGGCGGGGCTTATCAGACTTAGAGAAATAATTATAAAAATCTTTAAAAATCAATTATCTGGCCAATTTGAAGCAAACTTGGCAGGAATGTCCCTTGAATGACTGTTTTCAACACATGTTCATGAATTTTTGATCGGGTGAAAAAATTAGGTGTGGCAGGGCGGGGCTTATCAGACTTCGCGAAATCATTGAATAATTCTTCAAAAATCTTCTTCTCCTCAAGCACTCAGCCGATTCTTACCAAACTTGGCAGGAATGTTCCTTGGGTGACCCTTTTCAAAACTTGTTATTATCAATTATTAGGCCAATTTAAAACATTTTTATGCAGGAATGTCCCTTGAGTGACTTTATTCAACATGTATTCTTTTCGATTGGGCGACAAATGTGGGTGTGGTAGGGCGGGGTTATCAGACTTCCAGAAATTGTTAAATAATTCTTCAAAAATCTATTTCTCACTAACCACTGGACCAATTCTTACCAAACTTAACTTGGAAGATCTGCCTGGTGTTCATTTAAAGTGTAAAACTCATTTTATGAAATATTTAAGAAACAATGCCCATATATTTGAATTTTTTTCTGATTCCATTTATCAGTTTACAGTTTATATGAAATATCAAAATGCACAAACACATCACTTTTGGGGGGTATGATCACTTTCAGTGATTTTCTAGTTTTTAATTGTTGTGTCACATGATTATACACCGTGTCAATGCTAGTGTTTGTCAACCACTCTGTCTCTTTGCTCTCTTTACCAGTCCATATTTTCAAAATACTTGAGCTGTGATCTGGGAGAAACAGATCTTATGGCATTCAAGAACAACATGGATCCAGATCAGTTTGTACATATTCACAGCCTGATCAAGATCTGTGCTGTTCTGCTGTTTCTTCATTACCTTAACCCTTTCCCAAACGACAAAAATTTAGGATGATCTACTCAAAAAACTGCCACAAATGACAAAATGGATGTTATTAAAGATAGTATTCAAGTGAAATATGGCACATAAAATATTGATAGAAATGGAGAAACTGCTGGTTATCAGCAGTTTCTTCTTTTGTTTCAATGTTTTCCCAAGCCTTTTCTGTTAGGGACGTGAAAACCAGGTCTTGTTTGGGAAAGGATTAAGCAACTCCCAGAGAGCAGCATGAATCCTGATTGGACTGCAAGTTGATCTACATCCATGTTGGTATCAAATGCCATAGAGGCCTTCTTCTCAGATTCCAGTTTATATTTTGCCATCAAGGGTATATGTTGCAGAGCTCTAGATAAGAGGGAGTGATGACTTTTCAAACTGCAATAATTCTGTTATTGTTCATCAAACCCTATGTTGTGGGTACTCATTTGTATCGTCTCGTAGAGACGATTCAAATGAGTACCCACAGCATAGAGTTTGGAATTGAAATAATGAAGTTATAATGTCTTCACCCCCACTTATCTCTAGCCCTGTGTTGTTCTTAAAAAAACCCACCTCACCTTGTTAGTTATTGCAAATGTACAGAAGGAATTTATTATAACAGATTAGATTATAGTCTTTCATTATACCACCACAAACCATATGTTTTTGGGGGTATACTGGAATCAGCCTGTCTCTCTCTCCGTCCATCCATCCGTCTGTGTCTGTCTGTCCATACCTGTACAAACCTTGTCTGGAGCATAACTCGAAAAGTGTTAAAGATAGAATTATGAAACTTCACAGGTGGATAGATATCATTGTGGAGATGTGCAGTACGAATGTTTGTCCAGACAAATGTAGTGGCGGGGGTATTTTATCACCTTTAGTTTCTAGTTTTTCCATGCATCTATGTACCAGTATTACCTTTCATATGTTTTTATCCAGAGAGAAAGGTATAAGAGCAAAAGTTCAGCGTATTGATAATAAGCCCAAGAATAGGTAACCAGTGAAATGTGCAAGTTTATGCTGATATACACCCCATTATTCTAGAATTTGTATTTTAATCCTTTTCCCAAAAGGCAAAGAAATGTGTTGCTACTTCAGACAACAAAATAGGTGTTCATAAAGTTCTGTTTTGTTTACAAGATAGAACAGAAAATATTGAGACCAATGGAGTCTGCGTTTTCTTCTATTGTCTCAATGTTTCAAAAGCCTTGTTTATCAAAGACATCAAAAGCAGGTTTGTTTGGGAAAAGATTTCAGCCAGGATCTGGAAAAAGGTCCCTTATGCCTTTTGAGCACAACATTGTTTCATATCAGCCTGCATATACACACGGTCTGATCAAGGACCACGTTGCTCTCTAATAGCTTTGTCATGGACTGTAGCAACCATAATTATGAGAGTAACATGGATCCAGGTCAGACTGCACCTTAGTGCAGCCTGATGTTGAAGCCCGGCTGTCTCAAATGCTTTAACCAATTACCACACAATGACTCATTTTGACTCCCCAGAAAATAATGGCCATGGAAAACATCATGGAAAATGAAGAAATTGCTTGTGACAAGTAATTTCTTTATTTCCCACAATGCTTTCCACCCAATAAGACCTAAAAATTAAGAATTCCATTCACTTGAAGTTGTTGTCTGCAGGATCTTTCAATTTGGACCGCCCTTAAATTTTGTTGTTCGATAGTGGGATAAGGGATGTATTTCCAGATCCCGGCTCATTTAGTTTACTAGCCACTAACAATATTTGTACTAGATTCTAATACTTATATAATCAGAGCTACAGTTTATACCTTTTCCAAATAGTCTAGGAGCCAGGTCCTGGAATGGAACTTTTCTTGCAACCGGTGACCTATAAAATTTTGAGTGGTATTTTTCAATACATTAGGGTCCCATGCTTTGGTTAAGGGTGGATGACATGCTTAAAAGTGGTAGGTTTTTTTTTTTAAATCAAGGTCAAAGGTCATTCGGTGCACTTCTCATACATACCTCCTAAAATATCCCATAACTTACTCATTTATTAAGCTAAAACAATTATTTTGGTATCAAAATAAAGCTAATGATTTGCACTTTGACTTACATGAATAATACACAATTTCTTGATTTTCAATATTTTTGAATATTCATAAATATAGCAAAAATTGGCTAAAAATCACTAAAATAAGTTTTGTCTACAAGTGAAAAAAAAGTTTTAAAAATACCAAAGGTATGTTTTTGTGGTTGAAATCATACTTAAAAATTGCCCAGAAACCTGTTCTTGACATATATATATTTCTTCACAGAATTAGTCTTTAGCTTAGGCTTGTAGTCATAGGTAAAAGTGGGTGGGGTAATTTTCCCCTAAAATTACAAAACGTGCAAACATTGATGTAACAATAAATCTTACACATAAATGTGATGTTTTATTAGAATTTATTGTTTTAAAATCATATTTGCAGGGATTTGTAAAGCTTTTAATGCATATTCCTGAAAATTAATTAGAATTTTAAGAGCCAAAATAACAATTCAATAAAACAGCATACGAGATGGATACAGGTCATATCAACACCACAATGTCAAAATAATGACTCTTAATGAGTATTTATCAAGTATCTAGTACAATTAAATAAAACAAGACTCAGATTAGCATAGTCAGCAGCTGAAAATATTCCTCTTTCTATCTTACGGGTAAAGGACATTAAAAAGACCCACGCCAGATTTTCAGGAATCAGAACAACATGGGGATTGTCAGAATTTGTTTTGTTGTGTAGTGCATTGCTTTTATAGACCCAAAAGGAAAGCCATTTTAGAGCTGGAACTAAATTTTTCACTATCAAGGTTCAGTGTCACATGAATATTACTATAAATATAAAGTGCGGTTAGTTAATTATATACACTTGATTAAGAAGAACAGACTTGATTTAGAAGAACTAAATGAACTTCATTTGAAATTTCCTTGTGCAGAAATGATCTAGCTATCCAGGTTGACCATTCCATACAATATTTCATAAACATATTTCCCATTGTTTTGTATGTCCGACAACCTAGCATGGGTCTCTTTAAAGATAATTACGAAACCGCCATCATTGCAATGCTTACACCTGGTAGCCTTACGAGCACATTCGAATATGTATACACAAAATGTAATTTGGAACAGAATATTCTATTCTGTGAATACATATTAATATCATCAGTCTAGAATCTGGATGTTATGATGTGTGGTTATGAAGGTCTCTTAGAGTAACCATGAACATGTTAATATCGTATATTCATTTATGCACATGCCTTCAATAGGGACAACAGAGGATCTGGTCTTTGAGTTTAATTAATTTTGTGACCCAATAAGTTTTAATTGTACAAGAAATTGAACTCAATAGGCCCTATATCTCTTATTATGCAAATTATTTATTGCATGTGGCATTTTGTTACGAGTAAATAGTAGAAAAAAGATACCACAGTTGTTGATCCATCCTTCACAATCCCATCATGATAACATAACTTTGTTTATTGATGCATGGCTGTAATACGTATTTGAGTAGACACAGAGAAACATTTGGTTTTAAAAAAGTGGAAATCTTTGGACCTGTGGTTGTTCTAACTCCACAACAATATACCTGACAAAAATCTGGACAATGTTTTACTTATTACATGGCTAAAACTATTCCTAGTAAATCTTTCATTTGTATCTATATCAAAGAAATCATTGAATGTTTCCCAAAAAGACCTCGTTTTGACGTCCCTAGGAGAAAATGCTTGGGAAAACATTGATGCAAAAGGAGAAAATTATGATTATCAGCATTTTCTTTTGCCTCAATATTTTCTAGGCTATATTGTACACAAATCTAATCACCCATGTGTCGTTTTAACTTTTAAACCAACTGAGATGAAATTTTAAACACATATACTTTGAAGAATTATACATTTGATCCTGGGTCAAAAACGCTGCTGTTTGGATAAAGGCGCATTCGACGGGGTGGGGTCACGTTGAGCGGGGAAACTTCTGACAATTTGCAAAGATGTGACTTATGAAACGCTTTTAAAGCAATCATATTTTGTATTTTGACTTACAATTGTCCAAAATGCTTGTTACCTTTGAGTGGACATTTTTCTCAGCAAACGTAACATCATCGACTGACATTTGGAGTCATCGCTTTGCTTAATAGCAAATATGGTGCTAGGGCAATGGTATTCAATAATGATTTGAGTGTAATTTGGAAAATCAAAATCAGAGACGATCTTTATGATTATGAGCACGCACAGCTAATACTTCTATGAGAAAAAACAAGCATTTGTGAGTGGTAAAACGCATTTATAAATAATTTTACCTATGATGTTTCTGACTTTAATATATCTGGACGTCCCAACATGACATCGGCGAAATCGTTCATGACTTGCCAATTGTGTCCAAGAAACTATCTATAGAATTCCCCAAGTACAGTTCAGACGCTTCTTTGAGAAATAAATGCATATGTTGGAAATGTGGTATATCGTGCAGTGGCAAATATATCGAAAGATGTAAATATTAGATGTGTAAGACAGACTTTCCTGACTTATCCATCTCAGACCTAGGTTGCGCTGCTCAATATGACCCTATGTTGCCATAACAACTATAGAATGTGCCTTAATGCATAAACTTAGTTTTTGTATCCTATGATATAATAACAGTTAGTACATAAATGAAAAAAAAAATAATGACATAATTCTGGATACTTTATAAACAGCCCTCCTACATACCAAATGAGCTTTGTATGTTTAATACTTTTGGAGAAAATGCCAATGTTAAGTTTTGAACAGACAGACGGACGGACAAGAGTAAAACAATATGCCCCCGATCGCTCGATACAGGGGCATAAAATATATGGACCCATATATATTTTCTGTATAAACATTAATTCAGTATATTCCTATATTTGTAAGCACTAAACTGAGCAGTATCTGAATCTACCATCACCAGCATGCCATGTATGGACCAAGGATGACAACAATAATTTAGTTCCTGTAAGAATGCGCAAAGTTCCTACACCTCTAGCTTTGCTTGGCATCACACAATGCTCGTGTTAAAATGACTGCCACATGCGAAGGTCTAAGTGTCAAAGAGAAGATCTTTTATGCACTGATGCATGTGTTTGTGAGTCAGAACTGTGTAAAGACTTGAGAATCTTGACGCATCAGACAGTGATAAGCATGAGTATATATGACATGAGTTGAGTGTATTGAAGTGTTTAGTATAGGGTAGCTGTGGACATTACAAGTCTGGTTAATGCATCATTTGTCTTGTTGTTATTGTAGTTGTTGTTGATGATGGTGATGATGAGGATGAGGATAGTGTTGTATATAAAGACAAATATATTACTTATATCAAGTAAAGTATACATGATACATGAAATGAACAAAACAATGAGTTTATGCATTACCTCTGCTTTACGCAACTATCATGCAGAAGACATTTTGGTCGTCGTTTGACAAATAAAACTCTATAAAATGGTCTTACTTTCTAAAATGCACATCACTGGCTATCTCTCACGAATTCATATATAATTCAGCCTAATCTTGAATAAAGATGTCTTTGTGAAACACCAATGCCCCTGAAAAGCCCAATGATACGTTTTTATGTTAAGCTTTTAAATAAATGGTTGATAAGGTTTGTGTGTGAACTCCCTTTGGAGAAAAGGCAAATGTTACGTTTTTACGTTGATTAGTTTAAAATTGTTAAGTTTTCATGGTAAGGGTTGACAAGGATTAATGGAAGACCTTGGGGAAAGTCATATTGCATGGAACAGATAGATATCATTGGAAGAAGGTTACATACCAAATTTGAGCTTTTCATGTGGAATGCTTTTGGAGAAAAGGCCAATGTCAAGTTTTCATGTTAAGTTTCGGACTGACTGACGGACAGACAGACAGATGGATGAATGGATGGATGGATGGATGGATGGACGGACAGACAGGCAAACAGACGGACAGACAGACAGACAGACAGACGAACAATGGTAAAATAATATGCCATCGATCTATCGATGCGGGGGCATAAAAACGACTAAATCGTGGTGTTATTTCTATCTATGTTAAAATTTCGCTATATAAACATTTGAAAGGGCCATCTTGAATTTTGTTGGCCATTTTGAACAAAAGGAGAAAGATAATTTTGAAAAAAAGATATTTCGGTATCTCTAATAAGTATGTAATACTAGAGATATTGTTTTATTCACTTAAACTGTAAAATGTGTTTCCTGTGTATGAGCTATTTGGTTCCAGTGCTAAATTCCTTTCCCTTTGGCTCTATAAAAGCAATACACTACCCAACAATGCAAACTCTGACCGTCCCCATGTTGTTCTGATTCCTATAAAATATGACACGGGCCTGGGGAATATTTTCAGCTGCTGATTACTATTATATAGATACTTGATAAATATTCGCTTTAAGAGTCATAGTTTTGACATTGTGGTGTATCCATCTAACATGCTGTTTCATTGAATTGTTATTTTGGCTCTCTCTTAAAATTCAAATTAATTTTCAGGAATATGCATCAAAAGCTTTACAAATCCCTGCAAATATGATTTTAAAACAATAAATTCTAATAAAATATCACATTTATGTATAAAATATATTGTTACATCAATGTTTGCACGTTTTGTAATTTTAGGGAAAATTTACCCCACCCACTTTTACCTATGACTACAAGCCTAAGCCAAAGACTAATTCTGTGAAGAAATACATATAAGTCAAGAACATGTTTCTGGGCAATTTTTAAGTACATGTATGATATCAACCACAAAAACACACCTTTGGTATTTTTTAAACTTTTTTTTCACTTGTAGACAAAACTTATTGTAGTGATTTTTAGCCAATTTTTGCTATATTTATGAATATTCTAAAATATAGAAAATCAAAAAGTTGTATATTATTCGTGTAAGTCAAAGTGCAAATCATCAGCTTTGTTTTGATACTAAAATAATTGTTTTAGCTTAATAAATGAGTAAGTTATGGGGTATTTTAGTAGGTATGTATGAAAAGTGCACCGAATGACCTTTGACCTTGATTTAAAAAAAATCCTACAACTTTTAAGCATGTCATCCACCCTTAACCAAAGCATGGGACCCTAATGTATTGAAAAATACCACTCAAAATTTTATAGGTCACCGGTTGCAAGAACTTTTAATTTAACCCCCTTTGTTAAAGCTGGCTCCTAGACTAAAAGACAACATTTCAGGCTGGTTCAAATTATAAGGTGCTTCATTCATACAACAAAATATGTGTTAACATAAACCAAGTTTTTTATGTGGCATGGAAAACATTTGGGGAATAGAAGCATTTGTTGATTTTCAGCATTTTCTTCTCTATCTCTTGTCTCTAGAACTTTCTTAACACATACATAAAAACCATGAACTTCTAGGTAATAATCTCTATGGTTATGGTACTTATTGCATTGGTGTAAATGCAAAACTTCTTATATCGTTTTGGGTGATTTTCAAAATAAAACCTTGTATATCCAGTTAAGACAATTATTGCAGGTTTTGGGATATTTTGATTTATCAGTATTAATGACACATTATATGTGAGCAGTATGTCTGAATTTAAAGTAAAACCTTTCAGTTTTGGAAAATTTATTGAAGCTTTTTGGTCACCCCTAAAACTTTTTCAAAAAAATGAGATATGTTTTGAATTAACACCAACAATTTGAACTATCTCAATGAGACCATTTCAATGACAGGGGTTGTGAGTTCAAACCCCAGAGCTCAGCCAATTATATCCTTTCTGACATTTGTGACTCGTCACGCTTAAAGGGACCTTATCCGAACTCCAAAAACCCAAAGTTTGACAAACTTGTCAGATTCACCATAGGTCAACCAGATCCTTTATGTGAAGAATGAATATATAGTACGATAGGGAAACATTTCGGAATTAGAAAATTACATAAAAGTGAAAAATATCGGCCCTTTTCTAGCTGCGCGGACTGCGCAGAATGACTAGGGTCGATATTTTTCACAAAACCCATAAGGTCCCTTTTAGCGAGACGGGTCGCATTTGACAAAAGTCATTTATCTCTATCCAATGGATGTGATGCAATGATGGTATATTGTGGTAGTACTGGTATGAGAAAAACCAGGGATCCATAGTTAGGTGCTTCAACCACGGCAATGTTACCACAGCTATTACAGGAGGCGTTAAACCCAGTGCAACCATTCCAATGAGTGCACAAGTCATAGGCTTTAGATGGGAAACAACTTTATTAGATTAGATCGCTTCCTTTTATTAATGGATGTTTTTAACATTATACACCGTATAGCATGATAATCATATGCAATATACAGTATTAACCCTTGTTGTGCTAAATCTGGAGTTTTCTTGTTTTAGCAATAAAAAGAAAGGCAAATTAAGATCAGACTTCTCATGTGGTCATCCTGATCTTGATCTGTTCTGTATCTGATTAAAGTGACATTAATGCTTGTTACGCTTTTAATAGCAAGATTTATTTGCATTGCAAGGGCTAAGTTGAAAAGCATACTTGTAACATGTGGATAGGAATTCTAGACTAGTTATGGTAGATTTTTGTCAGTATTTGTCTCTTTGTAAACTCTTTCCCAAACAAGAGCTGGGTTTAGTTTCGATCATAATGAAATATTTTAGAAAACATTTAGACAAAAGAAGAAAATAATGATAACTATAGTTGGCGCCACATTGTATGGCACATGTTTATATTTATTCATTGTTCAATGGCAATGAATTTTGTGCTAAAAATTGAATGGGTTTACTGTTATGTTTTGATAACCCGTCGGTGTTGTTATAAAATCTCGTAACTATGGCTTGAATTAAGCCGTAGTTATAAGGTTTTATAAAAACACCCACGAAATACTACTGGTTTGGCCGAAATTATGTCACTGTTTACTTGATAAAATCGTTCCCTATTACATTTGAACAAAATATAAACATGTGCCATACGATAGGGCGCCAACTGTAGTCTCAAAATTTTGTGTGCTAGAAAGAACACAAATGCTGTCTTTATCGGTATCCATTTTGTCATCTGAACACTTTAGTAGTGAAACTGTCAAAATATTTTCCATTTGTGAGGGAGTTAAACAAAAACATTTTTTATCGGGTACATGAAAAGAAGAAATAATTTGGGAAAGGGATAATTTTATAAACCAATGTTTTATAGCAATTTTTTCCACCTTTCATTTTCCTGTTATGGCCTTTTATAGTATAGTATATTAGGTTTTCTTTTTCGATCATTATTATTGCAAGGCCACATGTTATAAATTAGATTTAGACACGTTAAAGTTTGTTTGCATAATTGTATCTGAATGCATGTGCATCCGTTGCTAAAAAATGCACACATATGTATGATTATAACTTTTTAGATATATTTTGCTTAAATCCCGCCATGTTGGCATACTGCTTTTAAAACTGCCTTTTAATATGAGGGCTGATTCTACTAAAAGTATGGCATTATGGGTCTTTTCCACACAGGAACAATTATTGAGGCCCTTAAGATAACGGCTTTGGAAAACATCGTGGAAAATGATGAAATTGCTTATGACAATCAATTTCTTTAATTTCCACAATGTTTTTTACCCAGAAAATTCAAAAACTGACATTCACTTTAAAACTTGTCTTCTGCAACTTATTTAAATCGGGACAAGTCTAAAAGTTTGCCATCTGGTGATGGGTTACAGCCCATGCACTGGACATCCCAAAGAACATACATTTGAGCCGGGATCTGGAAAAATATCCCTTATCAGAGCTCCAGATAATTTTTAGGGTAAAAGAGTGATCACTCCCTACTTTGACCATCAAAAGAGTGATTCACTCTCAACCCAGTAGGTCTAATCCCTTTTTGGAGAAAACCGACAAACAACGGTTCATGTGGAAAAACTAAACCATTGATTATAGAATTTCCTTTCCTTATATTGATCCTTCTCTGATTCACATGGCTCAACAAAGTTTTAAAATACAACAAAGTATTCAAAATGAGTGATTTCGCCACTGTGGAACTATCAAATAAATGTTGGAAGTCTAAACAAGGTAGTAAAACACAATGAACTATTCATAAAAACAGTAATGTCACTATAGTGATGTGTTCGGGTATAATGCGCGGCCGTTTTAATGACAGGTTAAAACACAGCTCGAATAATACTATAGATGCAGCTGTATCCTACCCGCTTGCCTTGAAATATGTAAGATTCTGACATGATTTTCCGTTTTCTTCTGGACATGGTTAATTTTGCGACGCAACAGACCTTGCAAACGTAAACAAAACGATGCGGTGTCGTATAGTTAAGATTTTGTAAGATTTGGCAACCCGTAAGATTTGCTAAATTCTATATTATTCTACACAGCACCGGCATCGAAATGGTTGTGATTTGTACATGTCCAGTGACAGACAATGGGATTTTTTTGACGATTAGAAACAATTTGAATGCACGAAACCAGTAACTTTCACTCGCTCTCAATTGTTCGAAATGCGTTACTTGAACATTGAATGCGTCTGGCGACGCACACAGTTGACTTTGAAATGCGTTTTTTGCATATTTGAATGCGTAATTACACAATCACGCACCTTATCTGGAGCTCTGCCTTATAGCATTTTTAGCTCGACTTTTCGAAGAAAATGAGAGCTTATACTGTCACGTTGGCGTTGGCATCGGCGTCGGCGTTGCAACAAAGGTTTAAGTTTTTTCAATCATCAATAACTTCCATACTTTCAAAGGGATTCAACCCAAACTTGGAATACTTATTCACCATCACACCCTCTACCTTACTATTAGGGCCCATGACCCTGGCTCCACTATATTTGGAGTTATGCCCCCTTTATGCTAAGCAACTTAGAAAGTCGAGCGCGCTGTCTTCGGACAGCTCTTGTTAAAAATTGAGTTTCAAGATCAGCTTGTTGTCAAATACAATCCAATATGCATCCATGCTGCTATCTTGAAGTTTCTATAGGTCACTAAGAAGCTATTAGAGAACAACATGGATCCTGGTCAGACTGTGCGTATGCACAGGCTGATCTGGATCTATGTTGGGCTCAAAAGCCTTAAGGGACGTTTTTCCAGATTCTGGCTCATTTCTAATATACCTTCAGATTGTTATTACCCAATGAAAATATGCCCAGTAATTATCAACCCTTTCCCAAATGGTGAAATTGTTTTAACTTGTCTAATTTCAAAGGAGGAGATCTAGCACATGACAAAATAAATGATATCATTTGTAGAAAATATGTATGTTATAAACAGAAACTATTGAGGGAAAAGAAGAAATTACTGATCATCAGCAATTTCTATGTTTGTCTCAATGTTTTTGCAAAGTTTTTATACTAGATACAACAAAACCAGGTCTTGCTTGGGAAAGGGTTAATCATGGAAAACTTGAAATATGATGGCAAATACCATAATATTTCCTACACTCTTTTCGACTTAGTGATAGAGATCTAATAATTCTAATTCATTATCCGTATGAATATGAAGAAATGAGAACAAAGTAGCTACTGTGGTAGACAAAATCATTTGAAATCTTTTTCCACCATTTTCACTGCCATTTTTTTGTCTTGTTTTGTCTCAATGTTTTCTGAAGCTGTTTTGATTAGAGACATTAAAACTAGGTCTTGTGTGGTAAAAGGTTAAATTGTTTGCATTGCAGGGTACCAGACACTGGTGATCAGGCATTTGGTAGTGTAGTGCAGGGAACCATGTGTATGGATACAATGGGACATTTTGCTGACGGAATTTTGGGACTATTTCCTTGCCATCATGCAGGAGGAAATCAGGTATAGTGTCATTTTTGAAACTATTGAGCATTGAACTTTATACTTGATTTTTTATGCTCCCCGAAAAAATTTCGGGGGAGCATATAGTCGCCACGCTGTCCGTCCATGTGTCCGTCCGTCCACAGCCATATCTCAGCAACCCTTGGACCAAATTCAATGAAACTTCACATGTGAACTCCCTTGGTCAATACCTAGAGACTTTTTTCTCCCTTTGTAAATTTAAGGCTGCGTCATGGAAAAAGGGGCCTTAGTGTAAAAATTAGTTTTTCTCTTATTTCTCTTCATCTAATGGGCAGAATTTAATGAAATTTTGTGCTCATGTAATAAATAGGATGTTCTAGACCATATTCTAAAATTAATGTGTGTACAAAAAAGCTGTCATGGGAAAAGAGGGCTTAATGTATGATAGTTTTTATTTTGTGACAAACACTTATTCGGGGAGCATAATCCGTCTGCAGGGCGCCCAGTAACCTATAAATACCTATAAATACCTATATTATCCTATATTTTTGGACCTTACCTATAAAAACCTATAATTTCACCCATTTTGCCCTAAATACCTATAAATACCTATATTTTTGTGTCTTGGGTAAGCAAAATTAAAACAGTACTTTTAGAAAAAAAAACAGCTTTCTTCTTCTGAGTAGTTTACGGGACTCCTCTGGTGCATTTTTGCATAAAAAGGTGAATTTTGTACATTTGCAAGGGGAATTTAAAAGGCTAAATACTTAGTTTTTTTGTATGTCACATGCAGACTGTCATGGTTAAAGTGACATTTCACAATTATTTTTACATAAATAGTACTTTTATTCTATCTGAAAAAGAATGCTTTCTTATGAAAATTCTGAAAATTTCAAGCCAAAATATTGAACTGTTTACGAGAAATATATATTTTTGTGCTAGAATTAAACAAATTGTTGTGGACATTTTTACAGTTCAGATTTATATAGAATTTGTCATTTCTGTCTCAACTTTGAAGGCATATTTTTCGCTTATAGATAACAACTTTAAAAAAAAACTGATAGTGTTTCTACGCATTAGAATAAACAATCTTTGCATCAAGACATACTTTTAAAAAATGAAATAAATGTGAAATGTCACTTTAAGAAGTGAACAATTATCTATCAATATATAAAGTCCTTTTCAAAATGAAATGCCAGGGAAAGACCTGTCAAACATTATAATTATCATTGTTGAAGAAGCTTGCATTTATTTTTGTCATCTTTTACTTAGTAGATAAGTTTCCATTATGAACAGTAAAGTTGTGTTCAAATAATTCTATGTAAGTAATACTTATGGGCAAGTGAATTTTGATTTCTTCACATAAATGCAGGGAAAAAAATTTATAACTTGAAAGATCATGACAGTTTTGCTTGTGCCATACAAAACTAAGTGCAACTCTTTGTCTTTAAGTTATCACATAGTCTGTAAGCTCAGAAATATGGACTTTAGAAGCCAAATTTAGGTAGATATATTTTAATTATGCTCCCAGGGCGGAATATTGTTTAACCTGTGTCCGTCTCGCCATCCGTCTGTCCAAAATTTTAACATTTGCCGTTTTGGGGGCATTCATGTTTCACAAACACATCTTGTTTTCATCTTGCTGACACGGCCATACAGCCTAGAGTCCTGAATTGTTGTATGTAGCATCATCCAACTATTTTTATACCCCCCACAACAAAGTTATGGGGGGGTATACTGGATTCAGGTTGTCCGTCCGTCTGTCCGTCCGTCCGTGGACATAATTTTGTGTCCTCTTCTCCTCCCACAGTTTTTGACCGATTTTGCTGAAATTCTAGCAGGTTGTTCCCTATAACATGAAGTTGTGCACCTGCAATTTTCATCTTGATCCAGGCAGTAGTTTTAGAGTTATGCCACTTTGAACTTTAGCACTTTTTCAGTGACAACGCGCTAGTGGGGGGTATTTGTCCGCTTTGCAACAGTTCTAGTTTTACAATGGAAACTGGCCCTATGTTGTTGGGTATTGGATTTTATATAAGGACAGAGAAGAAAATCTTCTCCTAAACTGTTTTGCCTAGAGCTTTGAAACTTGGTGTGTAGAATTAATTATGGAGGTACAATGAAATTGGCCCTATGTGTGTTCAGTATCAGACTTCATTTAGTGACAAAGAAGAAAATGTTATACTGTCTTCTACTCCTAAATCATCCCATGGCCCTTTTCCAATTTCCTTCAAATTTTTGTGGTGCAATGAAATTTGACCCTATGTTGTGGGATATTAGATTTCCAAAGAGAAAGAAAGCAATTTTGCACAATCTCCTACTCCTTAACTGTTTGGCCTCTGTGTAGAATTGTTTCATGGCCCCTCTACAAAAGAACTTCAAAGTTTTTGGTTCCAGGAAATTTGCCATATATCTTCTACATCTGAATTATTGAATCAATGACTGAAAATTGATGTGTAGAATTGCCTTATGGCCCTCCATGACAAAAGACTTAAAAATTTCGTAGTAGAATAAAATTTGACCTAATGTTGTGGGATACTCGATTTCAAATTGAGATCTTACCAGGAAATTTGGGGCAAATTTCCCCTGATAAATTATTTTGTGACAAATCATTTTGTCAGATACCCTATGTTGTTAATATTTTGCATGTATCATGGCAGCATGAATCTCTGCCAAAACATTTTACATTGCCTTCCTGTAGTGAAAATTGGCAGGAAGTTATGGGTCTTGGATGAAACGGATTTTAAAATCATCTCCTCAAAGCCACAATGATCTTTAAGGTGAGCGATAAATGGCCTTCTTTGCTATCTTATCTTGATATGGTGTTCATGGAACACCTTAATGTTACTGAATATTGAGAACAGAAGTCATAGTTAATGGTCACCTTGTCTGTTTCTCCTTTCATCTTATTAACAAGAAAGAGCTGGAAGGTAGTGGTGGTGGTAGAGAAACATTTAAAGTAGCGTTTTCTTCATAGTAAATGCAACCTATATTATCCTATATTTCTGGCTAATAAATACCTATAATTTTGGGACATACCTATATTTTTGACACTTAAAGTCGCTGGGCACCCTGCGTCTGTGACGGCTCTTGTTTCTCATGGTAATATAATGTATTCTGATAATTTCTTATAGATTTAGATGCTTGTTATGCTCCCCGAAGGGAGAGCATATAGTCGCCGCTTCGTCTGTCCGTCCGTCCGTCATTCCGTCTGTCCGTCCGTCCGTCCATCCGAAGCGATTTCTCCATAACCCTTGGGCCAAATCAAATGAAACTTACCATGTGAACTCCCAATGACAAAATGCCGATGTACTTTTCCCGGTTTTTTGATTTGAGGCCTCGTCATGGGAAAAGGGGACTTAAGGTTAAATACAGTTTTTTAGCTCCACTGGCCGAAGGCCAGCGGGGCTTATGTCATGGCCCTGTGTCCGTCGTCCGTCCGTCCGTCCGTCCGTGCGTGCGTCCGTGCGTAAACAATTTTCAAACATCTTCTTCTCCAAAACTACTGGACCAATTTCAACCAAACTTCACACGAATCTTCCTTGCATGAATCTCTACCAAATTCCTTCAAAAGATTAAAATCCGAGCAGAACTTGAATTTAAATTAAATTAATTGATTTAAATTTTCGAAAAATCTTTAAAAATTCTTCTTCTCCAAAACTACTGGACCAATTTCAACCAAACTTCACAGGAATCATCCTTGCATGAATCTTTACCAAATTCCTTCAAAAGAATAAAGTTCGAGCAGAACTTGAATTTTAATTAATTTAATTGAATTAAATATTCGAAAAATCTTTAAAAATTCTTCTTCTCCAAAACTACAGCACCAATTTCAACCAAACTTCACACAAATCATCCTTGCATGAATCTCTACCAAATTCCTTCAAAAGAATAAAATCTATGCTGAACTTGAATTTTAATTAATTTAATTGATTTAATTTTCGAAAAATCTTTAAAATTCTTCTTCTCATAAACTACTGGACTAATTTCAACCAAACTTCACAGAAATCTTCCTTGCATAAATCTCTACTAAGTTCTTACAAAAGAATAAAATCAGCGCAAAACTTGAATTTTAAATAATTTAATTGATTTAAATTTTCGAAAAATCTTTAAAAAAAATTTTCTTTTCCAAAACAACTGGACCAATTTCAACCAAACTTTACAGAAATGTTCTTTGCATTAATCTCTTCTTAATTCCTTAAAAAAAAATAAATTCCATGTAGAACTTAAATTGTAATTAATTTAATTAAATTAAATTATCGAAAAATCTTTAAAAATTCTTCTCCTCCAAAACTACTGGACCAATTTCAATCAAACTTTAGAGAAATATTCCTTGCATGAATCTCTTCTGAATTCCTTCAAACAAATAAATTCCGTACAGAATTTAAATTTTAATTAAATCAAATTTTTGAAAAATCTTTAAATATCTTCTTTTCCAAAACTTAACTGGACCAATTTCAATCAAACTTCACAGGAATCTTCCTTGCATGAATCTTTTTTGCATTCTGCCAAAAAAAAAAAAAAAGAATTCCGTTTAAAACTTAGATTTTAATTAAATTAAATGAATTAAATTTTTGAAAAATCTTTAAAAATCTTCTCCAAAAATACTGAACTAATTCCAATCAAACTTCACAGGAATCTTCCTTGCATTAATCTCTTTCGAGTTCCGTACAAGAAATAAATTCTGTGTAGAACCTAAATTTTAGTTAAATCGATTTAAATTTTCGAAATTTTTTTTAAAAATTTTCTTCTCCAAAATAACTGGACCAATTTCCATCCAACTTCACAGGGATCTTCCTTGCATGAATCTCTTCCAAATTTAAAAAAAAAAATAAATTCCTTTTAGAACTGAAATTCCAAATAAAAGAATTAAATTAATTTTTTGAAAAATCTTTAAAAATCTTCTTCTCCAAAATTGCGGGACCAATTTCAACCAAACTTCACAGGAATCTTCCTTGCATGAATCTCTTACAAATTTCTTCAATAAAATAAATTCTGTGTAGAATTTAAATTTTTGTTTAAAAAGTTGAATTTTCAAAAAATCTTTAAAAATCTTCTCCAAAACTACTGGACCAACTACTGGAATTTTCCTTGTTTGTGTGATCTCGAAATTATTTGGCTGTAGAGAGCAATGCATTTTTCCTTGGTTTTTATTTTCAATACAGATCAGAGATTCCCTCTAATCTTTGTGATGTCATAGAATCTCTATTTTTGAAAGGATCAAAATTGGACATATTATATTCCTAGTTGATATGCTTTTGTTTTCTTTTTCAGGTTGTTTTTAGCTCCACTGGCCGAAGGCCAGCGGGGCTTATGTCATGGCCCTGTGTCCGTCGTCCGTGTGTGCGTCCATCCGTCCGTCCGTGCGTAAACTTTTTCTTTAAACATCTTCTTCTCCAAAACTACTGGACCAATTTTAACCAAACTTTGCAGGAATCTTCCTTGTATGAACCTCTTCCAAATTCCTTCAAAAAAATAAATTCCGTGCATAACATGAATTTTAATTAATTAAATTAAATTAAATTTTTGAAAAATCTTTAAAAATTATTCTTCTCAAAAACTACTGGACCAATTTCAACCAAACTTCACAGAAATCTTCCTTGCATGAATCTCTACTAAGTTCATTCAAAAAGATAAAATCCGCGCAGAACTTGAATTTTGATTAATTTAATTGATTTAAATTTTCGAAAAATCTTTAAAAATTCTTCTTCTCCAAAACTACTGGACCAATTTCAACCAAACTTCACAGAAATCTTCCTTGTATGAATCTCTTCTTAATTCCTTCAAAAAGATAAATTCTGTGTAAAACTTAAATTTTAATTAATTTAATTGAATTAAATTTTCGAAAAATCTTTAAAAATTCTTCTTCTTCAAAACCTCTGGACCAATTTTAACCAAACTTCACAGAAATCTTCCTTGCATAAATCTTTACCAAATTCCTTCAAAAGAATAAGATCTGCGCAGAACTTGAATATTAATTAATTTAATTAATTTTAATTTTCGAAAAATCTTTAAAAATTCTTCTTCTCCAAAACTACTGGACCAATTTCAACCAGACTTCACAGAAATCTTCCTTGAATGAATCTCTTCTTAATTCCTTCAAAAAGATAAATTCTGTGTATAACTTAAATTTTAATTAATTTAATTGAATTAAATTTTCTAAAAATCTTTAAAAATTCTCCTCCAAAACTACCAGACCAATTTCAACCAAACTTTACAGAAATGTTCCTTGCATGAATCTCTTCTTAATTCCTTCAAAAAAAATAAATTCTGTGTAGAACTTAAATTTTGATTTATTAAATTAAATTAATTTTTCGAAAAATCTTCTTTTCCAAAACTACTGGACCAATTTTAACCATGCAAACTTCACATGAATCTTCCTTGTATGAATCTCCTCTAAATTCCTTAAAAAAAAAATTCCGTGTAGAACTTAAATTTTAATAAATTTAATTAAATTGAATTTTCGAAAAATTGTTAAACAATCTTCTTCTCCAAAATTACAGGACCAATTGCAACCAAACTTCACAGGAATCTTCCTTGCATGAATCTCTTCCAAATTCCTTCACGATCGGATGAAAAGCTTGGCCGCTGTGGGCTAGGCTTATTTTTCACTATATGAAACAAAGCGTAATTTTAAGAAAATTTTAAAAACATTTCTGCTCCTTAATCACTTATTGGATTTCATTCTGGTGTAGCATGAATCTTATTTGGATAGCCCTCTATTGTATTCCTTGAAGAAGTTCGTATTCTAAATGTCTAAAAGCCAGTGGAGCGATACAGGGCCATCTTGGCCCTCTTGTTGGAGTCTACCACAGTTTTACAGTTTCCAAATCACCTTAATATTCAGAAAATTATTAAAAAAAATCAGTTTAATCTTGATTTTGGCACAAAAGGGAATTTTATGTTATTACTAAACAAATGCCTTTTGTTACACTGTTACAGTTCTGGAACTTAGGAAAGCAAAATCTACTTCTAAACCATAGATTTGAACTAAAACTAAGAAATTTTAAAAACAAAAGATAGATCTATTATAATAACCTAACATTAGTTTAAATGAATATGTACTGCAAATGCAAATAATTTTGATAATATCTGAGCTATCCATACTTTATATGATATTGAATCCAATTAACTGTGCTAGAAATACATGTATAAATTATGTTGATTTCTGAATGTGTCATTCAGTATTCCTAACATTTAAAAGCTATCGCAAATGTCAGCCTGTACCGGGTGAGTGCTGCTGTCAAAGAATTAATCTTTAAATGCCTGATAGAATAAGAAAATAAGTCCACATGTATGATTTAAAACCATTGTTTGGGACTACATGTTATTATACTTCAATTAATTTCAAAATTTAGTGTTATAGCTTTTTTAGCTCACCTGAGCACAAAGTGCTCGAGGTGAGCTATTGTGGTCACTCACCGTCCGTCGTCCGTCTGTCCGTCTGTCTGTCTGTCTGTCTGTCCGTCCGTCCGTCCGTCCGTCAACAATTTCTTCAAACATCTTCTTCTCCACAACCAATGGGCCAATTTTGACCAAACTTGGCAGGAATGTTCCTTGAGTGACCCTTCTAAAAACTTGTTCGCGGATTTTTGATTCATCAAAAAATCTGGGCGTGGCAGGGCGGGGCTTATCGGACTTAGAAAATCCTAAGAAAATTCTTTAAAAATCAACCATTGGGCCACTTTTAATCAAACTTGGCAGAATTGTTCCCTGAGTGACCATTCTCAAAAGTTCTTTGCAAATTTTTGATTCGTCAAAAAATGTGGGCGTGGCAGGGCGGGGCTTATCGGACTTAGAGAAATCCTAAGAAAATTCTTTAAAAATCAACCAATGGGCCAATTTTAATCAAACTTGGCAGAATTGTTCCTTTAGTGACCTTTCTCAAAACTTGTTCGCGGATTTTTGATTCGTCATAAAATGTGGGTGGGGCAGGGCGGGGCTTATCGGACTTATAGAAATCCTAAGAAAATTCTTTAAAAATCAGCCACTGAGCCAATTTGAACCAAACTTGGCAGAATTGTTCCTTGAGTGACCCTTTTAAACATTTGTTCATAAATTTTTAGTTTCGTCAAAAAATGTTGGCGTGGCAGGGCGGGGCTTATCTGACCAAGAGAAATCGTTAAAAAATTCTTCAGAAATCTTCTTCTCCTTAACCATTGGGCCAATTAGAACCAAATATGGCAGGAATGTTCTTTGGGTGACTTTCCTTAAAAGTTGTTCGCCAATTTTTGATTCGTCCAAAAATGTGGGCGTGGCAGGGCAGTACTTATCGGACTTGGAGAAATCATAAAAAAATTCTTTAAAAATCAACCATTGGCCCAATTTGAACCAAACTTGGCAGAAATGTTCCTTTGGTGACACTTTTTAAAATTTGTTCGCAAATTTTTTATTCGTTAGAAAAAGTGGGCGTGGCTTATCAGACTTACAGTAAGAAAATTCTTTAAAAATCAACCATATGCCGGATTTGAAGCAAACTTTACTGAAATGTTCCTTTAGTGACCCTTTTTAAAATTTGTAGGCAAATTTTGTATTCGACAAAGAAAGTGGGCATGGCAGGGCGTGGCTTATCAGACTTGGAAAAATAAAAAAAAAATCTTTAAAATTCAAGCATTGTGCCAATTTGAAACAAATTTGGCAACGATGTTCCTTTAGTGACCCTTTTCAAAATTTGTTTGCAAATTTTTGATTCGTCAAAAAAGTGGGTGGGTCTTAAACTTCTTTCAGGTGAGCGATATAGGGCCATTCTGGCCCTCTTGTTTTACAAATATATTCATTTGAATCAATGAATTATTTTTCATGTGTTGATAACAAGATATTTTTGCCAGTGTTTGTGTTGGGCCTCTAATAGGATAAACCGCCTTGCTGACTGCAAATGTAACAATCATTCTATCTTAAAATACATTTATTGAACATTTTAGTAGTTTTCCCATATGTGATAGCAATTTATTTTTGTTTTTTTAGCTACTGAAATGAAAAATAAACACCAAAAACTGAATGTATGACAATATTTGATTTTGATTGTTAGACAAAGTGTCAGTGATAGTGGTACAAAATATGTGACTTGAAAAGCTATTACCCACTTTGACACAGATATAGATTGAATATGAGATTCTGTGAATAATTTCAATTGGATTTAAGCAGTATGTGGTAGTGACACCTGTCTTATCCATGGATCTTAACCATGAAAGATATGTTATAGTGAATTATGATGAACAATTTCAATTGGATATAAGCAGTATGTGGCAGTGACACCTGTTTTATTCATAAATCTTGACAGTGAAAGATATGAAATAGCGATTTATAATGAATAATTTCAATTGGATATAAGTAGTATGTGGCCATGACACCTGTTTTATGCATAAATCTTGACTGTGAAAGATGTGTAATAGTGAATAATTCTCGATAATTCTAATTGGATTTTAGGAATATGTGGCAGTGACACTTATTTCATGTATAAATTTGGACTGCAGAAGATGTGCTAGCTACAATAGCGTTTTGTAAGGCAGAATAGTAAATCGACTTAGAGAACTACTTTGAGATAAAGGTAAGTGATGGAACTCAAAGCCACATCTTAAAATGAACTGTTTAAAATGACCAGTACAAATTGATTGAGGATAAAGTAATGCAAAGTAAGATTAATCTTAGTTCTGTTTGATTGTCTATTTTTGCACAGATATTTTTCTATTGGAATTTTTGGGCAAAAATGATGCATTTGTGTGAAACAGTTTATTCAAAATTACTATTATTTCACTCTTCTTTGACCCAATAAATGTATTTTTTAGCGAGCGTGGACTTTATGTCTGGGGAGCTAATGTCACAGCCCTAGTGTCGGTGTCGCGTCGCATTGGGGTGGCATCTTCAAAAACTTAAACCTGTGCTATATCTCAGGCACTATTAGAGATACAGCCTTGATACTGCAAATATGGGTACCTTCTGTCAAGACCTTTCATTTGAGACCATGACCTTTGACCTAGTGACCTTGACCTTGGAATTTGACCTACTTTTAAAAAACTTTAACCATGGCCTATATCTCATGCATTATTACAGATGGAGCCTTGATATTTCAGATATGGATACCTAATGCCATGACCTTGACACCACGACCTTTGACTTTGTGACCTTGACTATTGACCTTGAACTCCTCTTTTGCGACAAGCTCTCGTATAGGCAAGCTATGTTGTCTGCGGACAACTCTTGTTTCTGATTGGTATGAAGGTTAAACAAACAATATTGATAATAACTTTATTAGATCAATAAATGTCATTTGAAAGGAGAAATTTGGCTTTTTCAAAAAAAATGTTAAAGATGGGCAGAGTTATTGATTGGATCCACTTAGATAAACCCTTTTCCAAACAGTAAACATTTTACTTTCAATTAGAGAGCTTTTGCAGAAAGCAAAATAAATATAGTTTGAAATAGATCTATATAAATAAAGAAATAGAATTGATTTAGACAAAAGGAGAAAATGATGGTTATTACCATTTTCTTCTTTTGTCAAAAATGTTATTTAAAACATCAATACCAGAGACCATTTTAGAAAATGGTTGCTTAGTCCTTTTAGTTATGATTTTTTTTGTTTCTTTGCAGAGAACTTGCTGTAAAATGCCTAGGAAGAGAAATTGGAAAATTGGAAAGGCACGGAGGGCAACATTGCAGACTAATAGTTTGGTTTCAAATGAGGCAGAGGGAATACAAGACATTTCTTCAACATCTACCAATCATGATAATGGGACTGCTTATGGACAAAAACAATCAGTGCCTACTGATGGTGGTAACAAAATACCACACAGAGGACCTACAATTTCACAAAAACTGTCTACTGAGGGTAGTACTGAACTATCAGATGGGGGACTTACCCACCCGCAAAAACCATCTGTGTCTACTGAGGGTAGTACTGAACTATCAGATGGGGGACTTACCCACCCACAAAAACCATCTGTGTCTACTGAGGGTAGTACTGAACTATCAGATGGGGGACTTACCCACCCACAAAAACCATCTGTGTCTACTGAGGGTAGTACTGAACTATCAGATGGGGGACTTACCCACCCACAAAAACCATCTGTGTCTACTGAGGGTAGTACTGAACTATCAGATGGGGGACTTACCCACCCGCAAAAACCATCTGTGTCTACTGAGGGTAGTACTAAACTATCAGATGGGGGACTTACCCACCCACAAAAACCATCTGTGTCTACTGAGGGTAGTACTAAACTATCAGATGGGGGACTTACCCACCCACAAAAACCATCTGTGTCTACTGAGGGTAGTACTGAACTATCAGATGGGGGACTTACCCACCCGCAAAAACCATCTGTGTCTACTGAGGGTAGTACTGAACTATCAGATGGGGGACTTACCCACCCACAAAAACCATCTGTGTCTACTGAGGGTAGTACTGAACTATCAGATGGGGGACTTACCCACCCACAAAAACCATCTGTGTCTACTGAGGGTGTTACTGAACTATCAGATGGGGGACTAGCCCACCCACAAAAACCATCTGTGTCTACTGAGGGTAGTACTGAACTATCAGATGGGGGACTTACCCACCCACAAAAACCATCTGTGTATCTGAACTCTGAAATGGAACTTTCTGATCATGATTCTGAGATTATGTATACACATACTGAAAATTATACTCACATGGAACTTTCTGAAACTGATATGAATTTATCTTTTGTATTTGGCTCCTTTGACCAAGCTGACGAAAGGTTTAGTCCTGACTCACGTGGAAATCAATGTACAATTAATTCCTTGTGTGCCCTTACCTATGCAAAGCTGGGCCATTTGATATCAAAAGAAAATTTAGATAATGTTTTGCTGGATGGCGATCAGATATACAGAAATGCAATAGTTTCTTTGAAAGAGGAAGGAATTTTTAAAAGTTTCTATTTGAATTTCAATGAAATGCCAAATAAGGTCACAGTTATGGACCAGTGTATAACTATACATAAATGTGCTGTCATATCTGGGGTATGTACTAGTCAGTTCAGGACTGCAGGCTTTCCATCCCTTCATGAGTCTCTTCATGTAGCTTTTAGTCACTCGTCATATCTTTTGGTTATGATTGGTTTAATTTGTTCTGCTGTTTTTGAAAAGAATGGCGTGTACCACTTTTTTGATTCCCACTCTCATGGCATTGATGGAATGTCAGCTTCTGAAGGAAAATCTGTTTTGGTTTCATGCTCCTCATTAGATGATTTAGTATGCTTTATGTATGCATTTTACGAGAGCATGTTAATCGATCATTCATCACAGTTTGAAATATTACCTGTTACATTCAGTACTGGAAATACATCCACATCAGGGCCTCATACAAATAGTGCTGAAATTTCAGAAATACTTGCAGGATATTTTGATGATCAATTAATTAAACTGAAAGCAAAACAAAAGAAAATCCTAGAATCTAAAAAGGTGCAAAAGGAATTCAGACTTAACAAAAGAAAAGAATACATGTGAAATTACAAAAGAAACCAGCGCCTAGATCAAAAGCAGAAACAGAAAGAGAGGGCTATGACAAAAGCTTCAATGCTTAAAACAAGACAGAATTCTGAGAGGAAAGAGAAAGAACGGGCAATGACAAAGGCATCAAAACGTAAAGCAAGGAAAGATTCTGAAAGGCAAGAGATAGAGCGGTCTATGACAAAGGCATCAATGCGTAAAGCAAGACAGGATTCTGAAAGACAAGAGCTGGAACGATCTATGACAAAGGCATCAATGCGTAAAGCAAGACAGGATTCTGAAAGACAAGAGCTAGAACGGTCTATGACGAAGGCATCCAAACGTAAAGCAAGACAGGATTTTGAAAGACAAGAGCTAGAACGGTCTATGACAAAGGCATCCAAACGTAAAGCGAGACAGGATTCAGAAAGACAAGAGCTAGAACGGTCTATGACAAAGGCATCCAAACGTAAAGCAAGACAGGATTCTGAAAGACAAGAGCTAGAACGGTCTATGACAAAGGCTTCTAAACGTAAAGCAAGGCAAGATTCTGTAAGACAAGAGCTAGAACGGGCAAGGACAAAAGCATCGAAACGTAAAACAAGGCAAGATTCTGAGAGGCAAGAGAAAGAACGGGCAAGGACAAAAGCATCGAAGCGTAAATGTCGTGCTAGTGAACTTTATCGTGAAGCAGAGAGATTGAGAAAACAATATAAACGTGCATTCCCGAGTTATAAAGATCCAGAAAAAGACAAGAATACTCAAATGAGACATACTAAAAGACAACAGTCATTTGTCAAATCGAGAGAAAAGGCAAACAGAATATCTAACAGATTTGGAAATGATATGGAAAGATGTATTGAGAAATTTAGAAATACCATATCTGAGGGTCCGGTATTTGTATGCACTTGTTGTCACCAGACTTGGTTCCGACATTCAGTTGTTCTGTTAGATAAGATCAAACAAAGATACTCTTTAGACATAATTGAAAGGTTTTCCACTCATTACACATCGGTAGATAATTGTGAATGGGTATGCAATACTTGTCTTGAGCATATTAAAAAGAATAAGGTTCCTCCCTAGGGGTGTAACGATGGATCGATATATCGATGCATCGCGATAGAGACTGCTCCGATGTTGATGTATCGATTGTGAAATGAACTATCGATAACTATCGCCGATAGTTCGTCCAACTATCGATAGTTTCGATAGTTTACTTTCATAATGACAGTTGAACCTTTCTCTCATTGTTTCCTAGTCCTTTTTATAAGCCCTGACATATTTTATTCTTCGTCGTAATGTCGTAATTGTTTCCGAGCCTGTGTAACCGAGTTCGATATTTTTGGCTTTCAGAGAATGAAAGTCGTCTGCTCAACGATTCCGTTTACCAAAACCAAAACGCTCCTTTCATTTGCACACGGTTTAATCTATGAAGAAGGCTTCAACAAGTTGCCGTGTGGACGGAATATTTGTTTGTCAAACAGGTTGAAAACATCTAGATCTAGCTGGGATATCGTATAAATAGCCAATTAACCATGCAAACGGCATATTTATCGGTCAAAGTTTGCTTAGAACTTTGAAGCAAAACAAAAAAGATGCATTTCCTTGTTTAAAATTGTTTACACCAACATACCTTAATAAAAGTAAATCCCATTTTAAAAGACTTAGCCCGTGTCATGAAATCGGTAAAACAGTTTTTAAAATGCATTGAAAAAAGTATTTGGTTCTCATTCTCCATGGGGGATGATCTAGTAATCATTTGTTTACAAAAAAGCCCGCGTGCCGACAAGTGCGTCATAAAGCATCCCCACTTTTGATTGGTCGAAAACCAGACAGAGTTTTCTATTCTCCCAAAGGCGCGTGCGAAAACCAGACAGCGATTTTCTATTCTCCCAAAGGCGCGTGCGAAGGCGTGTCCCTTCTAACGATAGCGTTGGTCACACTCAAAAATGTGAAAACTCCAGCTCATGTAAGCTACACTTACGGCATTAATCATGCACGCGGGAGAGCAGATCAGTGAAAAAATCACGAGACATGACGTAGTTATATTCAAAATCGTTTACACATATTCCCTTGTAAAGTAAAACACCGCATTTTTGTAGTCGGCGGCATTTATTTGATCTCGGAGAAGTGACGTCATATAAATAGCGAGTGACTATTAACCCCAAAATAGTGTGTCTTTCGTGTTGACTCACTTTGAGTGGAATTTGCATTGTTGCATTTGAATTTTTATGCCCCCGATAGGGAGGCATCATAAATTTGACTTGTCCGTCCGTCCGTCCGTCCGTCTGTCCGTCTGTCCGTCCGTCTGTCCGTCTGTCTGTCTGTCTGTCTGTCCGTCATTCCGTCCAAAAACTTTAACATTGGCCATAACTTCCTTATTACTTAACATATTCGCTTCATACTTTACCACAACATTCCTTGGTACATTACCTTTCTGTAGGCACATACTTTGGTGACCTTGACCCCTGGATGACCTTGACCTTGAACATAGATTGGCCATAATTTAAAATCAAAGCGGTGTCGGGGGCATTGTCATCTTACAGTGACAGCTCTTGTTTTTCTTTTAAATCGCATGATGGATATAAAATACAAGGTAGGCCTAAATATAAAACACGAGGTAAAACTTATGTCAGAATCCGCACTGGACTACGAGTCTGAAGACCTTATTGTAGCCAAAAATGTTTTGTGAAAAAAAAAGATTCACTTTCATTTCTTCTTTTCGCTTGAAACTTCCGAGTCAGATTTCTTAAACGGAACTAGTCTGTAGATCTATGTTATCAAATTTAGCCTGTGAGTGGGTGAATTCATCGTTTTCTGTAATGGGTTCCGAAGTTTTAAGAATTATCATGCATTTCCATCGTATTTTCGGTTCCATACGTTTTTTTTATGGACTAGGCATGCTGAAAAAACGGCGATAAGATAATTGACCAGTTGAAAGCAAATCCGTCTTTTTTTCTTTAGCGAAGAACAACTGACGAATTATTATTTAGACATACGAGTATTTTATTTGTCATATTCTTTATTAATATGATGAAATTACGTAGATGATTGCCGTGATTTGTTTTTGTGTTCATAAATTGATTAAATGACTTGATCGTCGTCCCCGTAAAGACCAAATCGAACACATCTTTCTACTTACACTTTCTATAAGCAGTGTTTCACATTCTAGATTGATCCTCATAAAACGCCAATGATTTAAGTAAGTAACACACCTTTTACAGACCCTCTTGTGAAAAACGATAGTATCATGATAGTATCGTGATAGTATGTCACGATAGTGATAGTATCGTGATAGTGATTGCTCCGATAGCGATACTATCGCGATAGTTAAAATTGGCATCGATAGTCAGCCCTATTCCTCCCCTGTCTGTTATCAACAAAAATTCATTCCCTATCAGACCAAAAGAGTTAGAATTACATCAACTGGAAGAACGTTTAGTTTCACTGAGAATTCCTTTCATGCAAATTAGAGAATTGCCAAGAGGAGGTCAATTGTCTATCAAAGGAAATGTTGTGAATGTACCAATAGACATACAGCCTGTAATTCACAGTTTGCCAAGAACATTTGACAATCAGTTTACAATACCTGTTAAACTAAAAAAGAAATTGGCATACAAGAGATGTGATTTTACAGAAAACATAAGACCATTAAAAGTTGTCAGTGCCCTTAATTGGCTGATTAATCACAGTGATATGTACAAAGACTCAGGAATTACGGTGGATGACAACTGGTTGAGTACTATAACAAATGATTCTGAAGAAACTACCAGAGCTTTTATTGAAACAGACGTTACACATGACGATATACCATCAAATGAGACTTCTCTAGATGATCATGATGACTCTGATCGCTTCAGCGAAATTGATGAGACTGACAAAATTGTTGGCAACAGTGACACAATGTTGGATGCAGCAGACCCATCGCACAATAATGTGTATACATTTGCTCCAGGTGAAGGTCAAACCCCACTTAGTTTGTACCAAGATAAGGACGCTGAATACTTATCTTTTCCTACTATATTTTGTGGACAGACACGTGTACCAAATGAAGAGAGAGAGGTTTTGGTTCATTATAGTGATATTTGCAAGTTGGAATTGCGTCATGTTGATAGAAGAGTGGCATCAAATGTTCCGAACATTTTTTTTAAAATGAAAAAAGTTCAATTGAAACAGGTATCGGACAAAGTTCATCTTGCTTTGAGGAGATGCAAAAACGAGGGGAAAAAAATAACTGCATCCGAAATGCTCGACACATCTCGTCTTAGTAATATAGTCAGATTAGATGAGGGTTACTACATTTTTCGTAGTCTAAGGAATTCTCCACCTTACTTTGATGCACGTAAAAAAGATGTTTTTGCAATGATAAGGCAATTGGGATTACCTACCTGGTTTACATCATTATCTTCTGCAGACACTAGATGGCAGGATTTATTGAACATGTTATCTCAATTAAATGATGGACAAACATTGTCAAAGGAAGAAGTAGATGGAATGTCTTGGGTAGAAAAAACTAAGCTTGTGCAAAAAGACCCCGTAACTTGTGTTAGATACTTTGACCACCGTGTCCAAGAATTCATAAATACTGTACTAAAAAGCTCACATGAACCTCTTGGAAAAATTATTGACTATTTCTATAGAGTTGAATTTCAGAAAAGAGGATCTCCACATATACACATGCTAATGTGGATTGAAGGTGCACCCCAATACAAAAAGCATTCAGAGCAAACTGTTACAGAATTCATTGACAAATTTGTGTCTTGTAACAAAGATGAAAACGAAGCACTAGTTGAGTTACAGGTCCATAAACACTCAAAGTCATGTAGGAAAGGGGACAAAGCTGTCTGTAGATTTGGATTTCCATTACCCCCCATGGAAAAAACTACTATTTTGGAACCAATGGTTGATTTGCACAAAAATAAACATTACAAAGCCTTGTTTGAAAAAATCCAGAAAGAATTAGATGATGTGAAAAATTTTGATTTGGGTTTTGAAGACTTCTTGCGTCTTTTAAACATAGATGAAGAGGAATATTTGAAAGCAATACAAAGTTCATTGAATAGCCCTAAAGTCTTTTTGAAGAGAACCGTTAGGGAAGCTAGAGTAAATGCATATATGAAACCAATTTTGAATGGTTGGGGTGGAAATCATGACTTACAATTTGTGCTGGATCCATATGCATGTGCTGTTTACATTGTGTCATATATCAGTAAAGCTCAAAGGGGAATGAGTATACTAATGCATGAAGCATGTAAAGAAGCAAGACAGGGAAATATGGATCTTAGACAACAAGTACGACACATTGGAAACAAATTTCTGAACAGCGTTGAAGTAAGTGCTCAAGAAGCTTGCTATCTACTTCTACAGCTACCGCTTACGAAATGCACTAGAGACGTTGTATTCATCAATACTTCGAAGCCAGCAGACAGAACGTTTCTCCTGAAATCTAAAGAAGCGTTAGAAAAACTTCCAGGTGATTCAACTGACATTGAATCAGACAATATTATAAAAAGGTATTCAAAACGACCTAAAGCTTTGGAACATTGGTGTCTTGCAGACTATGTATCGCAGTAAGACATTATATACAAAAACTGTGATGAACAGGTTGATAAGGGCCCCACTGTAAACAGCTCACATACAGAAGATGTTCATGAAAACCAAGGTGAGAATTTTGACACAAATGATGATGAAATGGAGGCAAACAAAATTACAGAAAATGATGACAATGAAACGACATCAGATCTCGTACCTGGTGGTAAAATCGAGTTAAAAAATGGTGTTGTCATTTGCAAAAGAAAACGGAAGAAAATTTTAAGATATGTGAGATTCTCAAAAAAGGTTGATGCTGAAAATTATTACAGAGAGCGTCTACTGCTATTCTTTCCGTGGAGAAATGAAGAAATTGATTTGAAAGGAGGACATGAGACATACTAGGCAAGATATATATCGGTTCAAAATTTTGTTGACAACAAGGCAAATGACTATGAAAGGAATGCTGATGAACTAGACCAAGCGTGTGAGAAGGCCCAAAATGAAGACAACTTTGATGAAATTGCTCCAAGTAATCAGCAAGCAGAGGAAGATGATGTTGAAATAGGTGCAAAGGACAGTGAGGAATTCATTTACTTTGATCCTGATAGACCTTCCAATCAAAGACAGTATGATATTGCAGGAGATGTTGGACTATCTGTAGCGTCAGTTGACATCAGTATTCGCCAAAAGACAATGTCAGATACAGTCTTTAGAGAACTTGTGAAATCTTTAAATGCTAAACAAAGAGAATTTTTTGTACATGTTCTTCAAACTGTCAAGGCAAAAAAAGATCCACTCCATGTATTTCTAACTGGTGGTGCTGGCGTAGGAAAATCTGTAGTTGTGACTGCTCTTTTTGAAGCCTTGCAGCGCTACCTAACATCTGTTCCTGGAGATAATCCTGAAAATTGCAAAGTATTACTCTGTGCACCGACAGGTAAAGCTGCTTTTCACATCAACGGAATCACACTGCATTCAGCATTTCGAATTCCAGCTAGTCAAGGCTACAATTGTACTCCATTAAGTAGTGACACGTTAAACAGTCTAAGAACAAAATATAAAGATTTAGCTGTTGTTATGATCGATGAGGTGTCCATGGTTGGGAATAACATGTTAAGACTGATAAATGAAAGATTAAAACAAATAAAAGGCAGCATGTTACCTTTTGGGGGTATACATATGGTATTCATTGGTGACCTTTTCCAGTTAAAACCTGTCATGGATGGTTGGATCTTTGAAAACTTGAAAAGTAACTTTGGACCATTGGCTACAAATTTGTGGCAAGAGTTTATTGAAATGCATGAATTGCAAGAAATTATGAGACAAAAGAATGACAAACAATTTGCAGAACTTTTGAACAGGTTAAGGGAAGGAAATCAAACAAAGGATGACATTACACTGTTACAAAGTAGATTAATCAGTCAGGATGATGTAGATTATCCAAGAAATGAAGTTCATCTATTTAACACAAATGAATCTGTTAATGCATTCAATTTTAAGAACTTTGAGACTGCAAACACAGAAAAATGCACAATTTCAGCTCTTGATCATGTCTTAAGTGACGACACACCAACAGTTAAAGACAAACTAGTATCACGGCTACCGTCTGATTCTACACACACAGCTGGACTTAGTAAGACTGTGGGAATAGCTATTGGCATGATTTATGATTTGTGTGTCAATTTAGATGTAGATGATGGCTTGGTCAATGGATCTTCCTGTGTTGTCACCAAAGTTGAACGACGACAGAAAAACACTTCAAGACCAAGTATTGTATGGGTTGAATTCAACAACGCTGATACTGGTTCTGCTTGGCGTTCTAAATATCAACATTTGTATCATAGTGCCATAAACTCCTCATGGACCCCAATATTTGACTGTAGACGAAATTTCATTTATTTCAGAAAAACATTTGTAAGAGTCCAGATTCCATTAAGGCAAGCAACAGCAAAAACGGTTCACAAGTCACAAGGTGATACACTTAGTAAAGTTGTTATTGACATGACTGGGAAGCGTGTTTTCCCTCATGCCCATTATGTCGCAATCAGCAGATCTAAAACTTTACAAGGTCTATCTGTTTTAAATCTCAATGAAAGCAAGATATCTGTGTCTGAAAGTGTCACATCAGAAATGTCGCGTCTGAGGAAAACCAGGCAATTAAAACTTTGCTATACACCTGTTTATGCAATCAACCACAGCCATTTTGTTTGTATGGTGCACAATATTTGCTCCCTCAGAAGTCACTTACAAGAACTGTTCCATGATCCTAATGCCAAGTCATCAGACATAATTGGTTTAGTAGAGACATGGCTAATGAAGACAGATTCAGACGAGTCATTGCAGCAGACTGGGTTCCAGATGTTTAGACAGGATGGTTTGCAAACAGGAAATGTTCGTCCACACAGAGGGATAGTGGTGTATGTTAAAAATGGTGTACAGGTTTTAGATAGGTACTCAGTCATGAAGAAACATTTTGAAATGATGGTCTTGACAGTATTGCTTTTTGGAAAAGAAACCTTGATTGCTACTCTTTATAGATCACCTGGAAGTTCTGTAACAGACTTCAAATCATTTTTACGGCAGAATCTGCTAGAAAGAAGTATGGGTAAAATGCTCATAATTCAAGGAGACATCAATGTTGATATACTTGAGAAAAATTCAACTTTTAGACAATTCATACAGGAGACATTTGGGTGTATACAGGTCGTGCAGAAGCCAACATCTAGTTCAGGATCTTTAATTGATCATATATACACAAACATGCCTTCTGTACGCAGTGATGTCATAAACAGTGTTTGGTCAGACCATGATCTTGTTTACGCTGCGTTCGAAAATGATATGTAACTTTTCAGTTTCACTGCACAAGACAAATTTAACATTTTAACAAAGTGTCTGCTGACCATACCAATGTATACAACAAACACTGGTCTTAAACTCTGGTATTTAAGACATTTTGATGAAGGTCCTTGTTAGTTTAATTCAATGACCTTCCAAAGAGTTTCAAGATTTTTTTTCATTCTGTGTGATTACTTATCCAAACAATATTTATAATTATTTATGTAGTATATTGACTTTTTTTAACATAACATATATTTGTGTATGTAGATATTATTTCTCATGCATTTATGCTATAGTTACAATGAAGATTTACCCAAGATCTACATCATAATTAAAATATAACCACATGTGTTTAAATGTCTTTTTATATTGACTGACATACCACTTGGTCCTATACAAAACAGTATAATAGTAGTTAAATGTACTGTAATCTACATTTGTCATAATTATGGTTTAGATTGCTTGTGAAAAATTTACTGCCACACCAGATAAATGCTGCATATATTCAATGGTTTCCCAGCTAACACATCAATTAGAGCACTAAATCAGATACGAAATTATGTCTTGGTTGAAAAACAATATTAAAAGGAGGTAATACTTAATGCCTGTACTGAAAAATGTTAGTAACCTATGAAACAAAGGACAATGGAAACAGAATTAAAAAGAGATGTCCACTGAAAGATTAAATTGTTTGAAATATACAAAGCTTTTGATCATAAATCTGTTTAAGCTTCAATAATTTTAAGATCAACCTGTTTCTCAGAGGGCTAATAAAAGTACCATAATGATTGAAAGTTTAAAAGAAATCAATCCGTAGCCTAGGAACAGTATGTTGTATTTCATTTCAAAAAAGGCCGAAAATGTTAGACCATTCCCCTATGTACTCTGAGCACATCTTTTAACTGGCATACATGTGACTTTGTAATGTGCTAGTCTTTTAATATTTTTTCTTATCTAGTATACCATGTTTGATATTGGCATAATTATTACTACATGATAGTTCATATAAATCATGGCCCTGTGATCCACAAGGAGTGCAGAGGATAAGGTAAGAAAGTTTTTCCCTAAACCCTATCCCCCAAGAGCGAAAATAATGACTGTTCCAGTTCAAAGGCTAATGCAGACAGTAAAACATGCTTTGAGAAAGGAGGACATGTATACATAATAGCACAGTGAAAATTGGGGCAAAAGGAGAAAATGCTGCTAATTGGTATATTCCTCTTTTGCCTCAATTTTTCTTGACATTTTCTGTTAAGGATGTCAAAACTAGAACTTGTTTGGGAAAGGGTAAACTATCATACAAAGTTGAGGTAGCTACACTTGTTATTTATATATGTAAGTCCAAAAGCCAGTGGAGCGATACAGGGCCATCATGGCCCTCTTGTCTCTAATTTCTCCTAGTCTAATGGTCAGAATTTGATGAAATTTCATATTTGAGTAGCAAATCAGATGCCCTTGACAATAAACTATTTAAAATATGCGTATACAAAATATGTCATGGAAAAAGGGGGCTTAACATTTGTTAGCTTTATATTAGCTCTGAATGGCATATATTTATTGTGACAATGCCTTATTCGGGGAGCATTGTCCGTCTCTGACGGCTCTTGTTATGATTAGCCTATGGTAAATCATCCTTGGATACCCTGGGGTTTATGAGCTACGCTACATGACCCCTGGGTCAATTGGCCAGTTAAACTTTGAATTGCCATTTCCAAAATGCTGCCGTTTCATTGGTTCCATCATTATTCTATGATGGGCGAGTAGACCAATAAAACTGGCCGATACAAATCAACAACCTTCAAACAGTGATTATGTCAGAGGTACGTCATTTAATCCTGATTTAGGGTAGATAACTGCTTAGGAGATTTACAAATCACTTCAGGTAAGTTGTCAACATGAATGATAACTATCATTTAGTGTGTGAAGACTTGATGTTTTGAGTTTAAAAGACTTCCAAAAAGAAACTCTCCCCATCTTTCTATTTTAAAGTGGTATAAGATATCAGCGATCTGTAATTTTTATTTCGGTGTCGCACAAATTATCAACTTATGAGTGCAGCCATCTTTGTTGTTATTGACAACGCATTGACTTATGAGAGCTGTTATTTGATTGGGTCTTGCGATTACGCATTTTGTATTGATTTTCGGCGGCTAATTCAAAGTTTTAGTAGTCAATTGCCACTGGGGTCATGTAGGGTAGCCAATACCCCGGGTATCTGAGGATGACCGTAAATCTGATTGTTTAGTACCCACAGATTAAAGGAATGCTATATCAGTATTGCAACATGCCAACTAGAAATCCATTAGATAGTCATCAAAGCATTACTCTATTTCAATTTCAGGAGTTTTCCCTGACCAAGCATGGAGAGATTCGTCACCTTGACCTTTGTTTGACCTTGACCTCTAGTGACCCTGGAAATGTCCTGAAATTGTTCCAGTGTACTCCAGATAATGATATGCAGGTTGGCTATATTTTATCTGCCCTTTACCTTTTTCCAAAATAAGTCCTGGTTTTGACATCCATACTGGTGACCAGCATTTTCTCCTTTTGTCTCAATATTTTCTTAGCTATACTATGTTCAGGAGTTTTCCCTGACCAAGCATGGAGAGATTCGCAGAGCTGAATCTAGGGCGCAGGATTGCGGGATTCCCGCAGTAATTTATTGCTTGGCGCAAAAAACGATAGACCGCGCGGGAGAAGTCACGCACGTTGTTTCAGATTGGCGCATTTTTAGCTCACCTGAGCACGAAGTGCTCAAGGTGAGCTATTGTGGTCGCTTTTTGTCCGTCGGCGTCCGTCTGTCTGTCTGTCTGTCCGTCTGTCCGTCTGTCCGTCTGTCCGTCTGTTCACATTTTGTTGTTACCACTCTAGCACCTACAAATATTGACCAATCTTAACCAAACTTGGTCAAAACATGTATGACCATAAGTTCTCGGATGAGTTCGATTTTGAGTCAGATCGGATCAGGAAGTCCGGAGTTATGCGCCCTTGAATATCAAAAATAGCTAGTTTTGACTTTGTTACCACTCTAGCATCTACAAATATTGACCAATCTTAACCAAACTTGGTCAAAACATGTATGACCATAAGTTCTTGGACGAGTTTGATTTTGGGTCAGATCAGATCAGGAAGTCCGGAGTTATGCGCCCTTGGATATCAAAAATAGCTAGTTTCGACTTTGTTACCACTCTAGCATCTACAAATATTGACCAATCAAGACAAAACTTGGCCAGAATGTTGGTAACCATACAATTATGAATGAGTTCGATTTTCAGTGTCATCGAAGAAGGAAGTCTGGAGTTATGTGCCCTTAAATTTGACAAATTTGCCGTTTTTGACTTTGTTTACACTTTAGCATCTACATTTATTGACCAATCAAGACAAAAAATGTCAACAATGTTGCTAACTATAAGCTGCTGAATGAATTAGATTTTCAGCTTGATCGGACCAGAAAAAACAGAGTTATTGGCCCTTGAATTTCACAAAATTGTCAACTTTATTTTCACTTCAAAAAACACAAATATTGACCAATCAAGACTTAACTTGGTCACAATGTTGGTGACCATGAGATCTAATATGATTTCATTTTTGTCGAGCCCGCTTGCGGTGAGCTCGACATAGTTGTCACAATGGCGGTTCGGTGTATGTGCGTTAGTGCATTAGTGCGTGCGTGCGTGCGTTAGTGCGTGCGTCCGTCCGGATGGAGCTTGTCCGGGCCATAACTTCACCATGGATGGAGGGATTCAGAAATAACTTGGCACAAATGTCAAGCTCAGTAAGGCGGAGTGTCGCGTGCAAGAACCAGGGTAGCGTTTTACTAACATTTGCGTAAGTTTTTGCGTAACTTTACGTCTAAAAAAATCTTACGCAAATTCTTAAGTGCGTTTTACTAAACGATCGTAAGAAAATTTTGAACGTAAGAAAAAAATTGTCGTAACTCTAAAAATAGAACAACAGAGGCTAAAAATAAATCAACAATGTGCTCTCACCTCGGTCTAGTTTCTAGTAAATATTAATATATAATAATTGTGTTTTCTGTTCATACTGTGTTTTTATGCAATAATAAACGTAAATCTCCTTATAAAGATGACAGAAATTCGGAATTTTAGGCGGTTTGCTGAAATATAATTGTGCTGAACACTCAACGTTTTTTATACGTTCGAAGTTGTCCATTAGAATCGGGAAAACGTGAGAAATACTAGCTGTCATGTTGTTGTTTTCCTATTCTATAAATAGTAACACAAAACAAAGTGAGAAAAAACAATGAAATAAACATACATTTTCCGTGGATTTTTGAATTTCAACCTTTCTTTTGATATATATTTTGAATTTTTCGGTAATTCTTTAGTTAACAAGGCTTTATAAGGTAACTTGAGGCACTGGAATTAGTTACGAAAATACTTACGTAAACTATTTTTTGATCGTAGAGTTACGCAAAAACTTACGCATATCTTAGCTGCGAACATTTTTAGTAAAACGCACTTACGCAAATAATTTGAACTTACGTTCAAATCTACGAAAAATTCTTGCGTAAGTTCGTTAGTAAAACGGGCCCCAGATTCCAAGCTCAAAGGTCAAGGTCAAACTTGGAGGTCAAATGTCAAAAATGAGAAGATTTTTGCTTGTCCGGGCCATAACTTCACCATGGATGGAGGGATTCAGAAATAACTTGGCACAAATGTCAAGCTCAGTAAGGCAGAGTGTCGCGTGCAAGAACCAGATTCCAAGCTCAAAGGTCAAGGTCAAACTTGGAGGTCAAATGTCAAAAATGAGATGATTTTTGCTTGTCCGGGCCATAACTTCACCATGGATGGAGGGATTCAGAAATAACTTGGCACAAATGTCAAGCTCAGTAAGGCAGAGTGTCGCGTGCAAGAACCAGATTCCAAGCTCAAAGGTCAAGGTCAAACTTGGAGGTCAAATGTCAAAAATGAGATGATTTTTGCTTGTCCGGGCCATAACTTCACCATGGATGGAGGGATTCAGAAATAACTTGGCACAAATGTCAAGCTCAGTAAGGCGGAGTGTCGCGTGCAAAAACCAGATTCCAAGCTCAAAGGTCAAGGTCAAACTTGGAGGTCAAATGTCAAAAATGAGATGATTTTTGCTTGTCCGGGCCATAACTTCACCATGGATGGAGGGATTCAGAAATAACTTGGCACAAATGTCAAGCTCAGTAAGATGGAGTGTCGCGTGCAAGAACCAGATTCCAAGATGAAAGGTCAAGGTCAAACTTTGAGGTCAAATGTAAAAAATGAGTTGATTTTTGCTTGTCCGGGCCATTCCTTAATTTGGCACAAATATTCTTTGGATGGCCCTCTACCAAGATTGTTCAAATTATCTCAATCCGTAAAAAACATGGCCACGTACAGCTACGTGCAGCTAATTTTCGTACTTCTCAGAATGTTCAAATTATTCCGATCCGTACAAAAAATGGGTGCCAGGGGGCATGGCTTATTTTCCTTATATGTGACCCGTCGCGCTAAAAGGGACCTTATCGGATTTGTGAAAAGTATCGACCCTAGTCCGTCTGCGCAGTCCGCGCAGCCTGACTAGGGTCGAAACTTTTCACGTTTAAGTATTTTCTGAATCTAGAATGTTTTCTCTACCTTACAATATTTTCGTTTTCCAAATACGACATCGGATGGACTTCTGCTTGGTCTGGTATATTTCTCGGAATTTGGTTTTATGGACTTAGCATAAGGTCCCTTTTAGCGTGACGGGTCACATATGTATACTCAAATTAATCCATTCTGGTATCTCGTTATAAATACATAGACATGTAATATTTTGTGAACAATAAACTGTCTCACCATGATCCCCATCATTCCAACTTATTTTGTCCCCACTTTTACAACGCCATTGTAATGACAGCTGTAGACATAGGTATGGTCTTCTTTCTTCAAAATGAGCGGGCTCGACATGTTGCCCTTCGGCATCTAGTTCATATTGATCGGACTAAAAAAGCCAGAGTTGTGTGCCCTTGATGGTGACAATATTGCTAATTTCGTTTTTAATTTCACTCAAACAGCAATAAATATTGACCAATCAAAAAAACAACTAGGACATAAGGTTGGTGTATAAAGGTCTTAGAGATACCCTGCCAGTAATACCTGAAAGGGGAGTTGGGCAGTATATATAGATAGATAGATAGAGAATATCTTTATCAGAACAGAGTTATGTGCCCTGGATTATGACAAAATTGATGTTTTTTATCGACTTGGTTTTCACTTTAACAGCCACAAATATTGATCATTAAAGATTAAGAATGCTGTTTTCAGCTGGATCATAATCTCGCATCTTAAGTTTCGTGTTCTTGTCTTAGAGATACCTAGGTCATGTAAAAGATGGGTCTTGTTCTGCATGGAGAAAGTTTCAAACTTCTATCAGGTGAGCGATCCAGGGCCATCTTGGCCCTCTTGTTCAATATACGTCGCGTAATAACGTAGGTTCATAATCATTGAAAAGTTGCTAAAAACAGATTGCAGAGAAATCCCTGCAATTCTATATTTATATAGTGTTTTATATCTCCAGTCAAAAATAGATATTTGTCTTAGAAATGAAATAGATTCATGTTCGAGATATAAACCGAAAATGGGAAGAAAACAAACGAGTTGAATGAAGGGGGAAATGGCTGTGAAAATTTCAGAATTTGTAATTATTACGGTGCACCGCAACAACAACACCAATGGTGGTCAAAACAAACAAAATAAAGAAACTCTGTGTTAAAATCGTTTTTAAGCACATAAATGGACTGAGTGATATGCTATCATCGCGGCACACAATCAAAATGGCCGACGAAACAAAGAAACTCTACCTGAAAATTGTTTTTATCACAAAATGGTTTGAATTAATTGATATTAAGTGATCCTCCTCGGCGTAGATGTCTACTGCAGTAGCCACATCATGTATGGTGAATTCTGCCCAGGGTTACGATTGAAGTTAAATGGTCCAGCCTTTTTATACGCCCGAAGGGTCGTATTATGTTATGGCCCCGCTCGTCCGTCTGTCCGTCCGTCTGTCTGTCCGTCCGTTAGCAATTTCTTGTGTGCGCAACTTCTCCTACAGTTTTGATCGGATTTTTATCAAACTTGCCACAATGAATCTCCATGGTGTCTAGTTGTGCATCCCGCTTACGGAATTTAATTACCTCTTTTCGTTCTTGAATTATCTGCCCTTGAATAAAAAAAATGCCCATTTTATTGTGTGCGCAACTCCTCCTACAGTTTTGATCAGAATTTGATCAAACTTGCCACAATGAATCTCCATGGTGTCTAGTTGTGCACACCGCTTACGGAATTTAGATAACTGTTTTCGTTCTTGAATTATCTGCCCTTGAATTTAAGAAAAAATGCCCATTTTCTCACAAAAATGTCCATTTTCTCCTGTGTGCAACTCCTATAGTTTCAACCAGAATTTAATCAAACTAGCCACAATGAATCTCTATGGTGTCTTGTTTTGCAAACAAAAGTTTTTGATAACTTTTTATGTTTGAATTAACTGCCCTTGAATCGAAAAAATGGCCAATTTTACTGACAAGCCCCTCTCGGGCGTATATGCGCCGCTTTGCGAAGCTCTTGTTTTCTACAGCCCTGAGACTATTAAATCTGGAGAGAAGAGTTTTAAAGCAAAATTAAAAACGATTTTGTGGTGTAAATAAATTGCTTCAACCAGTCTTGGACAGTGTATCATAATAATCATTTTCTATTAATAGTATAATCTAAACTTTAAACAACCAATAAATTAAAGAAATTGAACATATAAAGTTTGTTACATGGACAACAGTTGTTTAAAGAGACTGCTTAGACAAGAGCTAATCATAACTTACATGGAGTAAAGATAATGTTCCTTCAGTTTCATATAATGCTCTAGTTACAGATAAGTTATAACTTAATATTTTTGCGATAAAAAGTTAAATTCACTTTGGCTCAAGCCTGAATCCTGTTGGCCCACATTTTGAAGTATGGTGGGGGAGTTGGCCCACTTTTGTGAAAACCTAGATTCAGCTCTGGATTCGTCACCTTGACCTTTGTTTAACCCTTTCCCAAACAACAAAATTTTAGGGTGATCCACTTCAAAAAATGCCACAAATGACATAATGGGTGTTATTAAAGATAGAATTTGTATAAAATATGGCATAGAAAATATTGAGACAAAAGGAGAGCTGCTGGTTATCAGCAGTTTCTTCTTTTGTTTCAATATTTTCCCAAGCCTTTTCTATTAGGGATGTCAAAACCAGGTCTTGTTTGGTTAAACTTGACCTCTAGTGACCCTGGAAATGTCCTGAAATTGTTCCAGTGTACACCAGATAATGATATGTAGGTTGGCTGAATTGTTTATAATTAAGCAGGAACCTGGAAAAACGTCCCTTATAGCAATCGAAACAGCCATGTTTCCAGATAAGCCTGTGCCTAGGTGCAGTCTAACTTAGATCCATGCTGCTTTTTATACGCCCGTCGAAGACGGGACGTATTATGGGATCACCCGTGATGTCCGGCGTCCGGGCGTCCGGCGGGAGTTATTGTCCTTTGTTGTTTTTCAAACTTGAATCTTGTCCGGAGTATATCTCTAAAAGTATAATAGCTAGGATCATGAAACTTCATGGGTGTATAGATCTCACAAAGGGGGAGTGCAGTGCATAAGAACCATAACTCTACCTAACTTATTTTTTGAGTTATTGCCCTTTGTTGTTTTTTCATACTTGAATCTTGTCCGGAGTATATCTCTAAAAGTATAATAGCTAGGATCATGAAACTTCATGGGTGTATAGATCTCACCAAGGGGGAGTGCAGTGTACAAGAACCATAACTCTACCTGGCTTATTTTTTGAGTTATTGCCCTTTGTTGTTTTTCATACTTGAATCTTGTCCGGAGTATATCTCTAAAAGTATAATAGCTAGGATCATGAAACTTCATGGGTGTATAGATCTCACAAAGGGGGAGTGCAGTGTACAAGAACCATAACTCTACCTGGCTTATTTTTTGAGTTATTGCCCTTTGTTGTTTTTCATACTTGAATCTTGTCCGGAGTATATCTCTAAAAGTATAATAGCTAGGATCATGAAACTTCATGGGTGTATAGATCTCACCAAGGGGGAGTGCAGTGCACAAGAACCATAACTCTACCTAACTTATTTTTTGAGTTATTGCCCTTTGTTGTTTTTCATACTTGAATCTTGTCCGGAGTATATCTCTAAAAGTATAATAGCTAGGATCATGAAACTTCATGGGTGTATAGATCTCACCAAGGGGGAGTGCAGTGCACAAGAACCATAACTCTACCTAACTTATTTTTTGAGTTATTGCCCTTTGTTGTTTTTTCATACTTGAATCTTGTCCGGAGTATATCTCTAAAAGTATTATAGCTAGGATCATGAAACTTCATGGGTGTATAGATCTCACTAAGGAGGAGTGCAGTGCACAAGAATTTTAACTCTACCTAGCCTATATTTTGAGTTATTGCCCTTTGTTGTTTTCATACTTGAATCGTCCAGGGCATATCTCGAAAAGTATAATAGCTAGGACCATGAAATTTTACCAACCCGCTCCCCCTGTTGACATAAAGCAGTGTTACGGGCGTATCTTGTGACAGTTTGACACCTTGTTTACTGTTGCTACAAATAACGAAGAAGCTATTTGAGGACAGCATGGATCCTGATCAGTCTGTGTGTATGCACAGGCTGGTCTGGATCCAAGTTGTTCTCAAAATTTAATGCCATAAATGACATTTTTCCAGATCCTGGCTCATATAATTATATTTTTCATCATTCTGAGGTAGTTGTGCCAAAATATTGTTAGGGCATAATGAATGACAGTCAGATATCATCATATTTGATGTATGTGTCAAAAACACACTTAGTAATTGAAGTACTTGACAATTTTGAATGTTTTGTGACATAGCTCAAAACAGTTGTAAAAAAGTATATGAATTTATATACACTTGCAACAATTTTTAACTAGGCCCACATTTTATATGTTCATTTCATGTGAAGACCGTGTTGTGGTACAAAAGAAAGGTCTTGTAACAAACTCATGCGATAACAGCCCACATTCTCTTTTATCCACAATGTTATATATGTTTATCCACAATGTTTATATGTTTATTTACAGCAATGGGAGCGTGTAGACAGCAACACGATGTTACGCAGTAAATACCACAGTGTGTGTATAGACAGCGTTGAAGTACAGAAAAAAGGTCTCGTAGCCAACTCATGTGATCCCGCAGCGCATACACAGAAATTGAAATTCACAGTCTCGTCATGATACTGGTCAACAATTTTAGCCGATTTATTTTTAGCGAGCCGGGACTTTATGTCCGGGGAGCTAATGTCACAGCCTTAGTGTCGGCGTACCGTCCCGTCCTGTCTTCACTTGAAAAATTTTAACCTGGTCTATATCTCAGGCACAATAAGAGATATAGCTTTGATATTTCACACATAGATACTTCTCGTTAAGGCCTTTCATTTGGGACCATGACCTTTGACCTAGTGACCTTGACCTTGGAGTTTGACCTACTTTTAAAAAACTTTAACCTGGCCTATATCTCATTCACTATTATAAATAGAGCCTTGATATTTCACACATTGATACCTCCTGCCAAGACGTTTCATTTGTGACCATGACCCTTGACCTTGTGACCTTGACCTTGGAGTTTGACCTACTTTTGAAAAATTAGCTATTTTTGTGACAAGCTCCAGTATAGGCGAGCTATGTTGTCCGCGGACAGCTCTTGTTGGCATCCTTGTTGAATGATTGGGGGTATGATATTTTACCAATGCCTGTCTGTTCGAAACTTAACATGGAAACTTTACACCAAAACATAATGTTTTCAGGGTATTGGTGTTTTACAAACACATCTTGTTTTTGTTTTAACTAAATCTGGAATATGGAAAAAGGGCCTCGATCATATTTGATGTCAACTTTGATCCAGATCACCCTTCACATGCATGCAGTTTTATCACAATCCATGTTGTTCATTGCAACTTTTATCATTGTTTGGAAAGTTTCCATATTCCAGATCATATTTTACGGCTATACTGTATCATATTATCATAGATTGTCAATTAATATTAACCAACTTCCAGTTAAAGGATTAGGTGGTTTTATGCTATGGCCTTTGTAAAATTTTTATCATGCTGAGTGATCTTGGGATATTTTTATGGCAGGGGACATAGACGAAGATCAGCTTGCATTTTATATGTAGTCTTATCTTAGCAAGATTTTAAAGACGATCACTGGGAGCCGCCATTGCTCCATACTTCTTTCGGAACTCCCCTGTAATTTCTGTAGAATCTATATGGGAGAGAATTGACCGAGTTGTTCCGAATGCTCAATGATTCATAAATCGCAGAGTTCCGAATGCTGAGTACTTCATACAAATGACGTCATGATGACATCATTTGTTTGAAGTATGGAACATTCGGAATACCTTGCTTATAATCTCAGTCTTATAAACGGTGTATCAAAAACATTTTAAGAAATCTTAAAAAATCTCGCTCTAAAGAACGCGCCTCAGGTCTTCTTTTGGAAAGGGTCAAGCAAATGGTTGCATCGTAGAAACAATATTTCTATACTAACCCCATCAAAAACTTTACATACATGTCTCCTTTGAATTATGCATTCCAAATAGTTTAGTCAACATTTTGCCATTTTTATGCCCCCACATTGTAAATTAGGGTTAAGTGTGTAACCCTTTCCCAAAAAAGACCTGGTTTTGATGTCCCCAATAGTAAAGGCCAGGGAAAACATGGAGGCAAAAGAAGAAAATGCTGATAATCAGCATTTTCTCCTTTTGTCTCAATATTTTCTGAGCTACATTGCACACAGATTCTTTCTTTATTGACAATCATTTTGTTGTCTGTAGCAGATTTCAAATTGGAATAGATCTAGTCCAATTTTTTGCGATTTGGGAATGTGTTTACACTGTTTAACCCTAATCTGTTCAGGGACTTTTGGTGCTGTTTGCTCCTTTTTCCTCATAATATTTTTTCTTTCATTTATAAATGTCAAAAGCTGAGTTTATTTTCAAATCAAATCAATTTTGTTTTGACAGCGATTTTCATCAGCCACACATACACATGTATTTTTCAACAAGAGTTAAGGATTACAACCCATCATTAAGTACAAAACTCTTTTTACATCTTTGGGAGATGTCCGTTGCAACAGAAATTTACGAGGGTATCCCTTGTCAATTTAGGTTGCCACGGTTCTAAAATTGACAAGGGTATCTCGTTAATTTCTGTTGACATGGATGATAACTGAAGATGCACAAAGTGTTTGGTATATTATGCTGGGTTGTAATTCTTAACATGCATTTGAGGTTTGTAGTTATTCATAGCTTTAAGAAAGGTTGATTTTAAGAAAACTTACAAAAAATTAAGTATTTTTACCAAAGTAAATGAGCCAGAATCTGAAAAGGGGTCCCATGTAGCATCTGAGACCAGATCCAGATTGGCCTGTGCCTAAGTACAGTCTGATCAGGGATCACACTGTCCTATACGGTTGCTATAGGTCATGAACAGCTATTGGAAACAACATTGATCTTGATTAGACAGTGAATACGCTGGCTGATTGGGAGCAATGTTGGTCTCAAATGCCCTAAGTGCCATTTTTCCAGATCCGGACTCATATTTGTTTAAAACAGAATTTTGCAACTTCAAGAGATTCTTGACTAACAAAATAACAGGGAAAATAAAAAAAAAGAAACACTGGCCAAAGATAATATTTTCTGTATATTTTTTTTATCAAAATTTTTGTTTTAATTGTATAACGTCAGTGCTATGACAAAATGGCGTAATAGAAATTTTGCTCGAAAACCATTTTTTTCAGGAGAGCCAAAAACCTTTTTGCCGTTTTAAAAAATGTTAAAAAATATGCCGGCAAAATTGCGTAACTCACTATTACTCTCGTGTAAATTTGTCTACGTATAACGCATTTTTGTCAGCTAAATCGAGTTACGCAATTTTGTCACATGATAATTGAAAGGGTTCTAATAGGTGTAGAAAAACGCCGTTTTGACTGGATATGCGCTCCTACATACTTAGTAGGAAGCATTTATAAAAAAAAATTGACAAAATGGCGTAACTAATTTGTTACGCCATTTTGTCATAGCACCGACGATAAATTTGTTTTCTGTCAAATAGAACTTCTAGCTAGTATCATCAAAAATGTTTACCTAATGTACATGTACAACCAAGGGATGTTGTGCTGAACAACATCTGAGGTGTCCCGAATGCTTTATATTTAAACAATTCAAAAATTATGCCGACAATCAAAGGTTTTAGTAAATCCAATCATTTTTTGTAGTTTTGTAGTTTTAAATATTGTAATCCCTTCCCAAGTAAGCATTCATTTTGATTAACATTCCTTTGTAAAAAATGATCTGGAAAACATTGAGGGAAAGGGAAGAAATTGTTGATAATCAGCGTTTTCTGCTTTTCCTTCCGCACATTCTGTGCTATTACACAAACTTTTTCTACTTTTTATGTGACTATTTGCACGGTGGATAATCACATGATACAATATTTTCAGAAAATCTTCAATAATTTTGTAAATACTTGACCGATTTGAATTCGGTTTGAAGCAAAGAATGTGGACAGACGTCACGCATTAGATGGATGTAGTTGATCTACTGAAAAAAAAGTTATTGAAGATAAACAAAAATTTTGGTTTATCTTCAATAATTTTTTTTATCAGTTGATTTTTCAAAAATCCAAAACGTCCAGCTTATTCTTGGTATTTTCCCACCTTCTCTGCTTCAAACCGAATTCAAATTGGTCAAGTAGTAAAAAAGATATTGAAGATTATTGGAAATTCTGAGTCACATGATTATACACCGTGATTTGTTCACCTGCAACTTTTTTCAAATTGGGTCGGTCTTAAATTTTGTTGCTTGGGAAAGGAGTAAGCGTTTTTATGTCTGCTTCCATAGTGATATTTTGAAAGATTCTTTATTTTGTCCTGGTGATTTGTATGCATTTACATTTGGATGTGTTTTAATTTTTTTGATTTTAGCTCATAACAAGCTTCAAGTGATATTCATTAAACATCTATCATCAAGTTTCGTAATGAAATAAATATTATCTGTAATGACTGATTTACATTTCGGTCACAGTGGTAGTGCAGTAAGAATCACATCAGAATCTTGATCATGGTGTTCTTGGTCTCTTGCATGAATTTTCAAATGAAAAATATTTTTTCATGAGCTATATTAAAGTGTAAAATGTCCCATTACACACAGTATTAGTGAGCTAGATAGTTGATGTTCTTATATGTCTAATCCAGTATTGACCAACACAATACAGCTAAATGGGACCTTTTTTGAAGTGCAAAAAGTACTGACCCTGCCAGAGCCAGTCAGCGCAGCCTGACTAGGGTTGATACTTCTCACTGTAAATTAATTGTCTAAATCTAGAATAGACTAGAATGTTTAGGCATATTTATCATATGTACATTTTCCAAATACAACATCTGTTTGACCTGTGCTGGGCCTGATCCATTTCTCAAAATTTGGTTTTGTAGACTTCTTATTAGGTCATTTTTAGCCCGATTGGTCACATATTGAAAAAAATGACCCTTGATCATTCACTGCTTCTTGTAAGTCTAATTTTTATATCTCTAACAACATTGCATAATGGAAACATGAAAAGAAAATTAATGATAAAAGGATAAAGTAATGTTAGAGTAAACAATACAATTTTAGCGAAAGCAATGAAAGGAAATGGAAGAATAAGCCAGTTTTTAATACTCTTTTTTTCTCTTTTTCCAATGTCACCCAAAGACCTATTTCTTTATACTTACTGGTAAATTTGGGGTTTTATTCAAAACTTGTACAAGTTTACATGAGTATTTGTGTACTTAAAGTACTTTTGCCAATGTTCTTGAAAAATGCTATGGTCGTTTTGTATAGGCCTTATTAGGGTCAATATTTGAATGTTTGTATAACTCACAATGAATGACTTGGCACAGCCTCTCTAGCTTATAGCTACAGATGCTCTGCCAGGTCATTTATCTTGAGCTATAATGTGTTAAAATTCACATTTCATTTGTTTGAATGCCATTGTTTCATACAGCAAATTACATGTTCATGTCATGGGGAATAGGGCTTTATGTTTAGAGTTGTGTCATATTATGTTATAAACCATTTCATGTTGAATCTAGATTATGTCTGCTTTTGTTGGCAGTGTAGACTAACATCAGTCTGCAGCGAAGAGCAACAGATAAGAGGGGTGAAACCATTCTAAATTTGTTATTTCAAATCAAACCCCAATGCTGTGGGCACTCATTTGAATTGTCAATGAGATTATTCAAATGAATACCCACAACATAGGGTTTGATTGTTATCTTATAAAATATTGCATTTTGAAAAGCCATTACACTCTCTTATATGAAGCTCTGATTTCTATCTTGATAGTCTGGTCTTGGTCTACACTACCTTCCTGTCACATGCAAGTCATCATATTTTATAAACCCATTCCCAAACAAGACCTGAATTTGACGTCCCTTACAGAAAAGACTTGCGAAAACATTGGACAAAAGAAGAAACTGCTGATTATCAGCAGTTTCTGCTTTTGTCTCAATATTTTCTGAGCTATATCATACACAAATCTTTTTATGCTCCCCGAAAAATTTTGGGGGAGCATATAGTCACCACGCTGTCCGTCCGTCTGTCTGTCTGTCCGTCCGTGTGTCCGTCCACAGCCAGATCTCAGCAACCCTCGGGCCAAATTCAATGAAACTTCACATGTGGACTCCCTGGGATAATCCCTAGGGACCTTTTTCTCCATTTCTCAATTTGAGGCTGTGTCATGGAAAAAGGGGCCTTAATGTAAAAATTAGTTTTTCTCTAATTTCTCTTCATCTAATGGGCAAAATTTAATGAAATCTTGTAATTTTGTATTTTGTGAGATGTTCTAGACCATATTGTATAAATAATGTGTGTACAAAAAATCCATCATGGGAAAAGGGGGCTTAATGTATGATAGTTTTTATTTATGAAATAATAACAAGTTTAGCAGTCTTTATTGCCAATAAAAACCGATGTGCGACGGACTACATGTGTAGGTAAAAACCGAGGCGCACAGCGCCGAGGTATTTGCCTTAACATGTAGTCCAGAGCACAAAGGTTTTTATTGCGCAATAAAGAACGCTAAACTTGTTATTATCTCCATTATAACACTCTAAATAAAAAAACGCACATTAGAAATGTGTTATTTCGTGAAAATTCTGCCATGTACTAGTTTTCGGCGTAGGAAACGCATTGTCATTTATGTGACGTCATTTGACGTTACCTTGACGCCACGTGACGTTTTGGCGCATACACAAAGCATAATTACATAGGGTTTTTATTGTAAATAAAACCCGATGTAGCTCTTCTTTCGCTATATATGGATTTTACGGAAAAGTGTTATAATTTGTGACAAACACTTATTCGGGGAGCATAATCCGTCTGTGACGGCTCTTGTCTTTATCAACATCCATATTGTCGTCTGAAACAGCTTTCAAATTGGATCATTTGGGAAAGGGTTAATTAAATTTTAATAATATTGAAACATTTTCAGTGCCATCTGTAATTTGATTTGACATTTTGTTTGTCCAGGGATTATTCCATCTTCGCTAGCCAAGGTTAAACCCACCTATGTTTGTATTCACCCTTGGCGGATTTAGTCCGAATTTCTTGAAATCGCGAAACGCCACCTAGCGGTTGTCTTGCTGGTTGTTTACGTCCATTACTGATGACATCATTAACGTGCGTTGTCTTTCGCATCATACGTCATGCAGATTATGAAAAGTTAGCTGCTTATTTAGTCGAGTTGTCGAAAGTATAATAATTCGTCGATTAAAGATAGGGAATTCCTGTCTATTGCAGTGAAATTCTTAGGAAAAATCGCACATCTTTGCATTTTTGAGTTGCAAATGCATTGCTTTTTCCCGCCCGTTGTCATGAATTGGTTACTCATAACAAATGTATCAATCGACAATCTGATTGGTTCCAGCGAGACCTCGCTGGAACCAATGAAAACGCTTTCCAGGACACCAAGAAAATCGGACTAAATACGCCAAGGGTGAATACAGAAACGACGTTACGTCGTAGATGTTACCCTTGGCTTGCGAAGATGGGATTATTCCTGCGAGATGAAAGTTTTTAACCGTTATCAGATGGCAAAAAATTAGACTGGTCTTAATTCAAAGATGTTGAAGACAATTTTCAACTAAATGGGATTTTTTATTTTTTGGTCTTTCAAGGTAGAACAATTGTGAGAAATGAAGAAACTGCTTGTCATGAGTAATTTCTTCATTTCCCACAATGTTTTCCAATGCCTTTATGTTGAAAGTTTATCTCGTGGGAGGTCAAAATCAGATCTTGTTTGGGAATGTTATTTATTCACAACCTTTATGTTTCTTGGAAAGGGGGTACTGGGATATGCTGTTTTATGCAAAATGTGTACCAGAGCTCCAAATAAAAGGGTAACAGTGTTTCAAAATTTATCCCTTTCCCAAAGAACAAAATAGAATGTTAGTCCGGTCTAAATTAAACATTGCTTCAAGTGATAAGATGAATGTAAATAAAGATAGGATTTACATACAATATAGAACAGAAAATATTGAGTCAAAAGGAGAACATACTGATTCCAATGATGATTTCCCAAGCTTTTTGTATTACAGGGATGAAATGCCAGGTATGGAATGCTGTTACCCTTTTGTTTGTTTGTGTGTTGCATTATGGTAAAAGAAAATACTGAAAATGCTAATACTGTCAGTAGTGATACATTTTGTGATCATAATTATTTTGCTAAAAATAGCCAGATTTATGCCTTTGTAGATAGAATTTCAGCAGTGAGGTTCGGACAAGTGACTTGATCAAATCATTCATATTCTTGTCAGGGTAACATCCCAATTGGTCTACTCCCATTTCGTCTACTGTTTTTTAAGTGCATTTAAGCCTGTGCCATAAAATGATTGCTAACCTTGAATGCCTTCTTTAACCCTTTTTCAAACGACTGAATTTTAGGCCTGTCCAATTTGAAAGCTTCTGCAGACGACAAAAGGGATGTTGGTAATGATGGCATTTCCGTATAAGATTCCCATGAAAATGTAGAGACAAAAAGAGAAACTGCTGGTTATCAGCAGTTTCTACTTTTGTCTGAATGTTTTCCCAAGCCATTTCTACTAGGAACGTCGAAACCCGGTCTTGTTTGGGAATGGGTTAACTCATTTCCATATGTTGACACTCTATGACTCTTTTAGATATTCAAGCAAAATATCATTCAGTGTTCATCAAACCCTATGGTGTAGGTACTCTTATCTTTTGAATTGTTTCCTTGAGACCGCTACAAAGGGTCTGGATTTGAAAGGATTAAGAATGCCTTAACCCCTGTCTTATACTATGTTACTCTTTTACAATTTATCAAGTCTAGGGCTAATTTTACCATGATGTTACACACATTCTGCATGGCTCTGGTTTGTTGAGGTAGTCCACCCCTTTTGAGATTCAAGGGACATTGGAATTTCTGAGAGACATCATATACATTTATTACACTTATATCTGAACCTATTCGGTTGATGTCATAAACATTTGATGGTGGATTGTCCTCCGTTGAATGTTTTCACCCCAGTAATTCGGCGATCGCGTGAATTTCATTAGAGGTTGACTACCCTAAAAGTTATCTAGTCTTGTTATTTGTACTTGCACTGTATAAATTAGAGCTTTAATATAAACTTTGTTGGAAAATGAATGTTCTTTTGTTGTTTATGTAACCTTAAATGAATGAAATTGTCTCTCAATTTCAAACATCTTGACAGCATTGATGATTGGGGGAAAACAAAATGCAAGTGACTAACATTTGCAGCTCAACCAAACCCTTTCCATAACTGGACCTGGTTTTAATGTTCCTAAAGCTTGAGAAAACATTAAGGCAAAAGAAGAAAATGCTTATAAGAATTTTCTCCTTTTGCCTCAATATTTTCTGTGCTATATTTTGGGCAAATCCTATCTTTTTCAACATGCATGTTGTTGTTTGCAACAGCTTTTGCATTAGGGGAGCTAGTCTAGTTGGATGCCAAGCCAGGATGGCCAAGCCTTGTATCAATTCAGGGTTGTGGGTTCAAACTCTGACTCCCCCAAGATCTATTCTGACATTTGGCGTCATTTAACCCTCATAAATGGATGTGAAACATCAAAGTTAGAAAAGCTGAAGGCTGTTTTGATATTGTGGTGGTATACACAGTGGATAATCAGGTGATAACACAGTTCCAGAAAATCCTCAATATTTTTGTTATTACTTTACTTATTTGAATTTGGTTTGAAGCATAGAAGGTGAACAGACGTCACTCATTATATGGTCATGGTGGATTTTTGAAAAATCAACTGATAAAAATGTTATTGAAGATCAACCAAAATTTTGGTATTAACAGCATTATTACTGGTGATAGAAATTCAAGGAATCCTGTTTTGTGCTTCAGCTGCTGCAATATAACCATAGCAGTTTAAAGTGAAATCAACTAGTGGCTGGGGAGTCAGCTTAACCTTTTCCCTAACAAGGCCTGGTTTTGACGTCCCTTATATAAATGGCTTTGGAAAACATTGAGACAAAAGAAGAAACTGCTGATAACCAGCAGTTTCTCCTTTTGTCTCAATCTTTTCTGTGCTATATTGTATCAAAATCCTATTTTTAATTTCGTAACTTTTGATGTCTGCAGCATCTTTCAAATTGGACCACCTGAAAATTTTGTTGTTTGGGAAAGGGTAACCTTTTCCAAAACGAAACCAAGCTTATACAGAAATACTAAATGGAGAACATTTAGGCAAAAAAGAAAGAAAACTTTCTGAGGTAAAATTCACAGAAATGCAAATTTCCATCTTATTGTTTTAAACAGCTTTCAAATTGAAGCATTCAAAAATTCCAAAATATGGAAAAGGTTAACAATTATGCAATTGAGAACTTATGTGGTATCGTTTCAATAAGGACCTGCCACAGGGCAGTAACTATTGGTAGCCCGTCAGGTTCTAACTCATGAGTTCCGGGGTTTGATCTCTGCTTACGGAAAACATCCTTTCTCCAAAAATTGTCAATCATCAATGGTTTGATATCGTTAACCTATGTGGGCAAGCAGCTGGAGACTTGGTAAGGATTTTGTGGTAGTACTGGTATGAGAAACAACAGGAATCCATGGATAGGTGCTCCAGCCCCCGCGATATGACCGTAGCAGTTGAAATAGGCGGTAAAGCCCAATCAATCAATCATTTAACTCATTACTGCAAAGTGACGCCTTTTGACTCTCTCGCATGAAATGGCTTGGGAAAACATTGTAGAAAATGAAGAAATTGTGACAAGCAATTTCTTCATTTCCTACAATGTTTTCCAATGAAAAATGGGAATGTTCTTAAATTTTCACCAACTTGAAATTGTCCTCTGCAACATCTTTCAAATTGGAACAGCCCAAAATTTTTCCACCCATCTGGCAATGGGTCTGGGATCTGGCATCTTCGCAAGCCAAGGATGACATCTACGACGTAACGTCGTTTCTGTATTCACCCTTGGCGTATTTAGTCCGATTTTCTTGGTCTCCTGGAAAGCGTTTTCATTGGTTCCAGCGAAGTCTTGTCAACTATACATTTGTTATGAGTAACCAAATCATGACAACGGGCGGGAAAAAGCATTGCATTTGCAACTCAAATCAAAGTACTGATAGTACTGAAGGTCGGGAAACAAAGGATTCGAAATACAGTAAATGGTCAATATTCTTAAATTTACATTGAATTCTTAAAGTGACATTTCACATTACTTTTACATAAATTTTTACTTTTATTCTATCTGAAGGAGCATCTTTTCTTATGAAAATTCAGAAAATTTCAAGTCAAAATATTGAACTGTTTACGAGAAATATATATTTTTGTGCTAAAATTAAACAAATTGTTGTGGACAACAGTTCAGATTTATATAGAATTTGTCATTTCTGTCTCAACTTTAAAGGCGTATTTTCGCTTATAAATAACAACTTCAAAAAAACTGATAGCAATTCTACATTAAAATAAACAATCTTAGAGGAAAGGGTAATTGCCAACAATATAGATCTACTCCATTACACGGCCCGCCGCGATTTGACCCTATTAGTTGAAAACTTTATAAAACCAAAATAAACCAAATCCATTACACGATGTCGTATTTTTCCGGTGATGTCGTAAACATTCGGTGATTGAAAATGTCGATTTTTTTAAGTCGTAACGTGTCCGTGTTGAACGGGTAACCGTATGTTAAAAATGTTTACGGCATTGTCAGAAAAGATTCTAATATTTAACATGTGTGTTAAACTCAGAATTTGAAAAGGTGAGCTCGTATTTTCTACACACAAATCTAGATCTTGTTTTCTTTTTATTTTTGATGTCCTTTTTGCTTTTCGCATTAGCTTTCACTTGGGAATTGTTCTTTTGTTTGTGAAAGAGACAACTATATCACCCATTTCTTCTGCAGAGATAGAACCCTACAATTAACTCATAAATAGCATATATCTCAAACCCAGGTCGAAGAAAGATTATTAAATACCCGTTAAACCCAAGCCTGGGTGAATATATCACGAAAAATACGTTGTAGGTACCCAAGACGACCCAAAGTTCGTACAACGCCGTTACGGTAACACTTTGGTTGTATTGTTTTAGGTTATTTATCCTCGGTTGCCGGTTGCCCATATGACCGAGTAATAGACTGGGCGTGCCCAGGAAGGAACTCCCTTCTTTTGACCTGTTTCCAGCATTGAATGGTGGAGGAAGACCCCAAGTGAGCACCTGGGTAGAACCACCGACGTTCCGCAAGCCAGCTGGATAGCTTCCTCACATGAAAGTTCATACGTCCCTGGCGGGATTAGAACCAACAGAGATGAGGGGCAAGTGATCCTGAGTCAGCGACTCTAACCATTCGGCCACGGACGCCCCACTTTGGTTAGTCAAAGCATAGGCCTAATATATTAGCTTTACACCGCGAAGTGTACACGTACAATCCGATACAATGCATGTGTTGTAAAATGCCTATAGCGATTATGCGCATAGCGATTGAACTTGACTAAACTCATGATATAAATAGATTTTCCATGTCTCTACGAGTGCTTTACGGAAATGTCCGATTAAACGAAATGTGGCGCAGTTATTTGTTTTGGTGATGAAATTCTCGTCTGCTCTAGTCTGCCACACCAATTATCAACCTTTTCGCCAAAAAAGAAAGGTTGATAGTTTTCGCACTTATGAGCAAACTGCTGCATTGTTTTGATAAAACAATTAGGAAATGAAAGTCTATTAACGATGATTATGTTATTTGAGCAATTTTTAATTGTTCAAGGATTGATCTACTTTTTCGCGGCGGACTCAGACAAACGACTATGCGGCGGCCAGGTGATACCGAAAACCTCGTATTTGCAGAAAAAACAAAGCCGCAGATACGAGAATTTCATAGAAAAGCGTTACAAGCGTTGCGTAGCTATAGTTAGGAAAATCTCGAAGAGATTTCCCGACCTAAAAAGCGAAGATGGGCGATTTTTCCTAAGAATTTCACTGCAATAACCAGCAGAACAAATGCTAGGCGGCGCTTTGCGATTTCAAGAAAATCGGACTAAATCCGCCAAGTGTGAATACAAACGTAGGTGGGTTCAACCTTGGCTAGCGAAGATGGGGACCTGGAAAGGCACCCTCATGATATATTTTTGATCAGCATGGATCCAGATCAGTGTGTGCATGTGCAGTCTTATCAATGCTTATTTTGACACATGGTCATCTAAAATGCTATAAGGGCCCTTTTCCTAGATCTTGGTTCATTTGTAGCTTTGTTCTGGCTTTATAGGCTATCAGTCTTTGAAAGAACTTGATTAACACATAATACCAATCATGAGATTTTTATTAACAAAATACCTTATCACAGTCTTTAATTATAAAACATTCATGATACAACATCAAAACAACAAACTTCTACCTGTGTATTTTAATAACACTTTCCCAAAAGACACAATTTTAGACTATTTACCCTTCAGATTTCCTGAATATTAGATCATTGCTTTTCATAAAAAAAACCTTGTGACTGCTTGTTTTAAGCTGCAGTTACAAGATTTTTGTTGAAAACTACAGAAACGCGACAATATGGGAGTAATCAAAACCAGTCACTTTTTGGGAAAGGGTGTTTCATATGATAAATGATTAATTAATGATACTATAAATCATGATGAGGAATCATTTGACACAACACAATTACAGAAATTCTTCAATAATTCTGTCATTACATAACCACTTTGGTCTGAAGCAGAGAAGAGTGAAAAACACCAGGCATTTTCTGGATATGGTTGATGCTTTAAACAGGTCTTAAGAAAAGAAAATAATGAAAGAAAATTCATTTGTTTTCCGATAACCCTTTTTTATCACTTTCAATGATCCTTCACATCCAACAAATTCCTGACATACGTACACATCTATTTCAAACCAAATTAAAATATGTCGCTTATTACCAGATTTATTGAATATTTTCTGTAATCATTGTTGTTGTCTTGCATGAATTTCCACCATGGAAGTGTCTAATTTTGGTGAATCAGCCTTTCATGTGATGCTTTGAATTCGCTATGAATACTAATGATCCAATACATGATAAAAAACAGTAAGATTGAAAGTGTTTGGATTGTTGTTTTCCAACATTCGCCAGCATGAAATTTTGTCATTTGGGAAAAAAGTAAGTCATTCCATACCAAAACAATCCCTGGTTTAGATGTACCTACAGGTAAAGCTTCCACAAAAAGTTAAAGCAAAAGCAAATGCTGATAACCACCATTTTCTCCTTTTACCTTAATATTTTCTGTGCTATGATGTACACAAACACCATTTCAATTAACCCTTTCCCAAACAAAACCTGATTTTGACGTCCCCAATAGAAAATGCTTGGGAAAACATTGAGACAAAAGAAGAAACTGCTGATAACCAGCAGTTTCTCCTTCTGCCTCAATATTTTCTGTGCTATACTGTACACGAATCCAACCATGACTAACATCCATTTTGTCGTCTGCAGCAGATTTTAAATGCAAAAAATGTAAATTCTCTCCGTTTGGGAAAGGGTTAACATCATTTATGTCATCTGCAGCAGCTTTTGGAATGGGGGTGGGGGGAGGAGTCTTAAATTCTGTGATTTGGGAAAATGTCTCAATCCTTTCGCAAACAAGACCAGGTTTTGACATCCCTAATTGAAAAGGTTTGGTAAAATACTGAGCCAAAATTACCAGCAGTTTCTCCTTTTGCCTCAATATTTTCTGTGTTACTTTGTACACAAATCCAATCTTTATCAACACCCATTTTGTCATTTCCAGCAGCCTTCAAATTGGACTACCTTAATGTTTTGCGTTTTGGGAAAAGGTTAACCCTTACCCAAACGACAAAATTCTAGGGTAATCCACTTCAAAAACTGCCACAAAAGACAAAATGGATGTCTTTAAAGATAGGATTTGTGTAAAATATGGCACAGAAAATATTGAGACAAAAGGAGAAACTGCTGGTATTCAGCAGTTTCTTCTTTTGTTTCTATGTTTTCCCAAGCCTTTTCTATTAGGGACGTCAAAACCAGGTCTTGTTTGGGAAAAGGTTAAACAGGAACACAATAAGATGACTTGTGATAATGAGCTACAAAGTAAATGGACGGATTTACAGACAAAATCAAATAAAAACTACAATAAATAAATAATCATAAAAACAATGAATATACCCATGTACCTACATCAAAAAATAAAAGTAAAACAATAAAATGTATGTGTTTATGAAACACCAATGCCCCTGGATTTTTTTCAGAAAATGTGACCTTGTTATTAACTAGACCTATGTGTTGATATAACCCATTTACAGACAACACAAATTTAGACTGGTCAAAGTTCAAAGATATCACAGGAAACAATTTCAAGTGAATTTTTTTTACATTTTTTTGGTCATTTTCGGTAGATAAGTTTGTGGAAAATAAAGAAATTGCTTGTCACATGCAATTTCTACATTTTTCACAATGTTATCTCCCAACTTTTTTCTTTCAGAGAGTCAAAAAGTGTCAATAAGACTTAGTGAGAATGGGTTAACCCATTCCCACATAATGACGCCTTTTGACATCCCACAAGATAAAGACTTTGGAAAAATAGAATGAAGGATTCTTTTTTTTTGCTTTTGACTTGCATTGCGAACAATATTTTCTACTCAGAATGACCAAAAATGTCAAATTTCATTCATTTAAATATGTAATCTGCAACATCTTTGAATTTGGTAAGTTCTAAAATTTTGCCGTCTGTTAATGGGTCAAAATGAAAGGTCTTCTCATAAAGCATTCTCATGTAAAATATGTTAGGCCTATCGTTTATGCTAACAGGCAGAGCAAAAACTTCAAATCATTCCCTTGATCTATAAATGAAGGGGCAATGTAAAATGAAATAAAGCTGAGAAATTAAATGAGCTATCGCACTTCCTAATTAAGTGCATTGGTCACAATTGTTTTTGATAAATGAAAGAATAGATGACACCTTATAGAAATTGATGTTGATGAATGATGAACATATAGGGTAACCTAGCTGTGGATCGGCAGCCTGCACTGAAAAGATTACATAGCCAGGCTTGACATATGTATAGTCATACCATTGGCAGGAAGCATAGAATAAGATCAGCTAGCTCAAAAGTGCAGTCTGACCTTATTCTATACTGCCTGCTTTTCTATTCAGCATTTAATTACAGCATTGGTATAGAAATTGGAGGTGAAGAATATATAGGATATATGCTAGTGTAGGGTCTGCAGCTTGAACTGTTAGATTCCGTAACACCATAGGATGGGCCTGTATACTGTATCGTTCCTCATCATCTTTGGTCATGTACATGGTAAATTGGTAAATTACTTAAACCTTGCCATGTTGGTGCAAAAATATTTGATTCTTTGGCAGGCAACATAGAATAAGATCAGCCTGCACAAATGTGCAGTCTGACCTTATTCTATGCTACCTGATTTTTTCTTAAATCAAGTCCTACAGTTGTCAACAGGATTGTAAACTATACAAGTGCTGCACTAAGCTTGACCTTTAAGATTATGTAGCTACAGCCTAAGTATTTCATATTTTACCATTACAACATTGGTATAGAAATAGGTGGAGATGAATATATTGGATAGCCTAGAGGAGGGTCGGCAGCCTGCACTGTAAGATTCCGCAACACCATAGGATGAGCTTGTATACTGTATCTTTCTTCGTCGTCATTGGTCATGTACAATAACTCTAGACCCAGATTAGCCCACTGCCCGCGTACAACCTCAGGATTCAGGCGACCGATGTTGACCACCATTTCTTGTTGTGTGAGGGTTCTACTGCTAAATGTGTTCTGAAAATAAATTACAACATTTCCTGTGAATAAGGTTACTTAACATATTGCATTCATATACAAAACTAACAGTCTTGTATACTGCATGTATAGTCTGTAAACATTGACCTAAACCCCGCAAATATTCAATGAGTAATCGTGACACGGAATAATCAATACTCGCCAGCACTCCTCACTGTCAAGCAGAGTCGATAGTTTCCATAAGTATTGGGACTTTGTATTCTGCATGTGCTCCTCGTGTCAATATACATCGGAGAGTGATTATTTTGCATCAAAGTTACTCATTACATATTCAACAGGTTCAGGTCAATATTTACGGAGTATAGTATAATACCATGAATTTCAACCAAAATAAATACAAATAATGCATTGCTTCCTTGGTAAGAAGTACTATTCTATTAAAGTAGGCATTCAGATGTAAACTCAAAATTATTAGATACAGACAATGCTAACTGAATTAAAAATGTTCTTCTTATTTACAACTCTGTATATGTAAGTCATTCATAATGTATAAATTACCTGTGTATTATTATGACTGAGAGAGAACAGACTTGGTCTGGAGTCTAACACAGCTGACGTCCATTTAGGATCCTTCTCTAGCCCTATATACCAGTCAGTGTCATATTTATTATATATAACATTACCTGTGTATTATTATGACTGAGAGAGAAGAGACTTGGTCTAGAGTCTAACACAGCTGATGTCCATTCAGGATCCTTCTCTAGTCCTATATACCAGTCAGTGTCATATTTATTATATATAACATTACCTGTGTGTTATTATGACTGAGAGAGAAGAGACTTGGTCTAGAGTCTAACACAGCTGACGTCCATTCAGGATCCTTCTCTAGTCCTATATACCAGTCAGTGTCATATTTATTATATATAACATTACCTGTGTGTTATTATGACTGAGAGAGAAGAGACTTGGTCTGGAGTCTAACACAGCTGACGTCCATTCTGGGTCCTTCTCTAGTCCTATATACCAGTCAGTGTCATATTTATTATATATCACTGTTTTTCAACAAAAACCTTGTATCTACAGCTTTAAATAAGCTGTAGATACAAGGTTTTCATTGAAAAGCAACAATATACTCTACCTGTGTATTATTATGACTGAGAGAGAAGAGACTTGGTCTGGAGTCTAACACAGCTGAAGTCCATTCTGGATCCTTCTCTAGCCCTATATACCAGTCAGTGTCATATTTATTATATATAACATTACCTGTGTATTATTATGACTGAGAGAGAACAGACTTGGTCTGGAGTCTAACACAGCTGACGTCCATTCAGGATCCTTCTCTAGCCCTATATACCAGTCAGTGTCATATTTATTATATATAACATTACCTGTGTGTTATTATGACTGAGAGAGAAGAGACTTGGTCTAGAGTCTAACACAGCTGACATCCATTCAGGCTCCTTCTCTAGTCCTATATACCAGTCAGTGTCATATTTATTATATATAACATTACCTGTGTGTTATTATGACTGAGAGAGAAGAGACTTGGTCTAGAGTCTAACACAGCTGACGTCCATTCAGGATCCTTCTCTAGCCCTATATACCAGTCAGTGTCATATTTATTATATATAACATTACCTGTGTGTTATTATGACTGAGAGAGAAGAGACTTGGTCTAGAGTCTAACACAGCTAATGTCCATTCAGGATCCTTCTCTAGCCCTATATACCAGTCAGTGTCATATTTATTATATATAACATTACCTGTGTGTTATTATGACTGAGAGAGAAGAGACTTGGTCTAGAGTCTAACACAGCTGAAGTCCATTCTGGATCCTTCTCTAGTCCTATATACCAGTCAGTGTCATATTTATTATATATAACATTACCTGTGTGTTATTATGACTGAGAGAGAAGAGACTTGGTCTAGAGTCTAACACAGCTGACGTCCATTCAGGATCCTTCTCTAGCCCTATATACCAGTCAGTGTCATATTTATTATATATAACAGTACCTGTGTATTATTATGACTGAGAGAGAAGAGACTTGGTCGGGAGTCTAACACAGCTGACATCCATTCAGGATCCTTCTCTAGCCCTATATACCAGTCAGTGTCATATTTATTATATATAACATTACCTGTGTGTTATTATGACTGAGAAAGAAGAGACTTGGTCTAGAGTCTAACACAGCTGAAGTCCATTCTGGATCCTTCTCTAGCCCTATATACCAGTCAGTGTCATATTTATTATATATAACATTACCTGTGTGTTATTATGACTGAGAGAGAAGAGACTTGGTCTAGAGTCTAACACAGCTGAAGTCCATTCTGGATCCTTCTCTAGCCCTATATACCAGTCAGTGTCATATTTATTATATATAACATTACCTGTGTGTTATTATGACTGAGAGAGAAGAGACTTGGTCTAGAGTCTAACACAGCTGACGTCCATTCTGGATCCTTCTCTAGCCCTATATACCAGTCAGTGTCATATTTATTATATATAACATTACCTGTGTATTATTATGACTGAGAGAGAAGAGACTTGGTCTAGAGTCTAACACAGCTGACGTCCATTCTGGGTCCTTCTCTAGCCCTATATACCAGTCAGTGTCATATTTATTATATATAACATTACCTGTGTGTTATTATGACTGAGAGAGAAGAGACTTGGTCTAGAGTCTAACACAGCTGACGTCCATTCAGGATCCTTCTCTAGCCCTATATACCAGTCAGTGTCATATTTATTATATATAACATTACCTGTGTATTAATATGACTGAGAGAGAAGAGACTTGGTCTGGAGTCTAACACAGCTGAAGTCCATTCTGGATCCTTCTCTAGCCCTATATACCAGTCAGTGTCATATTTATTATATATAACATTACCTGTGTATTATTATGACTGAGAGAGAAGAGACTTGGTCTAGAGTCTAACACAGCTGACATCCATTCAGGATCCTTCTCTAGCCCTATATACCAGTCAGTGTCATATTTATTATATATAACATTACCTGTGTGTTATTATGACTGAGAGAGAAGAGACTTGGTCTAGAGTCTAACACAGCTGACGTCCATTCAGGATCCTTCTCTAGCCCTATATACCAGTCAGTGTCATATTTATTATATATAACAGTACCTGTGTATTATTATGACTGAGAGAGAAGAGACTTGGTCGGGAGTCTAACACAGCTGACATCCATTCAGGATCCTTCTCTAGCCCTATATACCAGTCAGTGTCATATTTATTATATATAACATTACCTGTGTGTTATTATGACTGAGAAAGAAGAGACTTGGTCTAGAGTCTAACACAGCTGAAGTCCATTCTGGATCCTTCTCTAGCCCTATATACCAGTCAGTGTCATATTTATTATATATAACATTACCTGTGTGTTATTATGACTGAGAGAGAAGAGACTTGGTCTAGAGTCTAACACAGCTGAAGTCCATTCTGGATCCTTCTCTAGCCCTATATACCAGTCAGTGTCATATTTATTATATATAACATTACCTGTGTGTTATTATGACTGAGAGAGAAGAGACTTGGTCTAGAGTCTAACACAGCTGACGTCCATTCTGGATCCTTCTCTAGCCCTATATACCAGTCAGTGTCATATTTATTATATATAACATTACCTGTGTATTATTATGACTGAGAGAGAAGAGACTTGGTCTAGAGTCTAACACAGCTGACGTCCATTCTGGGTCCTTCTCTAGCCCTATATACCAGTCAGTGTCATATTTATTATATATAACATTACCTGTGTGTTATTATGACTGAGAGAGAAGAGACTTGGTCTAGAGTCTAACACAGCTGACGTCCATTCAGGATCCTTCTCTAGCCCTATATACCAGTCAGTGTCATATTTATTATATATAACATTACCTGTGTATTAATATGACTGAGAGAGAAGAGACTTGGTCTGGAGTCTAACACAGCTGAAGTCCATTCTGGATCCTTCTCTAGCCCTATATACCAGTCAGTGTCATATTTATTATATATAACATTACCTGTGTATTATTATGACTGAGAGAGAAGAGACTTGGTCTAGAGTCTAACACAGCTGACATCCATTCAGGATCCTTCTCTAGCCCTATATACCAGTCAGTGTCATATTTATTATATATAACATTACCTGTGTGTTATTATGACTGAGAGAGAAGAGACTTGGTCTAGAGTCTAACACAGCTGACTTCCATTCAGGATCCTTCTCTAGCCCTATATACCAGTCAGTGTCATATTTATTATATATAACAGTACCTGTGTATTATTATGACTGAGAGAGAAGAGACTTGGTCGGGAGTCTAACACAGCTGACATCCATTCAGGATCCTTCTCTAGCCCTATATACCAGTCAGTGTCATATTTATTATATATAACATTACCTGTGGGTTATTATGACTGAGAAAGAAGAGACTTTGTCTAGAGTCTAACACAGCTGAAGTCCATTCTGGATCCTTCTCTAGCCCTATATACCAGTCAGTGTCATATTTATTATATATAACATTACCTGTGTGTTATTATGACTGAGAGAGAAGAGACTTGGTCTAGAGTCTAACACAGCTGAAGTCCATTCTGGATCCTTCTCTAGCCCTATATACCAGTCAGTGTCATATTTATTATATATAACATTACCTGTGTGTTATTATGACTGAGAGAGAAGAGACTTGGTCTAGAGTCTAACACAGCTGACGTCCATTTAGGATCCTTCTCTAGCCCTATATACCAGTCAGTGTCATATTTATTATATATAACATTACCTGTGTATTATTATGACTGAGAGAGAAGAGACTTGGTCTAGAGTCTAACACAGCTGACGTCCATTCTGGGTCCTTCTCTAGCCCTATATACCAGTCAGTGTCATATTTATTATATATAACATTACCTGTGTGTTATTATGACTGAGAGAGAAGAGACTTGGTCTAGAGTCTAACACAGCTGACGTCCATTCAGGATCCTTCTCTAGCCCTATATACCAGTCAGTGTCATATTTATTATATATAACATTACCTGTGTATTAATATGACTGAGAGAGAAGAGACTTGGTCTGGAGTCTAACACAGCTGAAGTCCATTCTGGATCCTTCTCTAGCCCTATATACCAGTCAGTGTCATATTTATTATATATAACATTACCTGTGTATTATTATGACTGAGAGAGAAGAGACTTGGTCTAGAGTCTAACACAGCTGACATCCATTCAGGATCCTTCTCTAGCCCTATATACCAGTCAGTGTCATATTTATTATATATAACATTACCTGTGTGTTATTATGACTGAGAGAGAAGAGACTTGGTCTGGAGTCTAACACAGCTGACGTCCATTCTGGATCCTTCTCTAGCCCTATATACCAGTCAGTGTCATATTTATTATATATAACATTACCTGTGTATTATTATGACTGAGAGAGAAGAGACTTGGTCTGGAGTCTAACACAGCTGAAGTCCATTCTGGATCCTTCTCTAGTCCTATATACCAGTCAGTGTCATATTTATTATATATAACATTACCTGTGTGTTATTATGACTGAGAAAGAAGAGACTTGGTCTAGAGTCTAACACAGCTGACATCCATTCAGGATCCTTCTCTAGCCCTATATACCAGTCAGTGTCATATTTATTATATATAACATTACCTGTGTGTTATTATGACTGAGAAAGAAGAGACTTGGTCGGGAGTCTAACACAGCTGACATCCATTCAGGATCCTTCTCTAGCCCTATATACCAGTCAGTGTCATATTTATTATATATAACATTACCTGTGTGTTATTATGACTGAGAAAGAAGAGACTTGGTCTAGAGTCTAACACAGCTGACATCCATTCAGGATCCTTCTCTAGCCCTATATACCAGTCAGTGTCATATTTATTATATATAACATTACCTGTGTATTATTATGACTGAGAGAGAAGAGACTTGGTCTAGAGTCTAACACAGCTGACGTCCATTCAGGATCCTTCTCTAGCCCTATATACCAGTCAGTGTCATATTTATTATATATAACATTACCTGTGTGTTATTATGACTGAGAAAGAAGAGACTTGGTCTAGAGTCTAACACAGCTGACATCCATTCAGGATCCTTCTCTAGCCCTATATACCAGTCAGTGTCATATTTATTATATATAACATTACCTGTGTGTTATTATGACTGAGAGAGAAGAGACTTGGTCTAGAGTCTAACACAGCTGACGTCCATTCAGGATCCTTCTCTAGCGCTATATACCAGTCAGTGTCATATTTATTATATATAACATTACCTGTGTGTTATTATGACTGAGAGAGAAGAGACTTGGTCTAGAGTCTAACACAGCTGACATCCATTCTGGATCCTTCTCTAGCCCTATATACCAGTCAGTGTCATATTTATTATATATAACATTACCTGTGTATTATTATGACTGAGAGAGAAGAGACTTGGTCTAGAGTCTAACACAGCTGACGTCCATTCTGGGTCCTTCTCTAGCCCTATATACCAGTCAGTGTCATATTTATTATATATAACATTACCTGTGTGTTATTATGACTGAGAGAGAAGAGACTTGGTCTGGAGTCTAACACAGCTGACGTCCATTCAGGATCCTTCTCTAGCCCTATATACCAGTCAGTGTCATATTTATTATATATAACATTACCTGTGTGTTATTATGACTGAGAGAGAAGAGACTTGGTCTAGAGTCTAACACAGCTGACGTCCATTCTGGATCCTTCTCTAGCCCTATATACCAGTCAGTGTCATATTTATTATATATAACATTACCTGTGTATTATTATGCCTGAGAGAGAAGAGACTTGGTCTAGAGTCTAACACAGCTGACGTCCATTCTGGATCCTTCTCTAGCCCTATATACCAGTCATTGTCATATTTATTATATATAACATTACCTGTGTATTATTATGACTGAGAGAGAAGAGACTTGGTCTAGAGTCTAACACAGCTGACATCCATTCAGGATCCTTCTCTAGCCCTATATACCAGTCAGTGTCATATTTATTATATATAACATTACCTGTGTGTTATTATGACTGAGAGAGAAGAGACTTGGTCTAGAGTCTAACACAGCTGACATCCATTCTGGATCCTTCTCTAGCCCTATATACCAGTCAGTGTCATATTTATTATATATAACATTACCTGTGTATTATTATGACTGAGAGAGAAGAGACTAGGTCTAGAGTCTAACACAGCTGACGTCCATTCTGGATCCTTCTCTAGCCCTATATACCAGTCAGTGTCATATTTATTATATATAACATTACCTGTGTGTTATTATGACTGAGAGAGAAGAGACTTGGTCTAGAGTCTAACACAGCTGACGTCCATTCTGGATCCTTCTCTAGCCCTATATACCAGTCAGTGTCATATTTATTATATATAACATTACCTGTGTATTATTATGACTGAGAGAGAAGAGACTTGGTCTAGAGTCTAACACAGCTGAAGTCCATTCTGGATCCTTCTCTAGTCCTATATACCAGTCAGTGTCATATTTATTATATATAACATTACCTGTGTGTTATTATGACTGAGAGAGAAGAGACTTGGTCTAGAGTCTAACACAGCTGACGTCCATTCAGGATCCTTCTCTAGCCATATATACCAGTCAGTGTCATATTTATTATATATAACATTACCTGTGTATTATTATGACTGAGAGAGAAGAGACTTGGTCTAGAGTCTAACACAGCTGACATCCATTCTGGATCCTTCTCTAGTCCTATATACCAGTCATTGTTATATTAATTATATATAACATTACCTGTGTGTTATTATGACTGAGAGAGAAGAGACTTGGTCTAGAGTCTAACACAGCTGAAGTCCATTCTGGATCCTTCTCTAGTCCTATATACCAGTCAGTGTTATATTTATTATATATAACATTACCTGTGTATTAATATGACTGAGAGAGAAGAGACTTGGTCTAGAGTCTAACACAGCTGACGTCCATTCTGGATCCTTCTCTAGCCCTATATACCAGTCAGTGTCATATTTATTATATATAACATTACCTGTGTGTTATTATGACTGAGAGAGAAGAGACTTGGTCTAGAGTCTAACACAGCTGAAGTCCATTCTGGATCCTTCTCTAGCCCTATATACCAGTCAGTGTCATATTTATTATATATAACATTACCTGTGTGTTATTATGACTGAGAGAGAAGAGACTTAGTCTAGAGTCTAACACAGCTGACGTCCATTCAGGATCCTTCTCTAGTCCTATATACCAGTCATTGTCATATTTATTATATATAACATTACCTGTGTGTTATTATGACTGAGAGAGAAGAGACTTGGTCGGGAGTCTAACACAGCTGACATCCATTCAGGATCCTTCTCTAGCCCTATATACCAGTCAGTGTCATATTTATTATATATAACATTACCTGTGTGTTATTATGACTGAGAGAGAAGAGACTTGGTCGGGAGTCTAACACAGCTGACATCCATTCAGGATCCTTCTCTAGCCCTATATACCAGTCAGTGTCATATTTATTATATATAACATTACCTGTGTGTTATTATGACTGAGAGAGAAGAGACTTGGTCTAGAGTCTAACACAGCTGACGTCCATTCTGGATCCTTCTCTAGCCCTATATACCAATCAGTGTCATATTTATTATATATAACATTACCTGTGTGTTATTATGACTGAGAGAGAAGAGACTTGGTCTGGAGTCTAACACAGCTGACATCCATTCAGGATCCTTCTCTAGCCCTATATACCAGTCAGTGTCATATTTATTATATATAACATTACCTGTGTGTTAATATGACTGAGAGAGAAGAGACTTGGTCTAGAGTCTAACACAGCTGAAGTCCATTCAGGATCCTTCTCTAGCCCTATATACCAGTCAGTGTCATGTCTATCATATATCGCTGCTTTTCAAAAAAAATACCTAATATCTACGACTTTAAACTAGCTGTAGATAAAAGGTCTTTGTTGAAAAGCGACAATATACACTACCTGTGTATTATTATGACTGAGAGAGAAGAGACTTGGTCTAGAGTCTAACACAGCTGACGTCCATTCTGGATCCTTCTCTAGTCCTATATACCAGTCAGTGTCATATTTATTATATATAACATTACCTGTGTATTATTATGACTGAGAGAGAAGAGACTTGGTCTAGAGTCTAACACAGCTGACGTCCATTCTGGATCCTTCTCTAGTCCTATATACCAGTCAGTGTCATATTTATTATATATAACATTACCTGTGTATTATTATGACTGAGAGAGAAGAGACTTGGTCTAGAGTCTAACACAGCTGACGTCCATTCAGGATCCTTCTCTAGTCCTATATACCAGTCATTGTTATATTAATTATATATCACTGTTTTTCAACAAAAACCTTGTATCTACAGCTTTAAATAAGCTGTAGATACAAGGTTTTCATTGAAAAGCAACAATATACACTACCTGTGTATTATTATGACTGAGAGAGAAGAGACTTGGTCTAGAGTCTAACACAGCTGACGTCCATTCTGGATCCTTCTCTAGTCCTATATACCAGTCAGTGTCATATTTATTATATATAACATTACCTGTGTATTATTATGACTGAGAGAGAAGAGACTTGGTCTAGAGTCTAACACAGCTGAAGTCCATTCTGGATCCTTCTCTAGCCCTATATACCAGTCAGTGTCATATTTATTATATATAACATTACCTGTGTGTTATTATGACTGAGAGAGAAGAGACTTGGTCTAGAGTCTAACACAGCTGAAGTCCATTCTGGATCCTTCTCTAGTCCTATATACCAGTCAGTGTCATATTTATTATATATAACATTACCTGTGTGTTATTATGACTGAGAGAGAAGAGACTTGGTCTAGAGTCTAACACAGCTGACGTCCATTCTGGATCCTTCTCTAGCCCTATATACCAGTCAGTGTCATATTTATTATATATAACATTACCTGTATGTTATTATGACTGAGAGAGAAGAGACTTGGTCTAGAGTCTAACACAGCTGACGTCCATTCAGGATCCTTCTCTAGCCCTATATACCAGTCAGTGTCATATTTATTATATATAACATTACCTGTGTATTATTATGACTGAGAGAGAAGAGACTTGGTCTAGAGTCTAACACAGCTGACGTCCATTCTGGGTCCTTCTCTAGTCCTATATACCAGTCAGTGTCATATTTATTATATATAACATTACCTGTGTATTAATATGACTGAGAGAGAAGAGACTTGGTCTAGAGTCTAACACAGCTGACATCCATTCAGGATCCTTCTCTAGCCCTATATACCAGTCAGTGTCATATTTATTATATATAACATTACCTGTGTATTATTATGACTGAGAGAGAAGAGACTTGGTCTGGAGTCTAACACAGCTGACGTCCATTCTGGATCCTTCTCTAGTCCTATATACCAGTCAGTGTCATATTTATTATATATAACATTACCTGTGTGTTATTATGACTGAGAGAGAAGAGACTTGGTCTGGAGTCTAACACAGCTGACGTCCATTCTGGATCCTTCTCTAGCCCTATATACCAGTCAGTGTCATATTTATTATATATAACATTACCTGTGTATTATTATGACTGAGAGAGAAGAGACTTGGTCTAGAGTCTAACACAGCTGACATCCATTCTGGGTCCTTCTCTAGCCCTATATACCAGTCAGTGTCATATTTATTATATATAACATTACCTGTGTATTATTATGACTGAGAGAGAAGAGACTTGGTCTAGAGTCTAACACAGCTGAAGTCCATTCTGGATCCTTCTCTAGCCCTATATACCAGTCAGTGTCATATTTATTATATATAACATTACCTGTGTGTTATTATGACTGAGAGAGAAGAGACTTGGTCTAGAGTCTAACACAGCTGAAGTCCATTCTGGATCCTTCTCTAGCCCTATATACCAGTCAGTGTCATATTTATTATATATAACAGTACCTGTGTATTATTATGACTGAGAGAGAAGAGACTTGGTCTAGAGTCTAACACAGCTGACATCCATTCTGGATCCTTCTCTAGCCCTATATACCAGTCAGTGTCATATTTATTATATATAACATTACCTGTGTATTATTATGACTGAGAGAGAAGAGACTTGGTCTAGAGTCTAACACAGCTGAAGTCCATTCTGGATCCTTCTCTAGCCCTATATACCAGTCAGTGTCATATTTATTATATATAACATTACCTGTGTTATTATGACTGAGAGAGAAGAGACTTGGTCTAGAGTCTAACACAGCTGAAGTCCATTCTGGATCCTTCTCTAGCCCTATATACCAGTCAGTGTCATATTTATTATATATAACAGTACCTGTGTATTATTATGACTGAGAGAGAAGAGACTTGGTCTAGAGTCTAACACAGCTGAAGTCCATTCAGGATCCTTCTCTAGCCCTATATACCAGTCAGTGTCATATTTATTATATATAACATTACCTGTGTATTATTATGACTGAGAGAGAAGAGACTTGGTCTAGAGTCTAACACAGCTGACGTCCATTCTGGATCCTTCTCTAGTCCTATATACCAGTCAGTGTCATATTTATTATATATAACATTACCTGTGTATTATTATGACTGAGAGAGAAGAGACTTGGTCTAGAGTCTAACACAGCTGACGTCCATTCTGGCTCCTTCTCTAGTCCTATATACCAGTCAGTGTCATATTTATTATATATAACATTACCTGTGTATTATTATGACTGAGAGAGAAGAGACTTGGTCTAGAGTCTAACACAGCTGACGTCCATTTAGGATCCTTCTCTAGTCCTATATACCAGTCAGTGTCATATTTATTATATATAACATTACCTGTGTATTATTATGACTGAGAGAGAAGAGACTTGGTCTAGAGTCTAACACAGCTGACGTCCATTCTGGGTCCTTCTCTAGTCCTATATACCAGTCAGTGTCATATTTATTATATATAACATTACCTGTGTATTAATATGACTGAGAGAGAAGAGACTTGGTCTAGAGTCTAACACAGCTGACATCCATTCAGGATCCTTCTCTAGCCCTATATACCAGTCAGTGTCATATTTATTATATATAACATTACCTGTGTATTATTATGACTGAGAGAGAAGAGACTTGGTCTGGAGTCTAACACAGCTGACGTCCATTCTGGATCCTTCTCTAGCCCTATATACCAGTCAGTGTCATATTTATTATATATAACATTACCTGTGTGTTATTATGACTGAGAGAGAAGAGACTTGGTCTGGAGTCTAACACAGCTGACGTCCATTCTGGATCCTTCTCTAGCCCTATATACCAGTCAGTGTCATATTTATTATATATAACATTACCTGTGTATTATTATGACTGAGAGAGAAGAGACTTGGTCTAGAGTCTAACACAGCTGACATCCATTCTGGGTCCTTCTCTAGCCCTATATACCAGTCAGTGTCATATTTATTATATATAACATTACCTGTGTATTATTATGACTGAGAGAGAAGAGACTTGGTCTAGAGTCTAACACAGCTGAAGTCCATTCTGGATCCTTCTCTAGCCCTATATACCAGTCAGTGTCATATTTATTATATATAACATTACCTGTGTGTTATTATGACTGAGAGAGAAGAGACTTGGTCTAGAGTCTAACACAGCTGAAGTCCATTCTGGATCCTTCTCTAGCCCTATATACCAGTCAGTGTCATATTTATTATATATAACAGTACCTGTGTATTATTATGACTGAGAGAGAAGAGACTTGGTCTAGAGTCTAACACAGCTGACATCCATTCTGGATCCTTCTCTAGCCCTATATACCAGTCAGTGTCATATTTATTATATATAACATTACCTGTGTATTATTATGACTGAGAGAGAAGAGACTTGGTCTAGAGTCTAACACAGCTGAAGTCCATTCTGGATCCTTCTCTAGCCCTATATACCAGTCAGTGTCATATTTATTATATATAACATTACCTGTGTTATTATGACTGAGAGAGAAGAGACTTGGTCTAGAGTCTAACACAGCTGAAGTCCATTCTGGATCCTTCTCTAGCCCTATATACCAGTCAGTGTCATATTTATTATATATAACAGTACCTGTGTATTATTATGACTGAGAGAGAAGAGACTTGGTCTAGAGTCTAACACAGCTGAAGTCCATTCAGGATCCTTCTCTAGCCCTATATACCAGTCAGTGTCATATTTATTATATATAACATTACCTGTGTATTATTATGACTGAGAGAGAAGAGACTTGGTCTAGAGTCTAACACAGCTGACGTCCATTCTGGATCCTTCTCTAGTTCTATATACCAGTCAGTGTCATATTTATTATATATAACATTACCTGTGTATTATTATGACTGAGAGAGAAGAGACTTGGTCTAGAGTCTAACACAGCTGACGTCCATTCAGGCTCCTTCTCTAGTCCTATATACCAGTCAGTGTCATATTTATTATATATAACATTACCTGTGTATTATTATGACTGAGAGAGAAGAGACTTGGTCTAGAGTCTAACACAGCTGACGTCCATTTAGGATCCTTCTCTAGCCCTATATACCAGTCAGTGTCATATCTATTATATATAACATTACCTGTGTATTAATATGACTGAGAGAGAAGAGACTTGGTCTAGAGTCTAACACAGCTGACATCCATTCTGGATCCTTCTCTAGTCCTATATACCAGTCATTGTTATATTAATTATATATCACTGTTTTTCAACAAAAACCTTGTATCTACAGCTTTAAATAAGCTGTAGATACAAGGTTTTCATTGAAAAGCAACAATATACTCTACCTGTGTGTTATTATGACTGAGAGAGAAGAGACTTGGTCTGGAGTCTAACACAGCTGACGTCCATTCAGGATCCTTCTCTAGCCCTATATACCAGTCAGTGTCATATTTATTATATATAACATTACCTGTGTGTTATTATGACTGAGAGAGAAGAGACTTGGTCTGGAGTCTAACACAGCTGACGTCCATTCTGGATCCTTCTCTAGCCCTATATACCAGTCAGTGTCATATTTATTATATATAACATTACCTGTGTGTTATTATGACTGAGAGAGAAGAGACTTGGTCTGGAGTCTAACACAGCTGACGTCCATTCTGGATCCTTCTCTAGTCCTATATACCAGTCAGTGTCATATTTATTATATATAACATTACCTGTGTGTTATTATGACTGAGAGAGAACAGACTTGGTCTAGAGTCTAACACAGCTGACATCCATTCAGGATCCTTCTCTAGCCCTATATACCAGTCAGTGTCATATTTATTATATATAACATTACCTGTGTGTTATTATGACTGAGAGAGAAGAGACTTGGTCTAGAGTCTAACACAGCTGACATCCATTCTGGATCCTTCTCTAGCCCTATATACCAGTCAGTGTCATATTTATTATATATAACATTACCTGTGTGTTATTATGACTGAGAGAGAAGAGACTTGGTCTGGAGTCTAACACAGCTGACGTCCATTCTGGATCCTTCTCTAGCCCTATATACCAGTCAGTGTCATATTTATTATATATAACATTACCTGTGTGTTATTATGACTGAGAGAGAAGAGACTTGGTCTGGAGTCTAACACAGCTGACGTCCATTCTGGATCCTTCTCTAGCCCTATATACCAGTCAGTGTCATATTTATTATATATAACATTACCTGTGTATTAATATGACTGAGAGAGAAGAGACTTGGTCTAGAGTCTAACACAGCTGACGTCCATTCTGGATCCTTCTCTAGCCCTATATACCAGTCAGTGTCATATTTATTATATATAACATTACCTGTGTGTTATTATGACTGAGAGAGAAGAGACTTGGTCTAGAGTCTAACACAGCTGACGTCCATTCTGGATCCTTCTCTAGCCCTATATACCAGTCAGTGTCATATTTATTATATATAACATTACCTGTGTGTTATTATGACTGAGAGAGAAGAGACTTGGTCTAGAGTCTAACACAGCTGACATCCATTCAGGATCCTTCTCTAGCCCTATATACCAGTCAGTGTCATATTTATTATATATAACATTACCTGTGTATTAATATGACTGAGAGAGAAGAGACTTGGTCTAGAGTCTAACACAGCTGACGTCCATTCTGGATCCTTCTCTAGCCCTATATACCAGTCAGTGTCATATTTATTATATATAACATTACCTGTGTATTATTATGACTGAGAGAGAAGAGACTTGGTCTAGAGTCTAACACAGCTGACGTCCATTCTGGATCCTTCTCTAGTCCTATATACCAGTCAGTGTCATATTTATTATATATAACATTACCTGTGTATTATTATGACTGAGAGAGAAGAGACTTGGTCTAGAGTCTAACACAGCTGACATCCATTCAGGATCCTTCTCTAGTCCTATATACCAGTCAGTGTCATATTTATTATATATAACATTACCTGTGTGTTATTATGACTGAGAGAGAAGAGACTTGGTCGGGAGTCTAACACAGCTGACGTCCATTCTGGATCCTTCTCTAGCCCTATATACCAGTCAGTGTCATATTTATTATATATAACATTACCTGTGTGTTATTATGACTGAGAGAGAAGAGACTTGGTCTAGAGTCTAACACAGCTGACATCCATTCAGGATCCTTCTCTAGCCCTATATACCAGTCAGTGTCATATTTATTATATATAACATTACCTGTGTGTTATTATGACTGAGAGAGAAGAGACTTGGTCTAGAGTCTATTACAGCTGAAGTCCATTCTGGATCCTTCTCTAGCCCTATATACCAGTCAGTGTCATATTTATTATATATAACATTACCTGTGTGTTATTATGACTGAGAGAGAAGAGACTTGGTCTAGAGTCTAACACAGCTGACATCCATTCAGGATCCTTCTCTAGCCCTATATACCAGTCAGTGTCATATTTATTATATATAACATTACCTGTGTGTTATTATGACTGAGAGAGAAGAGACTTGGTCTAGAGTCTAACACAGCTGACATCCATTCTGGATCCTTCTCTAGTCCTATATACCAGTCAGTGTCATATTTATTATATATAACATTACCTGTGTATTATTATGACTGAGAAAGAAGAGACTTGGTCGGGAGTCTAACACAGCTGACGTCCATTCAGGATCCTTCTCTAGCCCTATATACCAGTCAGTGTCATATTTATTATATATAACATTACCTGTGTGTTATTATGACTGAGAGAGAAGAGACTTGGTCTAGAGTCTAACACAGCTGACGTCCATTCAGGATCCTTCTCTAGCCCTATATACCAGTCAGTGTCATATTTATTATATATAACATTACCTGTGTGTTATTATGACTGAGAGAGAAGAGACTTGGTCTAGAGTCTAACACAGCTGACATCCATTCAGGATCCTTCTCTAGCCCTATATACCAGTCAGTGTCATATTTATTATATATAACATTACCTGTGTGTTATTATGACTGAGAGAGAAGAGACTTGGTCTAGAGTCTAACACAGCTGAAGTCCATTCTGGATCCTTCTCTAGCCCTATATACCAGTCAGTGTCATATTTATTATATATAACATTACCTGTGTGTTATTATGACTGAGAGAGAAGAGACTTGGTCTAGAGTCTAACACAGCTGACGTCCATTCTGGATCCTTCTCTAGTCCTATATACCAGTCAGTGTCATATTTATTATATATAACATTACCTGTGTATTATTATGACTGAGAGAGAAGAGACTTGGTCTAGAGTCTAACACAGCTGACATCCATTCAGGATCCTTCTCTAGCCCTATATACCAGTCAGTGTCATATTTATTATATATAACATTACCTGTGTGTTATTATGACTGAGAGAGAAGAGACTTGGTCTAGAGTCTAACACAGCTGAAGTCCATTCTGGATCCTTCTCTAGTCCTATATACCAGTCATTGTCATATTTATTATATATAACATTACCTGTGTATTATTATGACTGAGAGAGAAGAGACTTGGTCTAGAGTCTAACACAGCTGACGTCCATTCTGGATCCTTCTCTAGCCCTATATACCAGTCAGTGTCATATTTATTATATATAACATTACCTGTGTGTTATTATGACTGAGAGAGAAGAGACTGGGTCTAGAGTCTAACACAGCTGACGTCCATTCTGGGTCCTTCTCTAGCCCTATATACCAGTCAGTGTCATATTTATTATATATAACATTACCTGTGTATTATTATGACTGAGAGAGAAGAGACTTGGTCTAGAGTCTAACACAGCTGAAGTCCATTCTGGATCCTTCTCTAGCCCTATATACCAGTCAGTGTCATATTTATTATATATAACATTACCTGTGTATTATTATGACTGAGAGAGAAGAGACTTGGTCTAGAGTCTAACACAGCTGACATCCATTCAGGATCCTTCTCTAGCCCTATATACCAGTCAGTGTCATATTTATTATATATAACATTACCTGTGTGTTATTATGACTGAGAGAGAAGAGACTTGGTCTAGAGTCTAACACAGCTGAAGTCCATTCTGGATCCTTCTCTAGTCCTATATACCAGTCAGTGTCATATTTATTATATATAACATTACCTGTGTATTATTATGACTGAGAGAGAAGAGACTTGGTCTAGAAACTAACACAGCTGACGTCCATTCAGGATCCTTCTCTAGTCCTATATACCAGTCAGTGTCATATTTATTATATATAACATTACCTGTGTGTTATTATGACTGAGAGAGAAGAGACTTGGTCTAGAGTCTAACACAGCTGACGTCCATTCTGGATCCTTCTCTAGCCCTATATACCAGTCAGTGTCATATTTATTATATATAACATTACCTGTGTGTTATTATGACTGAGAGAGAAGAGACTTGGTCTAGAGTCTAACACAGCTGAAGTCCATTCTGGATCCTTCTCTAGCCCTATATACCAGTCAGTGTCATATTTATTATATATAACATTACCTGTGTGTTATTATGACTGAGAGAGAAGAGACTTGGTCTAGAGTCTAACACAGCTGACGTCCATTCTGGATCCTTCTCTAGCCCTATATACCAGACAGTGTCATATTTATTATATATAACATTACCTGTGTATTATTATGACTGAGAGAGAAGAGACTTGGTCTAGAGTCTAACACAGCTGACATCCATTCTGGATCCTTCTCTAGCCCTATATACCAGTCAGTGTCATATTTATTATATATAACATTACCTGTGTATTATTATGACTGAGAGAGAAGAGACTTGGTCTGGAGTCTAACACAGCTGACATCCATTCTGGATCCTTCTCTAGCCCTATATACCAGTCAGTGTCATATTTATTATATATAACATTACCTGTGTATTAATATGACTGAGAGAGAAGAGACTTGGTCTGGAGTCTAACACAGCTGACATCCATTCTGGATCCTTCTCTAGTCCTATATACCAGTCATTGTCATATTTATTATATATAACATTACCTGTGTGTTATTATGACTGAGAGAGAAGAGACTTGGTCTAGAGTCTAACACAGCTGAAGTCCATTCTGGATCCTTCTCTAGCCCTATATACCAGTCAGTGTCATATTTATTATACAGTCAATCTTGCTCATGCGACCACGTGCATTAAGCGACTTTGTTTGAAGCGACCACTCTCAGGTCCTCCCGATGAAATTCCTTCTTTAAATTGTTGCATTAAGCGTTTTTCCCCTAACGCGACCAGCGACCGGCATTTTTGGGGCCCTCAAACAATGGAATGTTATTTTAAGCGACCGTCCCACATTACTGATCATTTAGGAAAGGTGTCAAACGTATGTAATCGATATGAAAGCTGTGAAATTGCCCTAATTAACAGCAATTTAGTCACCTGTGAAGTCAATCAAAACTGTTTAATGAAATGACAGATTGCGTTTTGTTTGTTATGCAATCTGGATTACCGTAATTGATTTGGAATAATGTTCCCCATATAATCTGTTTATACTTTGATCAGAATAATATTGGATGGCAAAACACGGGGAGATCATGTCTTATCGGTAATAATAAAGTCTGGCCTATCGAGTATGCGTTATTTAACCATATAAAGAGGAAGATCTAAAGTGAAAATATTTTTGTTCGATTAAATTTAAGAACAAAATAAATCAAGTCACCTTTGAAATAAATAAACAAAAGGAAGTAGAACTGTAATGTTTACCGAAAATCGGGAAAATGAAACTGAAACTAATTACCCAGAGATGGTGAAATAATATCTTGTATGTCATTAATTCTTTCATTTCTTTTCACAAGTTGACTAAATCAACTATTTTCCCCTAAATCAGAGATATATTTCCTTTAACTTATCAATAAATTGATCTTTCATACCGTTGGTCTTTATTCAATAGCCCTCTTTTCCAGAAGTAGAAATGTTGGATAAACATTGTGTGCAAGGAAGAACTCGCATGAAAAGTTAGACATTGTATTCAGAGACCGTTTTGTTAAGCGACCGCTTTTGGAATTCCCCAAGGGTGGTCTCTTAATACAAGATTGACTGTATATAACATTACCTGTGTATTATTAACACTGAGAGAGAAGAGACTTGGTCTAGAGTCTAACACAGCTGACATCCATTCTGGATCCTTCTCTAGCCCTATATACCAGTCAGTGTCATATTTATTATATATAACAGTACCTGTGTATTATTATGACTGAGAGAGAAGAGACTTGGTCAAGAGTCTAACACAGCTGACGTCCATTCTGGATCCTTCTCTAGCCCTATATACCAGTCAGTGTCATATTTATTATATATAACATTACCTGTGTATTATTATGACTGAGAGAGAAGAGACTTGGTCTAGAGTCTAACACAGCTGACATCCATTCTGGATCCTTCTCTAGCCCTATATACCAGTCAGTGTCATATTTATTATATATAACATTACCTGTGTGTTATTATGACTGAGAGAGAAGAGACTTGGTCTAGAGTCTAACACAGCTGACGTCCATTCTGGATCCTTCTCTAGCCCTATATACCAGTCAGTGTCATATTTATTATATATAACATTACCTGTGTATTATTATGACTGAGAGAGAAGAGACTTGGTCTAGAGTCTAACACAGCTGACGTCCATTCAGGCTCCTTCTCTAGTCCTATATACCAGTCAGTGTCATATTTATTATATATAACATTACCTGTGTATTATTATGACTGAGAGAGAAGAGACTTGGTCTAGAGTCTAACACAGCTGACGTCCATTCTGGGTCCTTCTCTAGCCCTATATACCAGTCAGTGTCATATTTATTATATATAACATTACCTGTGTGTTATTATGACTGAGAGAGAAGAGACTTGGTCTAGAGTCTAACACAGCTGACGTCCATTCTGGATCCTTCTCTAGCCCTATATACCAGTCAGTGTCATATTTATTATATATAACATTACCTGTGTGTTATTATGACTGAGAGAGAAGAGACTTGGTCTGGAGTCTAACACAGCTGACATCCATTCAGGATCCTTCTCTAGCCCTATATACCAGTCAGTGTCATATTTATTATATATAACATTACCTGTGTGTTAATATGACTGAGAGAGAAGAGACTTGGTCTAGAGTCTAACACAGCTGACATCCATTCTGGATCCTTCTCTAGCCCTATATACCAGTCAGTGTCATATTTATTATATATAACATTACCTGTGTATTAATATGACTGAGAGAGAAGAGACTTGGTCTAGAGTCTAACACAGCTGACATCCATTCAGGCTCCTTCTCTAGTCCTATATACCAGTCAGTGTCATATTTATTATATATAACATTACCTGTGTATTATTATGACTGAGAGAGAAGAGACTTGGTCTAGAGTCTAACACAGCTGACGTCCATTCTGGATCCTTCTCTAGTCCTATATACCAGTCATTGTCATATTTATTATATATAACATTACCTGTGTATTATTATGACTGAGAGAGAAGAGACTTGGTCTAGAGTCTAACACAGCTGACGTCCATTCTGGATCCTTCTCTAGTCCTATATACCAGTCAGTGTCATATTTATTATATATAACATTACCTGTGTATTATTATGACTGAGAGAGAAGAGACTTGGTCTAGAGTCTAACACAGCTGAAGTCCATTCTGGATCCTTCTCTAGTCCTATATACCAGTCATTGTCATACTCCTCCAGTGCCTCTTGCCATTCTCCATCAGAACTTAACTCTCCTAACAGTAACTGATCTATCATTAACTTGAAACCATATCTGAAAATTGAAAATATGTGATGAAACACTACTGCACAATAGACAAGATGTGTTTGTAAAACATAAATGCCACAAAAAGGCCGATGTTTAGTTTATACGTTAAGTTTCGGACTAACAGACGGGCGGACAAACAGACAGAAAACGGTAAAACAGTATGCCCCCAATCTTTCGATATGTGTTGTTATTTGCATCAGCTTTCAACTTGGACCAGTCTAAAATTTTGCCACTTGGGAAAATGTATAAAACATTTCGCACTAAATTTTTGTAACTAGATCTATCATTTTATTCACTGCATCTTCCCATTTTAAAGAATTTAAGTTTATGTCATCCTAATGAGAGCAACAGATAAGAGGGGGAATAAGACATTCTGATTTTTTTTTTTTTTTTTTTTTTTTTTCAATTTATGTTGGGAATACTTATTTGAATAATGTAAACGAGACTATTCACATTCATATGAGTACCCAAAATATGGGGTCTGGTGAACAATAAAAGAAATGTTGCAATTACCCCTCTTATCTGTAGCTATGGTCCTACCCTTTCCCAAACAGCAGAATTTTAGGGTGATCCACTTCAAAACTACCACAAATGACAAAATGGATTTTATTGAAGGTAGGATTTGTGTAAAATATGGCATAGAAAATATTGAGACAAAAGGAGAAACTGCTGGTTATCAGCAGTTTCTTCTTTTGTCTCAATGTTTTCCAAAGCCATTTCAATTAGAGATGTCAAAACCAGGTCTTGTTTGGGAAAGGGTTAACATACCTGAAAGCCTTTTTAACAAGTGTCTGTAACTCCTGGTTTTCACCCAACCAGTCCCACATAGCGTTCATAGACAAGTCTCCAATATAGCACTTATATAAATAACTTGGACCACTGTATCCACCTGTATGGGAAAAGGGTGAGAGATTAAATATCGAAAGACAATGTCCTCTCCAATCTACCGATATACCATAGAGTTCACTGTTTTATGTCAGTCCCTATAAAGCATATATCATTTTAACTATCAAAGAAGTGCAACATATAGTAATGTTACTTGTACATTGGGCTTCCCCTATATATTATGATTCTATTCAACTCAGTGATATGCCCTTGACAAAGAACTGGATGATGGACAGTATAAGTGATTCAATAATATGACCCATCATCAACAGGCATATTATTATCAAACAAATCTACCTTGTGTATTAAATATGGTATAACAAGCCATAATGAGTTGAGCGTAAGCATTCACTCAAATATCACCCATCATCATTTCCATTATAATGTTTTCTTTACTTTGATTGTGAATAACAGTATAAGAGTAGTCCACATCTAATGGGATTAAAGCGACGTCAGAATTATTCGGGCAACGTAAACATTCAGCAATGGAATGTTCCACCGTCGAATGCATACGACGTCACTCAAATAGGTTCAGATATGTAGCAAATGCTACCATCACGCAAAAAATTCAAGTCATGTGAATCTCATAAGGGGTGGACTTCTTTATATATGGACATACCTTGTGAATCAAATATTGAGTAACAAGCCATAGTGAGTTGAGCGTATGCGTTCAGCAATGTATCATCCATCATTACTTCCTTTATAATGTTTTCTTTACTCTGATCTTCACTCTTCCAGTCTATACAAGATAACACATGCTTGTACCAGTCACGTGGGAATTTACTCAACAATCGTGACACTTGTGAATTATCCAGCGGAAGTTCACGCCATGATTTAGGCATGCTCATTTGTGACGAGTACGCACTTTTAAAGTCTGGCGATCCAGCTATGTTTGTTTGAGGTCTATAGATTGTATTACCAAATGTTTTTGTGTTTTTAGAAGTGCTAAACTTGTTCTGTGTTTGAGGTCTAGGTTTATTGACGTCGTACGCGGGTAGACCCAGAGTAAAGTCATCTAAAAGATCCTCTATATCCGGGCTCTGCTTCCTGGTTGGCTGTACTGGGGGTAGTTTAGGCTTCTCATCTTTCTTAGCCTTTTTCTTCAATGTTTTATTTCCATCATCAGAGAAGATGCTGTCTGTAAAGCTATCCATGGAGCCCCAGGAGTCGATGGATTTGTTAGTTTTCTTGTTAAACACCGGGGGTGGAGAGGGTGATCGTCCTCCATCCACAAAGTCAGGGACCAGCGGCTGTAACACCGTCTGCCTGTCTGTACGTACAACATGGCTGGTGGAGTTACTGTTCTGATTCATCTTCATCTCCTTCAACTCATGTTTCTCATTTTTATCACCAAACGATAATTCCTTTTTTAATTTTTTATCAGCCTTTTCCTTTTTGTCTGATTTCCGTTTAGTTCGATTGACATATTTCAGTAATACCCAGACTAGACTTCGTAAAAAAGCATTCATCGTCATTTCTGTAGCACTGGGGTTATCAATCACCCCTGTTAAAACATTCCTTGCATCAGAATAAGCACTAACTAGGCAAGCATCAGCTGGGGTAAGACAATGTAGGGGATAATTGTTCAAACCACAAGGTAAAGATTTCTCAAATTCGAATGCGGACTCGAAGATTTCATCAATTCTAGCAGCCTCCGCTGTGTGACAAGACGTCTCCTGCAGCTCCAGACCTTTGATATTGATAGTACAGTAGCTGGCTCCCCGTTCTAGTATAACCACCCAGACTAGACGATCCTGGAACCGGACCAAATAATGGCTACCAGGAGTGGCCTCCCCTACAACAAATGAGAACAATTTTGCCAAACTAGTTTCAAAACAATTTAAAGGTAAGGATCAGGAAAAAGACGTCTGAGCCCAACATGGTTCTAGATCAGCCTGCATATACATGCAGTCTGATCCAGAACCATTGTTGTTCTCCAATAGGTTCTTCAGGAATTCTACTATTCTTCCAAGTTGAAAGTTGCTGCAGGCTACAAAATGGAAATTTGTTTAAAACACTTAATTCAATTTAGAACAATATTGATAAAACAGTAGCTGGCTTCCCACTCCAGTATAACCACCCAGACTAGACGATCCTGGAACCAGACTAGATAATGGCTGCCTGGAGTGGCCTCCCTTGAAATAAATGGTTTATATGTGTTAGCCCTTTCCTGCGAGAATGTAGACTGTTCCAATTTGAAAACTGCTGCAGACTGCAAAATGGATAATGATAATAGGGTTTGTGTATAATATAGCATCAAATAGATCAAATGTGTAAATGTTAAAGTAAATAAAGGGGGTGTTCCACCCTATCAGAAATTCCCATAGGGTTGTGCCCACACTCGGATTTTAATGAAATTTGGCATGAAGTTGGTGTTCTGTATTACGGCATTTATCCCGAAATATTTTCCAAAAATCTGTTCCGGAAAATATTTTTCTAAGAATTTTAAGATTTTTGCTCAAAAATAGGGGGTATCCTAACTAAAAGAAGGCATATACGTTCTGGATTGTTGTATTCGAGCTAAATTTGCGCCGAAAATAATGTTTATTAATTTATTTTTAAGTATTTACCAAAATAGTATACATTAATCTACAAAAAACTATTTGCTATTACTTTTTGTATGACGTCATCAACAAAATTCTTAGCTTTTAACCATTTTGACCAAATTTGATTCTAAATTTCACCCAGTTTCAGTTTTTGTCAACATATGAAATTTATATTAAAATTGCCCCCATATATGCTTGTGCTTATAGTAAAATATTAGGTAAAAATAAAACCGGTAACAGTGTCATTTTTTTAAATTTAGTATAAGCCGTCCAAATTTCTAAGATTGTAAAATCTAAGATTTTACTTTATACCTTCTATATGCATTACGCAAATAGTCCATTTTGCTTTGATGTGTCTTGATTTGACATCAACATCTTATGTATAACAAAAATTTTAGCATTTCACACAAAATTATATTATGCTTTTTGTGAATTAATGGCACTTTGTCTTACCCAACCCACCCACAATATAATGGAGGGGAAAACAGCCTAAAACAGTGGAATGCATTATGAAATGTGGAGATGAAAAATAAAAGTTATGCAATAATGTTACATATTTTACCTATCATGTCACCTTTTTTAACTTATCTTTGTGGCTTATCAGTACATAGACTACTGTAATATACATGCAACATTTCTTTACCACACTGCTAAAGATAATAATAAGGACACAGAAACAGTCTTTCTTGTTCATTAATTGTGCCCTTCAATATGGGTACGTACATGTACATGTATATAAAGAATTGATTAAGAATCCAATGACTAAATAAACATGATTTGAATTTTTTCTTGACAGAAACTAACTGCCCCTACAGATTGACCAATCCACATGATATTTCTTGAATTTATTTTTACACGTTTGTATGTTCTACAATGTAGCATGCGTCTCTATCATGATTTATTTCAGTTTTAAGGGTATGTCAAAAGTAATCGAAAAGAACGACAGTAAAAAATAACAGTTAATTGAAGTCGTTAAGATTATCAAACTGTGGTTACTAGGCTTAAAAAGCAAGCGATCACTTGCAGCACTGGGAATTCAAATAATTATTTCATGGGCTATAACAGTTTTCATGAGACTTAACGATAAATGGAAAATGAACTCTTCAGTGTAAGGCTTGGTCACATACAAATTCGTCTTGCACATCACGACCGGAGCACAGCATCAAATGGCATGTCCTACAGTATATTTTTGGACGTTATGTGTACGTGATAAAAAATGGACGCGAAATTATACGTCATCAGCCTTTGGATATTTCTATTATAGATGGTCCACATGCCATGTATCCCAAATAGTAAAGGATACTGGCTAAATGCATCTATTTCCTTTGTCCAGAGGGACACGCACAGTCTCAAAGGGTTATTAAGTTTATAATCTAAATTAGTTAATGATTTAGAATGTATTATATGATATAAGATATAAAGGATGGGTTGCAATAAGGGGTCAAAAATAGATTTTCTTTAAATTTTGTGGATTGATAGGGTTACATAATATCTTTAATTTGTATGTGTAAAACATCTGGTTTCGGCTTATTTTCCGAGATATGGGTAAATGAAGTGGGTGGGGTAAGATGGACTGAAACACAGTAGGGGTAATTCTAAGTCACTTATCTTTCTTATTTTTAGCCCCAGATGCGTGAAAATTTGTATGCGTGACTTGTGATATATGCGTTAAACATTTATGGGCTTACATTAGATATTCCATTTATATCTTTTCCGTAATATTCATTCTTCTTTCTTTCGAAGAATTTCGCTATTCTTTAACGACCAACTTTACCAAACTATCTCCACACGTTTTATTTGAAACACGATTTCTATGAAACTTTACAGATATATTGTCCAGATATCAATGTAACTTTGTGTGAAATTTGAAAGAAAAGCGTTGGCCCGTTGTTGAGGTATTTGACCCTGACCTTCAAAATAACATCAAATTCGGGAATGTCCGTTAAAACTATGCATTGTTGGCAAAATGGTTAGGATTGAATGGCATGTGACAGCCTATTCATAAAAGAATGCATTTCACACACGAATGGGGTTTTTATTGTATGATTTTACCGTTAAAATTGATATACTCAATATTATAAGCTTCGTCACCTCTCAGAGTTACCCGATCATTTCATCTAATGAAATCATTGATAGACAGATATTTGTTTAAGGCCTGTCTATACATTTAACATTATTTTCTTTTTGTTGATATTATATAACGTTATATAAATATTAAGCTTAAGTTAATTAATTGTAAGCACATTTGGTCATTTAGTAAAATCATTCACAATGCGTCTTCTTTATAACCACATAAGAAATACAATCTGAAAATGATTAGTTTTCTCCTATCAAATTGATAATTCTTGTCCATCATGAGATGAGTGAATGAATATAAACTCTTAGACAATTCAAGTTGCATATAAAGCTTTGGTAGTTCTAGCAATCTTAACATAATGCTAATATTTAATTTCACTCACCTGAAGTAGAGATCTAGTAATATTAATCACAGCGCTTTCCGCGTAGACATGTTTCATGTGCAATACTTAGTTTGATAAGAAAACTGAGAAGTAAAAAGAATTTCTTTTCTTTCTCATTCTTCTGAATGGGTTGTACGATACAAAAAAGTAAATATTGCTACGAAACTCATTAGGAACAATAAAAAGAAACCATGTTTCCAATCCTTATGAATAAAATTGGCGCTTCAACTATTACATATTGGCATTTCCCGAGTTTTGAAGTCATTTTGAAGGTCAAGGTCAAATATCTCAACAACAGGCCAACGCTTTTCTTTCAAATTTCACACAAAGTTACATTAATATCTGGACAATATATCTGTAAACTTTCATAGAAATCATGTTTCAAATAAAACCTGTGGAGATAGTTTGGTAAATTTGGTCGTTAAAAAATAGCGAAATTCTTCGAAAGAAAGAAGAATGAATATTACGGAAAAGATATACATGGAATATCGAATTTAAGCCCATAAATGGTTAACGCATATATCACAAAACATGCATACAAATTTTCACGCATCTGGGGCTAAAAATAAGGAAGATAAGCGACTTAGAATAACCCCTACTGTGTTTCAGTCCATCTTACCCCACCCACTTCATTTACCCATATCTCAAAAAATAAGCCGAAACCAGGTTTTTTACACATACAAATTAAAGATATTATGTAACCCTATCAATCCACAAAATTTAAAGAAAATCTATTTTTTGACCCCTTATTGCAACCCATCCTTTAAAGAAAGATATTAATATGTTTAAGTATTACTAAATGTATTGATCAAAATGTATTATAAAATTATAACTGGAGTAAGCTATGCCAAATGCTTTAAAGTGAACTATTCTGTCCTGTTACTAGAACCCATATACACTTAAAGACACTTCCAACGCAACACTTACATTTTTCATCATAACTAAATAAATAATGCAGTATTTTTGATGAAATTTTCAGCAAATGTCAATCAATTACGTTTACATGTTTTCTGTAAGTTTCAAGAAAATCGACTGATCCAAACATAAAAAATATTTAGGTTTTTCACTAAGACTCAAATATGAAAAGTCACAAAACCCCAGGCAATTGCAGAATTCAAAAGCATCAAAGCAGCGTCACCAAATCATGCTCAAAACTCATATCACTGCTTCCTAAGATTTGATAACATGCTTTCATGTGCGATGCAATACTAGAATTCAGTCACACCTATTTTGTTTAATGTTTTGTACGTGTCAGCATTGCACAAAAATCATTGAATTTGTTACCAGACATTAGCTTTTCGCCCTTTTGCCCCAAGAAATTTTCAACAACTGCAACAGGAACTTAATAGGGACGAGTTGAGAATGACCCCGCAAAGATTCACCAATAAGTATGCTTTATCAATGAGAAGGGTGTGTCTTCGTGTCATTTAGGTTCATGACGGACACAAAGAATGTTAGCATAAAGTCATAAACCTTACTGTTGTTACATTAATAAAAGGCCCGTAGAAACAGTCGGGGCTAGGGGGAGTCTAAACCTCCATAATGTTGCTCAAAATGCCAAATTTTCCTTATTTTACACTGCAAATGTATGGAAAATCCAATTTAGCCCCCCAATATCCAAACACAGGGGCTTCAGCCACCCCAATATGAAATTGCTTCATACGGACCTGAATAACACGAATTTTCTTTATCAGCTCGCACAGCTTTTTTTGCGACTTTTTGTTTTCAAGTCATATTATATGCACTGCAAATTTGATCATTTCAACTCAATGTTTCTTTATGAAAATTACAGATATTATGCAATTGTGAATGAATTAGATTTGTTGAAAATTTGATAAAGAATGGTTGGCTAAATATCAAGTTATTACCAAAAAGGTAAGTGTTGCGTTAGAAGTGTCTTTAAGTGTATATTTGAATTTTGGCTCACTTAAGATAACCAAATGATAACAAATATACTTGTTTTGACATGTGAAGCAGTGAAATCACGACTGGAAATATGTGTTTCATAAATAATTCCAAAGAGATGACCAAAGCCAACAAAATGACTGTATCAAAGTCAAATGAAGGTAATGGGTTTATTTCTAATTGATTGAATTTTAGGTTTCGAAATAATTTTAGCTATTTTTCTGACAATTTCTGTCTAAATATTTTTTTTTAAAGAAATCACTAGGGTATGTTGGTATCAACAATATTGGCACCAGCATGTTGTACAATGACTTTTCTTTCTATTTTGATTTAAAATTGGGAACTTCTATCAAAACGAGGTAGGCAAAATTGAGCGTTTGCTTTATGGGTACCATTGAAAACCAGGAACATTTAAGATGCCGTTATACACAATTTTCATTATTTGACAACTTTGCCGAATTCAAGTTTTCAATAAATTTTGCTAACGAATAAGGGACATATTAGGCAAATTTTCATATCAATTTTATAGGTTGACAAAGACGGGAACATACAAAAAACATTGGTTGAATTTTAGGTTTCGAAAATTTTTAGATATTTTTCAGACAATTCCTAACTAAAACTTTCTGAGAAATTATATGTGCATGTTTGTATCAACAATATTGTTATCGAAATGTTATACAAGGAATCTTCTTGCTATTTTTATTTAAAATTAGGGACTTATATCCAAAATAGGTGGGCAACATTGGGCTTTTGCTGGAGGGATACCATTGAAAACTGGGAACATTTTAAGGTGACATTGATCATAGTTTTCATAATTTGACAACTTTACCGGTTTCAAATTTTAACCAAATTTTGCATACGAACTGGAGACATGTATTGTCAACTTTCATATAATTTTCATATGTTGACAAAGACGGGAACATACAAAAATAATTGATTCAACTTTAGATTTTGAAAATTTCTCGATTTTTTTTTTCTGATAATTTCTGACTAATTATATTTCTGAGAAATTACTTGAGCATGTTGGTATCAACATTTTTGGTCTCAAAATTTTCTCCAATATCTCTTCTTGCTATTTCGATTTAAAATTAGGGACTAATATCAAAACTAGGTAGGCAACATTAGGCTTTTGCCAGAGGGGTACCATTGAAAACTGGGAACATTTTATGGTGCCATTGATTACAATTTTCATTATTTGACAACTTTACCGGTTTCAAATTTTCACTAAATTTTGCATACGAACTGGAGACATATATGGCCAACTTTCTTATCAATTTCATATGTTGACAAAGACGGGAACATACCAAAAATTTTGATTGAAATTTAGGTTCCGAAATTTTCTGGGCTATTTTCTTGACAATTTCTGACAAAATAAATTTCTGAAAAATTATTTGCGCATGTTGGTACCAACAGTATTGGTATCAAAAGTTTCTACGAGGACTCTTCTTGATATTTTGATTAAAAAATGTGGATGAATACCAAAGCTAGATAGCCAAAATTGAGTTATTGTAAGACGGGTACCAATGAAAATCGGGAACATTTTAAGGTGCCGCGTATAGGCCTATATGCACGCTTTGAGTAACAGAAATACATTTTTGTAGTTCATAGGTCAGAGGTATTCTATGTGTAAAGTTACAAGACAATCGGTGCATGGGCACAAATGGAACACCCCCTTTGTAATACTTATTGCCAAGAAAACTAAAATGAAATCATGCCAGATTTCAAAGCACTTTTTCTTATTAAGAAACTAAAACATTTTACAATAATTTAAATTGCATATCATCAGATGAAAAAGTAAACAAGAAGTAACTAAATAGCATGGCACCTAAAGTTTGTATAAACATTTTGGAAAAAGAAAGAGTCTAAGTTTTATCCTTACCTAAACTTCCATTGGCAAGGGCAGAGCTGAAAGCCTTTGACAACTCTGGTGCCAGCTGTTTGTAAAAGTTTGTATCCGGGCACGAGTTTGCCGACGATCCAACTTCCTCCGGCCACGACCTTAACGATCGCGGGAATGAGATGAAGAATACTGGTAGGGTAAACAGAGGTAGTAAAGGCACAGACATCGCGGAAGCAAGAGCAATGATTCCCATGATTACTGGTAACAAGATGAGAGAAATGACGATGATCGGAACTGTTGAAGCACGGCGCTGTTTTTTATCT
>OY804593.1:61453399-61531395 GCA_963680895.1 Fragum sueziense
TGTGTATCATTAAAATGGAAAACCTTTATATTCTATAGTTCTTTTAATTGTTTATATGAGGGATTGTGAAGTTTTTTGATACTTAATAATGGTTTGAATCAGTACATTAAATGTTGTAACTAATTATTGTCGTATTAAAGAGCTTGAGAAAAAACACAAGTATGTCCGTTGGAGCATTCCGTATAAAACGTAAACACACATTCACAAAGACCACCCCTTCGTTACGGAGCATAGGCATTATTTCTTGATTTGGAAAAGAGTTCTGATATCTCTAAATTATTCGCTTAATGATATCTCAATTGTTACAAATATTTCAATTAATGCAAATAAAAAAAATTCAAAACATTTTAGGAAAAATGACAAAAAGAATTCTATGAAATTACCCTAAAACATGGGTACATTCATAAATTTGAAATATCCAATTAAAACACCAGAATCGAGAAAAGATCCATTCCTAAAGCACCAGTAAGGATACATGTACTTGCATACGTATGTTAAACTCACAATGCTTTTCTTTCGAAATTAACACATTAATAAAGCTTTCTTGTAATATATATTAGTTACGGAACATATGTTATGGAAAATGATTATTGTTTTGTGGAATATATGGCATGGTTTTGCAAATCGCCAACCAACTTATGAATGATTGTTACTTAAAGATTTCAAGTATTTCTAAATCGCTTGGTTGTATGATTTTAGGGGCTATATTACTGTTCATCAATTCTCTGTAAGTTTTTCTATTGCTGTCTTTTAACTGGCATATATTTTATAAATGTTAAAGTCGTCTTCAGGATTTTCCCATTTTCCGCCCCTTTTAAATTCTGCAAATCATGCACTTTATAGCATGGACTTTTGTCGTTTGCACACCCCATAAACTTGAATCTGTCTGAAATTTCGTTGTTGGGAGATAGTTAAAAAAACGTCAGGGTTCGCGTTGAATCGTTGCAGACATTATCTCCCTACAGTTTGTATTGCAAAGACACACTATCGATGACATGGTGCAATCTAAGGATGATGTGAACGAAAAAATAACTGTCATAAAAGTTTGTTATGCCTTCATTTACTTAAGACCTACTATACAGTTTGCGTGTTAGATTTTAAAGGATACGTCTTCAAAAAAGAGTATGCAGATAATCATAAGTGTGTGCCTTTGTGTTGGTACATTTCAATTACTGTTACGTTGCACTTATGATTATTTAAAACTGTGCTATTGTCTTCTTTTTACGAAACTCCACCCCCCCCAACCCCCCCCCCCCCGTCTTATCACAATAAGCTTTCGTGGTTCTGCTGGGTGAAGGACGATGCATCCTTTTGAATACATATTTCTTGTTAGCCATATCAATGAGTACCTTTATCGTGCAGCAATACTGTAAATGAGAAGTTGTTACCTGGTCAAAATGGTGTTAATTTGCTTGTTACTTTCACCATTTGTTTTAATTGAGACTAAACTTATCTCTAGTGTATTATGACACATGTATTGTTAAACACTGTACCCATTTTTATAACACAAGCTTTATATTAATTGTCAAATTCAAATGAGAGAAACATTATAAAGTTTTTAATGGTCTTTCAAATGGTTTCAGTAAAGAGATCTTTTTGTGTCTAGGTTCTTGGCTTTTATAGTTCGTCCAAGAGATAGCAATAGCCATATACACCATACCTTTTCCATTGATCCTCTACAATATCTCATGTTCAGCATATTATCCTTGTCATATGTCGAAAAAGAAATGTCCACATTCATGGAGTGGAATCATGTGACACAACAATTTAAAAAGTTAGTAGTTTTGTACTCATTATATATTTTACTTTTCATTTTATGAACATATTTCTATAGTTTTTCCTATATACTTTCCCATTTTCGGAAGATAGTCCGTTGGTATACGTCTCTTTTCATCAATCAGCTCAATGTCAATTAATTTTAGTAGTAATCTCCACTACAACTCTTTTTTCTACGTTTATCTGCATTACTAAGGGCAAATAAACATCTTTTATTTGTTTTGGTATCACATTGAGAACTATTTGAAATGGAAACATCAATAATTATAAGTATTCTGATAGTTTAATGTGCAATACGTATGTAGAATACGAAAAACGTTTTGAATTTGGTAGCCTTGGATGGCCATAAAAGAAACATTAAAAATTATGTTCCATAACGCTAAGTTCCGTAACAGAGAAATCTATTAAATAATGCTATTTTTATGTAAAATATGAAAGTCAAGCGACTACAATGGTTTTAGCCTGTGTAGTGTGTCTAGACAGCGTACATAAAAAATCATGTTAAGATTACACTTCATAGTTTTAAGAGTTACGAAGTCACTATGCTGAAATCAACCGATATAGTCATATGTTTCATGGTATCCTCAGCCGGGAATCCTCATAATACGTACATGCAAATTGATCCCATTGTCATATACAGAGACCTTCCATGTTAAAACGTAATGTTTCTTTTAGATTTGTGTGATGCTGTTGACACAAATTCAGATTATAAATACGTTATGGAAACTAACAGTTATGGAAGCATAGTGACCAACGAACAAAAACAGTGACCACATTCTGAATCTAACTGATATTCATAATGTTATAGTTTCGAAAATATCTCCCATTATTGCTTCATCGCCTACTATATTTATTGTTACTAACAGCATTCTGGTACTGTAGATATGATCGTTATGGAAGCATAGCATTTGAAATGTGACATTTCAATTTTCTTTTTTATTTGTCTGTACAGTATAAATCAACGACATATTTGTTAGAAAAATATGTTTTCCCGATACGTTTAATACCATGCGCATTTGACAAGATGTCAATGGCATGTTCTTGATACTTTTCTTTAGCAATTTAGGAACAAAGAAAAGTCGTTACGGGATGTCACAAGACGGCTGAGCGGTTGGCTTGGATACGGGTCAGTAAAGAGTCAGGATGTGCATTTCCAAATTTTATTTACATAAACAAATAAACAAATATCAAATTATCAAAACGTAAACAAGTTAAACCAAAAATCAATAAAGTTCCTAAAGAATTCGAGAGTCCACTATCACTGTATGTTTTAGGTTGACGTCTAATGTCCCAAAATGTCCACGTTACTTCACACGATTTATAAATTAATGCAACTGAAAAATACTAATTTTCTTCCAAAACACCAACAACACAAATTTTCTAGATTAAACTGTCGCCTGACCGCGCCTATATTACCAAGATAATGTGATTGTCCAGCCGTTTATTATATATTACAATGTTGTTCCCCGGTCGTCACATCCCAAACGTCCTTTCCCGATGACGCTGACGCCGGCACGACATACTACCCAAGTTTCCCGGTCTGGACTACACGTATACTTTCACAAGGTCAGGTTCACAGCCATCACACCACATACGCCTATCATCAGTATACATCAGTATATATTGTAGGTTACAACCAATCAAGCAACTTCAAACAACATCAAGCAACCTATAGAAGTATAACAAATATTATAGCAACTACCTAATAAGAGCTCTAATGGCTCTACTTAACATCATGTTTTACAAACATCTCAAGACAAAATAACATGTTAGCATCTTTTCCCACAATGTTTTCTCAAACCCAAGCTATTACAAAACAAGACCAATATAATATGCTAACGTCTTTTCCCACAATGTTTTCTCAAACTCAAGCTATTTACAGAACATTGACCAATATAATACTTTACATCTTTTCTCACAATGTTTTCTCAAAACAACAATTCAAAGTACTGAACTGTTTTAAGATACAATTTTACAGCATTTGACATTATCCAAATATCATTTGAACAATACAACATTAGCAATTACAAAATATGAACTGCTAAGCAGACGATTAATTACAAATTATCACAATGTTTGTTTCTTTGAAAATAGTTACAAAAATAGCTTATTTAACTAACCATGGCTTAAATGATAAACTGACAAAACATTCAACGTAATAGTTCTCCGATATAACCAGTCCTAGCCATCCGACATTCCAAAACAGTGCAGGAAAATGAGAAATTAACTATACAGCCATTTATCATTTTCCAGCGTTGTTTACGATTATTCAACAGACCAAAAAGCTGCTCATTTAAGCTACAAAATTACTAAAACATTTACACAATAAAATCAATGTAAATTAAAAAGTATTTACCCCAAGAAGAATCCAACTTTCACACAAAAATCTCAACTTCACTTCCACCAGCTATAATGCCAAAAATCGTCTACCCAACGAGTCATTTCAACGCAGGGTTTTTATACAAAACCCCACGAAGAAAACTCACTACAAGCACCCAATTCCCATGCACCACGCTCAACTAGTAAAATCTACTCACCCAACTCGCACACTTAACCCAAGCAAACTAATTTACATAATGTACAATTAAAACTACTCGCCACCAGAAAATGTATTAAAGCAGCCAATTTAAACCACACGGCAGATAAAAAGGGGCGTAGTCTCGCCTTAACTATGACATTAACCCTTTCTCGTAAAACTTAATGTGACATACCTTCCCCAACCAAAAGAGTACGCAGTACTTTGTTCCCACATTAAGTTTTCGGATGATAACTCTGTCAAACCAACAAACGACTCAGCCTCCAAAAAGAATCCTTTCCCATACTCATACTTCCAAGCTTCTGAACAGCCCAAACAATTGCCTGCCTCTCTACCTCTATTGTAGAATAGTTCAATTCCCCAGCCTTTAACTTTCTATTACCTTCAGCAACCAACAACTTCCTTAACACATCTTCCTGACACAACCTTGCAACCAATCCACCCTCCGAGGCATCAGTCTGGAGTATAAAACTCCCTGCACTGTAGGGCATATTATGTATTTGTTTTCCCCGACGATCTCCCATACATACCCTTTTTAGCGTATTCTGGTCCGTTAGTTGCAATGCAAACAAGCTGAAACTAGGAACATACCTGCCATCAAATCCTATCAAGCCTAAACATGATAGTATGTGTCCATCAGCCGAATGGTTTGCCTCAATTTTATCAGCATAAGGATACTTGACTTCGGTCCTTCCAACCTTACCGAAACCACCTACCTCCCTACAAGCCATTAATCTCCCACTCGAAAATACCACCATCAAGATACTCAAAACCAAACCTAACACATACATATAACTCTTCCACCTACCTGGCCGCTTCGGACCCGTCAATTTATCAGTCATCCGTTGAGATGGCGTCTTCTGAAACGATACCTTATCTGATGATCTTACCTTAGTCTGACCGTTCGTTCCGTCCTCTCTTTCCACAGCTTCTGCTGGCCTATCTGGTCCTAATGCCCCTGGAATATTCCCAACCATCACGTCATATAATGGATTCTTAAAACACCACGCTCTTACCTTTCCCGTATAATATGGAGTCTGTATCTCAACCTCAGCAACTGGCACACTAATTACTGACCTATCAGCTAATCTTATTTCCTGCGTTTCGCCTTCTAGAGCCTCAACTGGAACCAAACTCTTCCGTACAATTACTCCACCGCAACCTGTATCTCTCAAGACACTAACTACTTTACCACTTACCTTTCCCTCGAGTATGGGCATCGAACTCCCAGTTGACTTACGGCTTTCCCCGACATCATCAATGGTACAGGCTCCACAACTCGAAATCCCTTGCTGTTGATCTTCCAAGACATCGTCATCTTCCTGACTCAACATACTCGCTACCTTATGTCTCTTTGGACATTCCCTAGCTACATGACCTTTCCTATCACAGATATAACATTTTACAGTACTAGGACAATCTCTAGCTAAATGACCTAGGCTATTGCACTTAAAACATCTCTTCCCTTCACCGTTTGCTTGAGGCTGGCCCTGCGACCTACTTGACTGACTATTCCCTGTCGCTTCTACCTTACCCTGCTCTTGTCTCTTATTCTGCTTTGTTAAACTTACTGCCGAGGTAAATCTAGCACTGCGATACCAGTCTGCCATCTGTGCCATCTCGCCCGATGTCATGCATCTCTTCTCTGCAAGAAACGTTCTCAAATCTGTGTTACACATAAATAAAAATTGATCCCTTACCATAAAATCAAACAAACTTTCGTAGTCCTTCTTCAATTCTGCTAATTCAATCCATCTGCTGAAATAGCTGCGCAACCGAGTGTTAAACTGAGCAAAACTCTCACCCGTCTCCGGCTTACTGCTCCTAAACTTACGTTTAAAGGACTCCTCTGATAAATCATATCTCTGAAGTAAAGCATTCTTCAAGTATTCAAAATCACTTGACTGTTCAACCGGCATTAAAGCATAAACGTCATAAGCCCTCCCCTTAAGCAAAGCACTTAAATACATGGCCCACTGAGATTTGTCCCAGCCCTGTGCAGTGGCATAGATTTCAAACCTTTTCAGATAGCTATCTATCTCATCATGTGCCTCGTCAAAGGGTGGAATCTTAGGTCCCCTAGGGTTTGTCTGTCCCAATGAAACACCACATTTCTTAGCCAATTCCATTTTTCTAAGCTCATGTTCACGTGCCTCTCTCTCCTGTTCCACCAAAAACTTTCTCTTTTCTAACTCTTCCTCTCGCCTTCTTACCTCCCTTTTCTCCTCCTCTTCACGTATAAACTCCCTTTCCTTAGCCCTCTCATCTCTCAACCTATTCTGTTCGTCCTTTACAAAATCTCTAAGTTCCTCCCCCTCATAACCAAAAGCCTTCCCAGCCTCAACCAACTTACTTATGTCAGCCATGACCAAAATCAACAACTGAATGTAAATAATCAATACCTACAGTATGGAAAACCAAAGTAGGACCACGACAAAATCACAAATGTTACCAATCTCACCAATCTCACCAAAAACTTCCTCCTGGGGTTGCTTAACAAAACACAACTGAAAAATAGTAACTAAACATTGAACAACCCTGACAGGCTATGGGGTAGACTCCTGACAGCGTTGTTAACGTTTAGCTTAAAGAAAAATACAACATGTTATAATAATGGTTTACACAGACACTAGTCAAAATTCCTAGTATGTATATTACTATAAGATAATTAATTAATATAAACCTAGTCAATTTTAACAACCAAAAGTTTAAGTTTTATCAAATGAAGGACCTAAAGAATATTTGTCAATTTTACTTAAGAAATAATTCAAAATCTCAGACTAGCCAATGTATCCAAACCAAACATCCCACTTCTGACACCAAATGTCACAAGACGGCTGAGCGGTTGGCTTGGATACGGGTCAGTAAAGAGTCAGGATGTGCATTTCCAAATTTTATTTACATAAACAAATAAACAAATACCAAATTATCAAAACGTAAACAAGTTAAACCAAAAATCAATAAAGTTCCTAAAGAATTCGAGAGTCCACTATCACTGTATGTTTTAGGTTGACGTCTAATGTCCCAAAATGTCCACGTTACTTCACACGATTTATAAATTAATGCAACTGAAAAATACTAATTTTCTTCCAAAACACCAACAACACAAATTTTCTAGATTAAACTGTCGCCTGACCGCGCCTATATTACCAAGATAATGTGATTGTCCAGCCGTTTATTATATATTACAATGTTGTTCCCCGGTCATCACATCCCAAACGTCCTTTCCCGATGACGCTGACGCCGGCACGACATACTACCCAAGTTTCCCGGTCTGGACTACACGTATACTTTCACAAGGTCAGGTTCACAGCCATCACACCACATACGCCTATCATCAGTATACATCAGTATATATTGTAGGTTACAACCAATCAAGCAACTTCAAACAACATCAAGCAACCTATAGAAGTATAACAAATATTATAGCAACTACCTAATAAGAGCTCTAATGGCTCTACTTAACATCATGTTTTACAAACATCTCAAGACAAAATAACATGTTAGCATCTTTTCCCACAATGTTTTCTCAAACCCAAGCTATTACAAAACAAGACCAATATAATATGCTAACGTCTTTTCCCACAATGTTTTCTCAAACTCAAGCTATTTACAGAACATTGACCAATATAATACTTTACATCTTTTCTCACAATGTTTTCTCAAAACAACAATTCAAAGTACTGAACTGTTTTAAGATACAATTTTACAGCATTTGACATTATCCAAATATCATTTGAACAATACAACATTAGCAATTACAAAATATGAACTGCTAAGCAGACGATTAATTACAAATTATCACAATGTTTGTTTCTTTGAAAATAGTTACAAAAATAGCTTATTTAACTAACCATGGCTTAAATGATAAACTGACAAAACATTCAACGTAATAGTTCTCCGATATAACCAGTCCTAGCCATCCGACATTCCAAAACAGTGCAGGAAAATGAGAAATTAACTATACAGTCATTTATCATTTTCCAGCGTTGTTTGCGATTATTCAACAGACCAAAAAGCTGCTCATTTAAGCTACAAAATTACTAAAACATTTACACAATAAAATCAATGTAAATTAAAAAGTATTTACCCCAAGAAGAATCCAACTTTCACACAAAAATCTCAACTTCACTTCCACCAGCTATAATGCCAAAAATCGTCTACCCAACGAGTCATTTCAACGCAGGGTTTTTATACAAAACCCCACGAAGAAAACTCACTACAAGCACCCAATTCCCATGCACCACGCTCAACTAGTAAAATCTACTCACCCAACTCGCACACTTAACCCAAGCAAACTAATTTACATAATGTACAATTAAAACTACTCGCCACCAGAAAATGTATTAAAGCAGCCAATTTAAACCACACGGCAGATAAAAAGGGGCGTAGTCTCGCCTTAACTATGACATTAACCCTTTCTCGTAAAACTTAATGTGACACGGGAAAATAGGATCTTGTGGCGACACATGCATTTGGATGTAAAAAGTAGTGAAAATATGAAGCATATGCATAATTATATTTTAAACTTCAAGCCCCTATATAATCTGCACATATTGATAACATTTTCTCAATATGTAAGCTTTGCTTGAAGAAAAAAATGAGAATGGTATAAAGAAAATTGGCTTGGCGACATGGGAATTTTAATACCCCCATGTCAATAAATGACACAAAGTTTTCTTAGTTATGAGGTTTTCGCATCCGAGTATGCATATATTATCTCGAAAATGGTTAAGTAATAAGAAATTAATGATCTCAATGAATTGCAAAAACAATTAATTTTATTTTTTAGTGCATATAAGCTGGCGACAATTTTTTTTTCAAAATGGCTTCAATTTCTGGAGAATGGCTGGTAAATAAACAGTCAATATGGCATATAAATATACATAGCATATATTTCAGGAGGCGTAACTGTGGTCAGGGGTATTGAGCTATCAATAGAATTATCTAGCCTAGTATAAACAATATCACAGTCACACCTGTAAATATGAGCATCATACATATGTGTAAATATACCTAAAATATGAAATATAAATATACACAGCATATACATGAGATATTTCAGATGGAAAAACTGTGGTCAGAGAGCATAGACCCTTTCATGTTCTTTTTTCTACCCTGACCTTTCATGTCCTGAAGCATTTTATGCATGCAAAAGGGTAGGCCGCAACTAAAAAAGTATCTAATTGCACGGTGTATAATCACACCACTCAGAATTTCCGATAATCGTCAATATCTTTTTTAATACTTGACCAATTTGAATTCGGTTTTGAAGCAGAGAATGTGGGAAAATGCCAGGACTATGCTGGACGTATTGGATTTTTAAAAAATCAACTGATAAAAAAGTTATTGAAGATAAACCAAAATTTTGGTTTATCTTCAATAACTTTTTTATCAGTTGATTTTTTAAAAATCAACCACATCCATCTAATGAATGATGTCTGTCCACATTCTCTGCTTCAAACCGAATTCAAATCGGTCCAGTATTAACAAAATTATTGAAGATTTTCTGAAATTGTTGCATCACATGATTATCCACCGTGAATTCTCCAGATAGGAATATGTTTAGGAATAGAGCTTGGATCATAACACTAGTCATGCTGATCCCAAAATATATACAGTCATGTATCATGCAGTGTGGCCTTATTCTATACTGCCAGCTTATTTCAATTTAGAACTAGAACTGTCGCAAAGCGGACAAATACCCCCCACTAGCGCGTTGTCACTGAAAAAGTGCTAAAGTTCAAAGTGGCATAACTCTAAAACTACTGCCTGGATCAAGATGAAAATACCAGGTGCACAACTTCATATGATAGGAAACATCCTGCTAAAATTTCAGCAAAATCGGTCAAAAACTGTGGGAGGAGAAGAGGACACAAAATTATGTCCACGGACGGACGGACGGACGGACAGACGGACGGACAGACGGACGGACGGACAACCTGAATCCAGTATACCCCCCCATAACTTTGTTGTGGGGGGTATAATAATTAGATGCAATCAACTTGTGTCAGAAATCTGCCGTGTTCAATAATGGACCGCAGACACCATATTGGCTAACCTTGACAGAATTAATCAGTATGACATGTGACTAAACTCTTTGAAAGTCAGCCATTGAAACCCTAGATCAGGGAAAGCAAGTTTAATGAGCTTTGAACTAATAAATCAATACCATTATCTAACCGTATCTTTTTAAAATCAATTGGCAAGCACCATGAAAGCATCAAATTACATTAGTCACACCCAACATTTACAAACAATTACATTCAATCATTCTGTTTTCTGCCAACCATTGTCATGTACAAATCAAGAAAGGGGAGGGGCCTCAAATTTGTCCAAAATGGGTTATCAAAATGAGATATTAATGAACTTTTCATGTGCAAATATAAGGAAGAAAGGCATGAAAATCTGTGTATCAGGCAAAGGGTTTAATCAAATGTTCAAAGCTATGATGAATTACAATGATGGCATGGTGGAACAACAAGATTACATAGGAATGAATAAATGGTGCTTTAAGGCCCGTCGACTACCAAGGTTATATTGGGCGCAACACATAGGATGAGTCACACTGAAAATCTGATTAAAAATACTCAAACAGGGGAGGCATTGGAAAACATTGAGGAAATACAACAAAATGCTCATAGACTTTAACGTTAAAGTGACATTTCACATTTATTTCATTTTTTAAAAGTATGTCTTGATGCAAAGATTGTTTATTCTAATGCATAGAAATGCTATCAGTTTTTTGAAGTTGTTATTTATAAGCGAAAAATACGCCTTCAAAGTTGAGACAGAAATGACAAATTCTATATAAATCTGAATTGTTGTCCACAACAATGTGTTTAATTTTAGCACAAAAATATATATTTCTCGTAATCGGTTGAATATTTTGGCCTGAAATTATCAGAATTTCCATAAGAAAACATGCTCTTTCAGATAGAATAAAAGTAAAATTTATGTAAAAATAATTCTGAAATGTCACTTTAAACATTAAAGCGAGACGAAATACAACCAGAATGTGACAGAAGAAAGGAGCTCAATTATATTTATTTGCTCTAGGTTTTAACTTATAATGAAATGTTCAAAACCATGACAGATGAGACATAGCACTATGAAGCAACAAGATTACAAGTAAATGGGGTGAGACAAACCTGTATCTTGCATCCAAGAAAGTTAAAGTTTCGGTTTTAATTCTGTTTTTTTTTTTTTTTTTTTTTTTTTTTTTTCTCTCTTTTTCGAACTTAATCATATTCAACTGACTTTACACTTTAACCCACAATCACTTGAGTCTCAAGTCCACTGTCAAACAGTCAGCCCCTTTGGCAGCCAAAGCATTTTGACTTAACTCTCATAATTTGTACACATTCATACACATTGATGAAGAGGAGCAATGTATGGTAAGTTTTTTTACTCAGATAATTCCCATGGCACTGACAAGATTTGAACCAAGGACCCTTAGGTCCCAAAGCCTTTGTCCTACCTCTAGACCAAGGCAATCCACTGATAGAATGTTTGATAGAACCAAAACAGCATTGTGGGACAAACTATTGGTAAAATGTGGTAAAATGTGAAATATTCCAATTGTCGTTGTAAATGCAAAACCTTGTATCTCGTTTTTGGAAAATTTCAAAGGGGAAGTAAAAAAGGTGTAATAACTTTTCCCAAACTGAAATGTTTTACTTGAAATTTTGACATATTGTTCACAAATAATGTGTCATTAATACTGATCAGTAAAAATATCTCAAAACCTGCGAGAATTGTCTAAACAGGGCATTCAAGTTTATACTTTGGAAATCGACATATGAGGTTTTGCATTTACACCGTCGCAATGTGGTAATTGGTTTAATGAAATGTTCATAGCAGACAAGGTCTTGTAAAGCAACCAGATTACATGGAATGAGTCACACCTAGATCTTGCATGTTGTATGAGACAAATTTTAGCGAAACAAACCACAAAATCGGACCACACTCTGATTTTGTCGTGTTGCAAAAGGGTTTAATGAAATGTTCAAAACCATTATAAATGACAGAACAGACACTTTGGAGCAACAAGATTACATGGGATGAGTCACACCTAGATCTTGCATGCTGTATGAGATAACGTCTGGAACACTATTGGATTACTCTATGTGACAAGCCATGCAAAAACAAATGAGCCAGGATCTGGAAAAAGGTACTTTAAGGCTTTTGAGCCCAACATGGTTCCAGATCAGCCTGCGTATACACGCAGTCTGATCATGAACCATGTTAGGCTCCAATAGCTTCTTCGTGACCTGCAGCAACTTTAAGACAGTAGCATGGATACCGGTCAGACTTTACAAAGGCACAGTCTGATCTCGAAACATGGCTGTCTCAGATGCTATAAGGAACATTTTCCAGATCCTGGCTCAAATATTCTAGGAAATGTACAAAGACCTGTAGCATTATAACTGTCTGACTTTCTAATTTCATTTGCTTACTCTCTTTTCATTATTGTTGAATTTTTTGTCCATTTCTTTTTCATGTTGGTATTTTCTTGTAATTTAGATGTTCCACAGTCTTTGTCAAAAAATAGCAACTTTAAGATATTCTGTCAAAGTGTTTGCTAAAAATTGGGTAAAATATTGCTTGTAGTCATCCTTTTTGTACATTTCTGAAACTTTTAACTAACTTGAATCTAAAATTTATAAATGGTTTAGATGATTGCTTTTCTTCAAAAACCTCATAACTGCAGATTGTTTTAAGGTCCACTTACGAGGTTGTTGTCGAAAAACTAAAATGATGTTCATTGAAATGACATACAGGTATTGTTCTTGTGTATGTATCTCCATTAACCCTTTCCCAAACAAGACCTAGTTTTGATGTCCTTTATAGATACCGCTTGGGAAAACATTGAGACAAAAGAAGAAACTGCTGATATATTTTCTGTACTTTTTTCTACATAAATCCTGTCTTAATCAACATCTGTTTTGATGTCTGTGGCCCCTCTCAAATTGGATCACACCAAAATTTTGTCGTTTGGGAAAGGGTTAAATTCATTCCAGTTTTAAAAAAGGTCTACCAAACTGGGTAAAAGGAAGAGACAAAATGCATATATGAATATGCTTGGAATTAAATTTGACACAAATGAGCGACAGAAATGCAAGAGAGTTCTAATCAAAAATACAATCATGCAAATTACTGATTTTATTAACCCTTGTCAGGATGAGTAAATTTTCTTTTCCAAACTGTGTTCCAACAAATAGAAAGTGCTTGCTAGAGGTATTAAAAGAAAATACTAAAATGAAAGATTTTGGCTTTCACTGAATAAGTAAGAAGTCAAGAATAAGTTCAGACTGCATAAAAAGGCAGACTGATCTTTGTGTTGCCTGCAAATACAGAAAAATTCTGGGTTCAGTTAGGAACAAATCAAACAGTCGCATAGCTGGCCCATAATGAAGGATACACCAGGCTAGGGGTTGGGGGATGGGATTTTCTTTCTTTTTTTCTTTTTTTTTTTTTTTGCTAAAAGTTATTTGGTGGTATTTATGGTTTATCTTAGTTTTTTTTTAGAAATATACAGTCGACACTCGTTGTGTCGAAGTCGAAGGGACCGTCAAAATACCTCGACATATCCGGAGTTCGACTCATCCGATTTTGTTCAGCTTCAAATAAAACTGATATTTGACCTTTTTTAAACTAATCAAGTACTTTAATTATTGAAATATATTAGGAAAAGGAAAGAAATTGCTCGTGTCTAGCAATTTCTATCCCTTTCCTACTATATTTCAATAGCTATATTCAGTTAGAAATTATTTTATTTGGAAAAATTAAATTATGTCCATTGATGAGGATGGGACCAGATTTGAACTTCGACTTAAGCGAAAATTCGACTTATCCGATGTCGACATAACGAGTGTCGACTGTATATGCCAATTATTTTTTTTCCACAGTGTACAAGCATATACCTAGCTATGACCCTGTCAAATGAGTGCTGATCACAAAGGATTCGGAGCTAAAATAATATCCCCCCCACACACACTTTTTTTCAAGAACTAACAAATCAGACATTTCTTAGAATCTGTTTAATTTCTTCCCCATTTGCAAGAACTGAACATCAAGACATTGAATAAGTCGAAGAAGATAGGGAAAATAAGATGTTCTGCATCAATCTTGTATTTAAGTCTGAACCTATTGACATTTTTCACTAAAATACACTAAATTAAAGAATTGTTTCAAAGAGGTTGATAGATCAGACATTTCCCAGAAACTGAAAATGTTTAATTTTCTTCCCATATGCAAGAGTATTTAGACACTAAATAAGTCAGAGAAGATCCTCTCTGACATGATAATTACATGTTCTGCACCAATCTTGTATTTAAGTAACCTATTGACATTTAATGCAGACATAATTCCGACATTGATATTTTCTTTACCACTTCAAAAACAAGACTTAATTTATAGATCCCTATAAGGGAAAGCTTAGGAAAGTATTGAGACTAAAGAAGAAAATGCTGAGAACCAACATTTTCTCCTTTTGCCTCAATATTTTCTGTTCGAAAATGTACACATATTTATTTTTCATTGTAAACAATTTTATATAGCAGCTTTTAAATTGGACTGCTAAGGTACAATGCACTTGATAAGTCAGAGAAGATCTTGCCTTACATGATATTTACATGTTCAGCATCAATCTTGTATTCAACCTTTTACCAGAGGACACAATTTTGGGCTGTTCCAATTTCAGATGTTGCAGACAACAATTACAAGTTGATGAACATTTAGAAATAATTCCATTTTGGTTAAGAAAACATTGTGGAAAATGAAGAAATTGCTTGTCACAAGCAATTTCTTCATTTTTCACAATATTTCTTCAAGCCTTTCCTTGTTAGGGAGTCAAAAGGCGTCACTGTGCAGTAATGGGTTTAAGTCTGAACCTACTGACATTTTGGTGAAGACTAATTCTGACAGTGATAGTTTCTTAAACAGAGTTCTCTTATATCCTTCTTTTCATTTAACCCTTTCAAAAATGGCAAAATCTTTTGCACTTACAGCTACAGATGACCGAATGGAATTTCATAAAATTAGAGTTTAAGTACAATATGGCATAGAAAATATTGAGGCAAAAGGAGAAATGCTGGATATCTTGACATTTCCCCAATAATTTTGTGAACAAGGTCTTGTTTATTGAAGGGATAATTAATATGGTGGTTTGTGCCTGCTTGCATCAATCAATTTTACATAAGACTGAAACTATTGACATTAGTTACAGAAAATTAATTTGACAAAATATTTCTTAGTGTTCAATATTTTTTCCCAAGTCATAAAAGAACATTTTGAAGCTTGGGGAAAGTAATACAATAACAAGGCCCTTTACATATGTTTCTAAAACATTCACTATTTATGGGCACAGAATTTAGAATGTTTTGGACATACATTGCGAGAAAAGAAGAAAATTATCTGTCAATACTTACTATGCTATAACATACAGTTTTTCACCTTTTCTTTTAATCCATTACCAAATGGCTAAATTTTGGGCTGTTCCAAAATCAAAGATTATGCAGATGACAATTTCATGTGGGTGAAATTTTACATTTTGTGGTCTTTTGAAGTAGAAAACATTGTGGGAAATGAAGAAATTGCTTGTCACAAGCAATTTCTTTATTTTCCACAATGTTTTCTAAAGCCATTCTCTTGTCGGGAGTCAAAAGGATTCACTGTGTGGCAATGGGTTAACCAGTCTAGAAATATGAATTTTTGGCCTTGCTTGCATCAATCATTCACGTAAGACTGAACCTATTGACATTAGCTGCAGACATTAATCTGACAGATACTTCCTAGACAGTGTTCAATATTTCCCTTGAAATAACACTTTCCCTTTTTTCTGAGCCCGGATAGCTCAGTCGGTTGCGTCGGAGTCTGTCAATCCAGGGGTCTCAAGTTCGAACCCCGGCTTGGCCAGTATCCATTTTGACATTTGACAAAAGTCATTTGTCTCACACCAATGGGTGTGAATCATCTATGTGAGAGAGCAGCTGGAGGCTCGGTTTGGATATTGTGGTTGTACTGGTGCGAGAAATACCAGGAACCCACGGTTAGGTGCTCCAGCCGCAGCGATATGACCCTGGTAGTTGAAAACGGCGTAAAACCCCAATAAACTCAAACTCAACTCTTTCCAAAATTACCAAAATAAGGGTGTCTAAATTGAAAGCTGCTACAGATGACATAATGGATAATAACAAAGAGTAGACAGGATTTGAGTACAATAATAGTACAATGTAGCATAGGCAGCGTAGAGAAAGATCAGCCTGCACAAATGTCAGTCTGATCTTAGTCTATACTGACAGCTTGTTTAACATAAATCTATAACAATTTTGGTAACCAGCATCCAACCCATTACCACAAAATGCCTCTTTGACTCCCCACAAAATAATGGCTATGGAAAACATCGTGGAAAATGAAGAAATTGCTTGTCACGCTTGTGACAAGCAATTTCTTCATTTCCCACAATGGTTATAGCCCAAAAAGTATTTTACAAAGTATCAAACTAACCTGTATTATCACCATACAGCTTATTCAGTGTTGTAGGTAGAAGATACCACATGCCTAGTCCACACAGTGACCCAGACACTACTGCATGTAATACAAGAGCTGTCCAAAGACAGCGTGCTCGACTTTCTAAGTTGCTTAGTATAAAGGGGGCATAACTCCAAATATAGTGGAGCCAGGGTCATAGGGCCTGGTAGTAAGGTAGAGGGTGTGATGGTAAATAAGTTTTCCAAGTTTGGGTTGAATCCCTTTGATGGTATGGAAGTCATTGATGTTTGAAAAAACTTTAACCTTTGTTGCGACGCCGACGCTGACGCCCAGGTGACAGTATAAACTCTCTAATAAAATGTTTATCTTGTATTTCTTTACAGTCAATATTTTACAAAGTATCCAACGAACCTGTATTATCATCGTACAGCTTATTCAGTGTAGTGGGAAGAAGATACCACATGCCTAAACCACACAGTGACCCAGACACAAGGGCATGTAACAAAATGTTTATCTTGTATTTCTTCGTGGGCACGACAAACTTGAATGTCTCTCCGTCACAACACGATATAAAATCAACTTCGTCTTCTTCTGATAACAGGTTTTTCTTCTTCATAACGGGTAAATCTGCTAGCTGATTCTTCTGTAATAGAAAGGTTTAATTAACAAATTGTGAATGTCAATTGTAATATCAACTGTCAAATGAAACTAGAAAGTATGTATTCATTTGTGGTAATCTATGACTTGGTAATCTTTATTTGTGTCAAAGAGACAACAATAAAGATTTTACTGTCAGAGATTGTTCAAAGATTAAATCTATCAAAAAAGATACATGAGTGTTAAGAATGCATGTATGTGCTACAAATATATACCTATGCATGTGAACACATATAAAGAGAAATGACACAAACACAATAAATAAAAGGCCATAAACAATCATGTCAGTCCAACACACACAGCAATTTGATGTAGACATTTCCTCCCACACCATCCCCTACCAAACAGCACAAATGCTATTTTCTTCATCCAAATGCCAAACTTTAAATTCATATACTTTTATAAACAAGAGCCGTCACAGACGGATTATGCTCCCCGAATAAGTGTTTGTCACAAAATAAAAACTATCATACATTAAGCCCCCTTTTCCCATGACAGCTTTTTTGTACACATATTATTTATAGAATATGGTCTAGAACATCCTACTTATTACATGAGCACAAAATTTCATTAAATTCTGTCCATTAGATGAAGAGAAATAAGAGAAAAACTAATTTTTACACTAAGGCCCCTTTTTCCATGACGCAGCCTTAAATTTACAAACCGAAAAAAATGTCCCTAGGTATTGACCCAGGGAGTTCACATGTGAAGTTTCATTGAATTTGGTCCAAGGGTTGCTGAGATATGGCTGTGGACGGATGGACGGACACACGGACACACAGACACACGGACTGACAGCGTGGCGACTATATGCTCCCCCGAAATTTTTTCGGGGAGCATAAAAAAATCACAATGCCCATAAAATAAAAGGGCAATCCTTAATTCTGGGACCAAGCTAATAATCCATTTAAATGACTTAGCCGTGTATGACTGTGGCTTGAAGTAACAGAAAATGTTCATCTAAATTATACAGAGAGGGTGTACCCTCTAATCGAATGCAAATGTGCACCAAAGTACTCACTCTTACGTAGAGGTTTTCTCTAGGTGCCTAGAAATAAGATCCAGAATATAATTGAGGATATAAATAAATTTTCATGAATATTTGTTTATTCACCATATGTTGAACCACTATTTCAAATTGAACAGTGCTGTCATCAGGTTTTGAAAGATGACATGGCCCTAAAACCCTGAAGGTGTTTAATCAGTGCTGAAATGGGGGAATGCACTAGAGGGGCCTGACCCATCCAGTCTTCTCTGGAAAATGTTGAAATTCTAGATGTATGGAGAAGCAATTTTAATGCATTTTGAACCCAATTTTGCAATTGAATCTCATTTACCATTTTCAGCCAAAAAGGTATAGCCACACTGGCGATACGGCTGCAGACAGCATTGTTGAAAGAATAACAGCATGGGTAGAAAAGCAAGCAAAAAGCACATTTGTTAGGGACATCAAAACCTGGTGTTGTTTGGGAAAGGGTTAACATAAGATTGTAGATTTACAGAATCAAGACATGATATTTACCTGCACAAAGTAAGATATGAGTTGTGCCAGGAGTACATACACTGTCATGGCAGCCCCATATACACAAACAGCTACATAGTCCTTGATTGTATCCAACTCCACCAGTAGCGTAAACAAACCACCGAGTACAAACGGGAGACCAAACACGACAAGCTGGTTGATGTACGCGTAGGGCGGAGCATCATAACCAAGGCGGAGTTTAAGACCGCCCAGTATGGTCTGTGGGAGGCGCTTAAATACAAACTCCTGTTTGTACTCATTCAACAGGGGTACTCCAGTCCCCATGATATAGGTTATCCACTGCTTATGTCCTGAAGTGAGAAATTTTTCATCTATTTATTCATCCATGTATTCCTTACCTGTCACCCTAAAATGGACCTTATGGGAAATATGAAAAGTATCGACCCTAGTCAGTCTGTGTAATCTACACAGTCTGACTAGGGTCAATACTTCTCACACTTAGATAATTTTCTGAATCTATAATGTTTTCCCTACCTTACTATTATGTGCATTTACCAAATACGACATCTCAGCGCCTTCTTTAGAGCGATATTTTTTAGGATTTCTTAAGATGTTTTAGATAAAGCGCTTTTAAGACTTAGATTCTGACTGAGGTGTTGCAAATGCTCCATACTTCATACAAATGATGTCATAATGACGTCATTTGTCTGAAGTATGAGCATTACAATAGTAACATGGAGCATTCGGAACAACTCAGTCAATTCTCTCTTATATTGTTTCTACAGAGTTAACCTAGGGGTTCCGCACAACGCAAATGATAATGGCACCTCCCATTGAGCATCTTAAGAATCTTGCTCTAAAGAAAGCTTTATCCTAAAATATCTTAAGTAATCTCAAGATATCTCAAGAAATGTCACTCTAAAGAACGCACCTCTGGTTGACCTCTGCTGAATCTATATCTCAAAATTTTCTTTTACAAACTGCCCACAAGACCCATTTTAGCGTAACAGGCCACATTCATTTATTTATTTTAACCCTGGTATATTTATCCTTATTCTAATGGTATCCAAGTACTAATGATGTAAGTTAAACACAAAACATTACCTAAGAATTACAATGCAATGCACACAGAAATCAATAAAATCTGTTTTTGACAATGTGATAACTATTTTCCGACAAATCTGCAGACTTGATAAAAACCATAATTCTGTTTCCAAGCAACAAGACATTAAAATACAGAATGTCTGTAAAAATGTTGTTCAACAAATTCATACCATTGTATAAAATCTAAACCAATTTAAATAATATTTGAGTTGATATCTGACAATATTTCTGTTTAAATTTTATTATAGGGAAATTGTTCTTGGACTATTACAAAAATTAAATGCCAATTTACATGACTTGTGCATTATGTGTGAAATCAACCTTTTAAAAAACAAATCAAAGTCAAAACCAGCAAAGTCCAATTCAAGGGCACATAATTCCCAAACCTTTACATTTCAAGATGTTTAAACCCCGTCTTGTTTTGGAATAATTGAGAGAAAAAGCCATGTACCTGGGTTAATCCTGTAGTTCAGACCATGTTTACGCCTCGTCCTGTGGAAGGACCCGTAAAAACTGTACTCTTCATATAATTCTCCTCGATGCTTCTTCAGACATGATTTTCCTGAAAATACACACACACACACAAATCTATTATTCCACTATGCTGAACTTGCCAAAAGGCAAAGATTTAGAATTTTCAAATTGAAAAGCTGATGCAGACAACAAAATACACATTTCCATACATTTAGGACTCCTCCTATTTGAAAAACGCTACAGAAAACAAAATGGATATTACAGAAATTAGAATTTTTGTACATTTGATTATTTTATAACAGGAAATATTGACAAAAAGGAAAAAATTGATTTTTGAAGTTCTTACATAAAAGATGTAAAAACCAGGACTTGTTTGGAAGAGGGTTAATTCATAAGGCGACTTGTCAAAAATCCAATGATTTACAGGGATATTTCTTTACTATACGCCTGTCATAACTCTCTAAGCATTCATTTGCAAAAGCTCATCAATTTTTCAAGAACTTTTACCAAATATAGACAACCTAACTCCCACTGCCTAATTTGGCAGAAAACAAAAGTGAAACGAGACGTAAATTGATTCTTACTGTACCATAAAAAGATGTATTACGTCAACAATTCAATCATCTGCCTTATTTACTAAGAAAAGTTTCTAAATTTAACAAACAAAAAAATTTCAGCTGTACAAATTTAAAAGATGCTCCAGGCGACAAAATGGGTCCAAAAAAAGGCAGCTTTTTTGCGCAATATAGCATAGAAAAAATTGAGGCAAAATGAGAAAATGTTGGTTATCAGCATTTTCCTTTTTTGCTTCAATGTTTTCCAAAACCTTTTCAGTTGGAGCAGTCCATTTAACTTAACCAGATCTTGTTTCAGAAATGGTTAAGAAAAGCTAAGAGTAGACATTAATTGAAAACAAAAGTGAGACATGGCCTAAATTGATTCTTACTGTGCCATAAAAAGATGTATTACGTCAACAATTCAATCATCTGGGTAAATAACCTGGAAAACTTTCCAAAAACTTGAACTGAATTTCATTAGTCCAATGTCTTGAACTAATGAACAAAATCCATTATTTTTGAAAGAATATTGCACATATTTTTTTCTCTATTCAAAACATCAACACTGAGCAGCTTATATAATTGACCAAACGCCAGCTGTCAATCAGAACCATCGATAAGCCAATGGACGATCAGAAAAATGCCACACTCCGATTGTTTGTCTTAAATTCTTTATTGCACATGATATTGTGTCAATCTATCGACTGACAATCAAAACAGTCGACATGCCAATGTCCCCAATTGTTTGTCTTAGACTCTACGTTGGGCGGAGCGATCTATCAATTGGCATTTGGCATTTGGCCAATTCCAACCAGTCTTTGATATCAAGGTCTAGTTTTCTCACAACTCCTATTCATATTGTACATACACAAAAATAGGTGACAACCTTACAATAGTTTTCATCTGAAATTCATCAACACTAAAACATTGAACCAGGATCTGGCAAGAGGTCCCTTATAGCATTTTAGAAAACCAAGTTTACAGATCAACCTGTGGTCAAACGTAGTCGAAGATACATTCTGCTAACTTAACCCTTTCCCAAACAAGACCTGGTTTTGACGTCCCTATCATAAAAGGCTTGAGAAAACATTGAAACAAAAGAAGAAACTGCTGATAACCAGCAGTTTCTCCTTTTGTCTCAATATTTTCTATGCCATATTTTACACAAATCCTATCTTTAATAACATCCATTTTGTCATTTGTGGCACTTTTTGAAGTGGATCACCCTAAGATTTTGTCATTTGGGAAAGGGTTAAAGTTGCTAATGGCCATAAACACGCTATTGCAGAACATATGGATCTTGATCAGACTGTGTATATCCACAGGCTGATCTGGAACCATGTTGTTTTCAAATGCCATAAGGGACCTTCTTCCAGATCCTTGCTCATTTGTATTTACTTCCCTGCCAGCCCTATTCATATTCCATAAACACATACCGGTATATAGGAGACAAACTTGATTGTTTTCTGTTCCCAAGTGACACCCAGCAGAATATTGACTATATTAACCTTTTATATATCAATTTAGGGTTTATCAAGGTTTGTACAAAACTGGCGTAGATTTATGAAACACAGTTTTGAATGGCAATTAATTTTGTGCTAAAAACAGACTGGGATTATCGTTATTACGTGATAATTTGTCGGTGTTGTTATAAAATCTAGTAACTACAGCTAGAGTCAAGCCATAGTTACGATATTTTATAAGAACACCTACAAAATACTATTGTTTGTCCGAAATTATGTCACATTTAACGATCTCCGTTTAACTGGATAAAATTATTCCCTATTTACTCATGGCATTGGAGAACAACATGGATTCAGCCTGTAAATATGCATTTGAAACTTGACAAGTATCAAAAGCTCAAAACCATGAAATTGATATTGAGTACTAAAAAAATCAAACAAACTTAACAAGAATCAAAACCATAGAAGTAATATGGAAACAAGAGGGCCATTGGCCCTGAAGCGCTCACCTGATATAATATAACTTTTTGTATACCAATTTTCAGGTTGATTGGACAAACTAGAAAGACCTGAAGGTCTTGAGTCGCTCCACAGGCCTGAATTTCTTGTGGTCTACTATAAAAAATTGACAAATTTATCTAAATGCTTAAACTGATATATTTTTAAATCTTTGTGATTCTTAGAGCAGAAACAAAGTAAAGAGAAGCAATTATGTGGTCAAAGCGAAAAGAAGGTAAATGATTGACTAATATTTTGGGGATTTTTAGAGTGATGATAAAGTTGAAAACTGTCATTATGCCAAATTCAAGGGCACATAATTCAATATGTGAGTTAATAATTGTGGTAGACTAAGGGAAGTAACTTTTGATATGAGCAATTTAAAGTTCTGTAAGAGTTGTTTTTCTTTATGATAATTAGTTCAAGAAGTTGCGTTTGTGCAAGTAACATAGTGGTCATGAAAATAAAGAGACATTCTGATCTAAAAATATGAATTTGACTTGATAATTTATGTCTTGAACACCACAATAATCAAGCTGAATATTAAACTCGAGCAAGATCTTATGGTCTGTCCAAATTTTGTCAGTATTAATCTATATATGTGGCCACAAAAGTGAAAAAAGTGTCGAAAACTGAAATTTTGTCAATTTCTAGGGCACATAACTCAGATTGTAGCAATGCAATCATCCTGAAAATTATACAAAAGCAAGATCTTGTTGTCAACAAGATTCTGTCCAAATATCATCTGGATTGGTTAACAATTATGGTTGTTAGAGTGAAAACAAAGTCAAAAATTGAAATTTTGTCAAATTCAAGGGCACATAACTCATGATGTAAAATTCCGATCAAGCTGAAAATTAAACCCAGGCAAGATATCATGCTTATATATATTTTGTCCAAGTTTTGTCTTGATTGGTTGATATTTGTAGATTTTAGAGTAAAAATAAAGTCAAAACCAGCTTTTTTTGACGTTCAAGGACAGATAACTCAAGTTATTCTGGTTCAATCCAAACTCTTTGTAGGAATCTGAGAGAGGGTCACCCAAGGATCATTCCTGTGAAGTTTGGTTGAAATCCATCCAGTAGTTTCTGAGAAGAAGATTTTTAAAGAAAAAGTTTACGGACGCACGGACGGACGGACACACAGACGAACGCATGACGGACACACCGCCATGACAATAGCCCGCTGGCCTGAAAGGCCAGTGGAGCTAAAAATGTGACCTCTAGGGTGCACACAAGGTTTAACTAAGATTTGACCTTGTGACCTAGAATTGATCAAGACAATCATTCTGATCAATTTTCAGGTTGACTGCCGAATGATTGGGCAAAAATGTGGCCTCTAGAGTGCACACAAGGTTTTACAAAGATTTTACCTCATGACCTAGTTTATGACCCAAGATGACCCAATTTCGATCTTGTCCGAGAATTGATCAAGACAATCATTCTGATTTTCAGGTTGATTGGGCAAAAAATGTGGCCTCTAGAGTGCACACAAGGTTTTTCTAAGATTTGACCCCGTGACCTAGTTTTTGACCCCAGATGACCCAATTTCGAAGTTGTCCGAGATTTCAACAAAACAATCATTCTGGACAAATTTCAGGTTGATTGGGCAAAAAATGTGGCCTCTAGAGTGCACACAAGGTTTTTCTAAGATTTGACCCTGTGACCTAGTTTTTGACCCCAGATGACCCAATTTCGAACTTGTCCGAGATTTTATCAAAACCATTTTTCTGATCAATTTTCAAGTTGATTGGGCAAAAAATGTGGCCTCTAGAGTGCACATAAGGTTTTTCTAAGATTTGACCCCTTGACCTAGTTTTTGACCCCAGATGACCCAATTTCAAATTGTTCGAAATTTTATCAAGACAATCATTCTGAGCAAATTTCAGGTTGATTGGGCAAAAAAATGTGGCCTCTAGAGTGCACACAAGGTTTTTCTAAGATTTGACCCCGTGACCTAGTTTTTGACCCAAGATGACCCAATTTCGAACTTGTCCGAGATTTTATCAAGACAATCATTCTGAGCAAATTTCAGGTTGATTGGGCAAAAAATGTGGCCTCTAGAGTACACACAAGCCAAAGGTTGACGCACGACGGACGCCGGACGCCGGACGACGGACACAGCGGTATCACAATACCTCACCATGAGCACTATCGTGCTCAGGTGAGCTAAAAATATCAGAATAATAGAAACTTGGAAAGACCAAAAACTATGGAGTTAATATTGAATACTATCAGAATGAAAGAAACTTGACAAATGCATGTATTTAAACCATGGAATTGATACTGAAAACTATCGGAATGAAAGAAATTTGATAAGTATTAAAACCATGAAATTAATATTGAATACTATCAGAATGAAAGAAACTTGACAAGAATCAAAAACATGCAATTGATATTGAAAACTATCAGAACCAAAGAAACATGACAAGTACCAAATCAGAATTAAACAAACTTAACAAGTTTCCAAACCATGGAAATGATATTAAAAACTATGAGAATGAAACAAACTTGACAAGTTTCCAAACCATGGAATTGATATTAAAAACTATCAGAATGAAACAAACTTGACAAGTTTCCAAACAATGGAATTAATATTAAAAACTATCAGAATGAAACAAACTTGACAAGTACCAAAAGTTCAAAACCATGGAATTGATATTGAATACTATCACAATCAAAGAAATTCACAAGAATCAAAATCATGGAATTAATATTGAATACTATCAGAATGAAAGAAACTTGACAAGAATCAAAAACATGCAATTGATATTGAAAACTATCAGAACCAAAGAAACATGACAAGTACCAAATCAGAATTAAACAAACTTGACAAGTTTCCAAACCATGGAAATGATATTAAAAACTATCAGAATGAAACAAACTTGACAAGTTTCCAAACCATGGAATTGATATTAAAAACTATCAGAATGAAACAAACTTGACAAGTTTCCAAACAATGGAATTGATATTAAAAACTATCAGAATGAAACAAACTTGACAAGTACCATAAGTTCAAAACCATGGAATTAATATTGAATACTATCAGAGTGTAAGAAACTTGACAAAAATCAAAAACATGGAATTGATATTGAAAAATATCTGCATGAAAGCAACTTGAATCTAATTCAATATCCATATTGATTTTGTAATTTACAAAGCAATTTTCATAGTTTAATGATTTAAATGTGCAACTTTAATTATTTCTGCTCCGACTAAAATCATTGGGAATTCAAATACCATGCCCAGTAACTTCCTGCCTCTCTTGTGCATCAGATTTTAAAAATAATCTCTAACATGGAAATCTTTATTTACCTAAGCTACAATGTGCTTCATTGAGACAAAAAAAAGAATTCTATGATGGAGATGCCATTGGGAGACAACTATCAAATTAAATTGATTGACTAAAACATAACCCTTGTTTTGGCATCACTCGCCAAAATCGCTGTAGAAAGTATACAGAAGAAAGACGAAAATACAGTAATTCATTTCCCCCTTCTCTCTCAATGCTTTCCAAGATACAGTAAACAAAGTCCATAAGATATCCCTTTCCCAAATTGGAATAATTTAGATTGCTCTACTTTTCTTAAAGTTGCACAACTGCTACAGATGATGAAAATGGATATTGACAAGAGGACCATGATGGTCCTTAATCGCTCACCTGATCCAAGCATTAGCCACAGTTTTGTCCGAGTTTGATTAACATTTGTGACTTTAAGACTGAAAACAAACTTATGGCCACCAATATTGTATCCAAATTTTGTCTTGGTCACTATTTGTGATTGTTCAAGTAAAAACAAATCAAAAACAGCAATTTAACCAAATTCAAGGGCAGATAACTCAGCAACTTTTTGTCCAATTACACTGAAATTCAAAATCTTCCAGGATCTAATGTTGACCAACATTATGTCTAAGTTTTGTCTTGATTGGTCAATATTTGTATTTGTTCGATCGAAAACAAAGTTTAAAAGGACAATTTTGTCAAAGTCAAGCACACACAAGTCATGACTTTCTGATCTGATCAGACCCAAATTTGAATTCATCTTTACATCTTATGGTCACAAACTTTTCATCTTGATTAGTCAATAATTGTAGATGCGAGAGTGTACACAAAGTCAAAAACAGTCAAAACCAGATATTTTGTCAAATTCAAGGGCACATAACTCTTGACTGTCTGGTCTGATCTAAATGAAAATCAAGCTCATCCCAGATCTTATAATCCGATTAATCCCCAACACTGTGTCAAAAGTTTTGCCTTGATTGGTCAATAATTGTAGGTGCTAGAGTGTAAACAAACTTGAAAATAGTTGAAAACGGCAATTTCGTCAAGTTCAAGGGCCCATAACTCATGACTTCTTCATCTGATCAGACTGAAAATCATATTCATTTGAATTCTTACAGTCCCAAACACTGTATCCCAGTTTTGTCTTGTTGGTCAAACATTGTACATTATAGAGTGTAAGTCTAAAATAGTCAAAAAATGCCATTTTGTCAAATCCAAGGGCACATAACTTGTGATATCCTAGTCCGATCAGACTGAAAATGGAATTCATCAAAGACCTTATGGATACCAATATTGTTTCCAAGATTTAACTTGATTGGTTTAGATGCTAGAGTGTTAACAAAGTCAAAAGTGGCTATTTTTGGCGTTCAAGGGCACATAATTCCCGACTTCATGATCTGATCTGACCCAAAATCGAACTGATCCGAGAACTTATGGTCATACATGTTTTGATAAAGTTTGGTCAAGATTGGTCAATATTTGTGGATGCTAGAGTGTTAACAACAAATTGTGAACAGACGAATGGATGGACAGACAGACGGACGCACAATGGACAAAAAGCGACCACAATAGCTCACCATGAGCACTTCATGCTCAGGTGTGCTAATAAAGATAAAATTCAAAAGCAATATAGAACAGAAAATATTTAGAGAAAAGGAAAATGTTGGTTATACGCTGCATTTTTCTTCTTTTGTCTCTTGTTTTCAAATCCCTTTTCAACTAGAAGCATCAAAGCCTTGTTTCAGAAAGGGTAAAATAACACATATTTTTCTCATATCTGCAACTCTCTCTCAATTTAGAGAAGTTGAAATATCCATTGTTTCGTAAATTGTTATGAATAAAGTACATGTAACTATTAACCAGCATACTTATACCTGATTCGGAATTGTCCATTGTTTCTGTACAGTTTTTCAATTATGACTCATACTGTATCAAATTGTTTAGAACTATTTTCACTTTCAGGATAATATTTTCAGTTAATCACTCATCATTTCTTGCTTACATCTTTCACTTTAAATGCCATGATAATCGCAACAACATAGGACTAACTTTTCATCATGTTTTTCATGCGACATCTCATATCTTTCGCTATGGAACAAATCAAAGAAAATACACAATGTTCTTTAATTTTGGTTGTTCATAATCTTCATCTCGGTAGAACTTAAAAGAAACATGACTTCTGAACAGTGAAGTTGACAGTACCGTTGGTTACATTACAAACACACAGAATGCTCTACAAGTCTTAAAAAGATTCACACAGAATTCATTTACACAGAATAAACTTGATACAATACATTGATATTGTTGGATAAGTTCGCAAACACAGTCAATACAGGTAATTATGACATTTTTGTATGTAGCCAACAATATTGAATAAGCCACCAAAACACTATTTATTCTAAAAACACATGGTTTCCAATTAGACACGGTACAAACTGGACACAAATTCTAATATTGAATGAGACACTACAGCACTCTATAGCCTGTTATATTCACAGAGAAGTTGGTAGGACTATTGGTTGCATCACAATGTTAATGGTACAGTAAGCCTTTCACTTTGTCAATAAATCAATAGTCCCTCTACCAGCACTGCCAGGATTCTCTTCTCTGAGAGATGGCCTGCTGCCTTCAATAATCACTTACTCTACAATAGCGAACAGTTTTCCCGCTTTTGTGTGCTAAAAATAGATTTCCGATGGGAATACCCCCAACAACGTTTGCCGGGTACCAGTCTAATATTTTGTTTATCGGTCATGAATCGGACAATTTTTCGTAACCGTGTTAGCAAAAAATTATTATTTTCAATCGCGATATTAGTCGATCATAGATAATGCAGGCGGGAACTAAAACTACGAAACATTGCGCATACGCAGCATGCAACATTGCTTCCAGATACGGAGACAGACCAGAAATGACTAACGTTTTTTCTTGAGATTCCCCAGCAGCTTAACTAGAAAAAAACATCGAAAAGTCTGAAAGTAAAGTAGCTATGATCATGAAACTTCTCTGGTAGCTAGATCTCACAAAGGAGAAGTGCAACGTACAAGGAACATAACTCTATCTTGCTTATTTCGTGAGTTATTGCCCATTGTTGTAGTGAAAGCCTATGGGGGTATCAAATCACATTCAGCGACAAATTCTATTTTTTTCTTTATTAAACCTTTCCCAAACAAGACCGGTTTTGACGTCCCCAACAGAAAATTCTTGGGAAAACATTGAGGCAAAAGAAGAAAATGATGATCGACAAAATCGAAAAGGCATGTACAGCAGACAAAATGGGTATGAATATCTTCTTTGGATATTGATGATCATTCTTCTTTTGCCTCAATATTTTCTCCGAGATAAAACACTAAAAATATTCACATCCGTTTTGTCGTCTGCAGACTTTTTTTTCAAATAGGCCAGACATGACATTATGTTGTTTTGGAAAGGGTAAGCGAGCACGCACGAGCGGCACGATGAAGTCAGGACATGTCTGTATATGTAAACATTACTTGTCAACTGCTTACTGTATGTGTAGAAATATTCGCGGGCTTCTAATTTTCGCTATATTCGCGCTAGGCCATCGGTCCGCGAATTCATGATAGCGCAAATATTTGTACTCCCAATTCTTTCTTAATAGTTTAATTTTCGCGTAAGTTGAAATGTATGTTTATAATAAACATTACATGAATATACATTCAGTTCGTACATGTATATGTTTTATCAACTTGATTTGTTGAATAGAGAAGGTGACAATATATCAAAACTAATTAAACAATTAAACTGTGAATAACCATTTAACACTTTATCGGACAATGCATTGTTTGACAATGTTTGGTTTGAAATACATGAAACAAACCCTTTATTAGAATGCATAAAGAAAACAATTAGTTAGAGTGGAGCAATTTATCTGTTTAATCTCCTACTCCCGAGTCTTTAAGATACTGCAAATACGAAAGAGTATTTACCAGCGCTTACCTTCATTTAGTTGTGCGCGAATTCAAGAATTCTTATCTTGTCTCTCCGCGAATTCAAAGTTGCGCGAATATTTGTAAAACTCGAAAATGGGGCCGTTCCGCGAAAATTTCGCTCCGCGAAAATATCTACACATACAGTATTTCATAGTTACTGATCTTAAAAAATACACGACAGTGCAGCAACCTTCTCAACTCGGAATTAGAATGTTTCTCAACAAATGATTACAGCAATCAAGCTCTTAGAATGTTATCTTCGGCAAGTTGAACGTGGAAAAACTTCGCGAGATTCACGGCCATATTTGTACGATAAGGGATTCCCAATCTATTTTTAGACCAGTGAGGCGTGACGATGACGTATTTGTTCACACGGAAAAGCGAATCCTATTAACCAACCCTGATTTACTTTTACCACAGTAACAATAAAGGTAAATAGAACTGTCGCAAAGCCGACAAATACTCCCCACTAGCACCTTGTCACTGAAAAGGTGCTATTGGTCAAACGGTTCTTCAGTAGGAGCATGGGAACATATTTTAAACTAAGTCCAATTGTGACCTTGGCCTTTGACCTTCATGACCCAAACTCAATAGGGCAACTCCTTTGTCATGGGCATCAACTGTGTAAAGTTTCATGATCCTAGGTCAAACGATTCTTGACTTAGAGCTTCTTAGGACATGGGCAACATCTGTGTAAAGTTTCATGATCCTAAGTCAAACGGTTCTTGAGTTAAATCACGGAAAGGAAAAAAGTCTACGGGCTGACGGATGGATGGACAGACATACATGGTGAATAGCCCCCTCTATTTCGTATGTGGGGGTATGACAACACATCATTATTCACTCTTCATAGAGCATAAAAACTGCTACAAACTTCAAATTTTATTCTTTATATATGCTAATAATCAAGCTCCATCTTCACTCAGTTACAACTGTCACAAACAGACAAATAGTCTTACGCGCATCTATATTAACTCAGGAAAACTTAATTTTGGCCAGCGAAGTCTGATCATAGTTGAGCATCTTCAGAAAATATTGCCTAAATGGTGTCATGATTATATATGCAGATGTCCCGGATTAAGTGTCGCAAAAAAATAATAGGATACCTCCTTGGAACAAAGGCAGCAATTCTGTAAAGTAACATGGTAAACAGTTTGGAAATAGATTTCAAAGCAATTCTTTTCTATCTGCCATGGCTTTGAATTTAGACCATCCAAAATGTTCAGGGTTAAGAAATTTGGTCACTAGAACCACCAGTCTGGCATCATTAATCTTGGACAGTAAGAATACCACTGATTCACGGTCATTTCCTACTGTGTAATTACCGTCACATATTCCCATCACAGGAAGCTCTAGAAATGGATGAAGTTCAATAAATCTCTGTTCTACTTGAGCTCATAAACACATTTGGATAAAACATCAAGGAAAAAGAATGAAATGCTAATTATCAGCACTTCATTCTTTTTCATCAAGTTTCTCTAAATGTGTTTACATCAGTAAGAAGAAAAGTGATTCACAGTACAGTCGACAATCGTTGTGTCGAAGTCATAGGAACCATCAAATTATCTCGACATATCCGGAGTTCGACTCATCCGATTTTGTTCATTTTTATTGAAATAAGATTTGGCCATTTTTGTTGTTCATCAAGTACGTTCATAATTGAAATATAGTAGGAAAAGGATAGAAATTGCTCGAAACGAGTAATTTCTATCCTTTTCCTTCTATATTTCAATGGCTGTTTATATTTCAAAATGACTTTGTTTAGCATTTTAGATGTCCATTGATGATGACTGGGCAATATCTTAACTTTGACTTAAGCGAAAATTCGACTAATCCGATGTCGACATAACGAGTGCCGACTGTATTTTGTTATTGTGTAATTATTATCATGGTCAAATATTCGTGTCACCGGAAGCTCTAGTCTAGAAGTGTTTGAAGCTAAATAAATCTAAGCTATAGTTGGGCTCATAAACACAGAAATGTGACAGAATAGAAAGCATTAAGGAAAAAGGAGGAAATCCTGATTATCAGCATTTCCTCCCTTTTCCTGATGTTTCTCTAAACATATTTAGACCAGTATGAAGATCTGTGTCAATGGTCTTCTGAGTAATTACCCAGAGTCCTATTCCTTTCACAGAAAGCTCTAGAAGTGGCTGAAGTTCAACAAATCTCAGCTATAGATGAGCCCATAAACACAGAGTAGGAAACATCGAGGAAAAAGAAGGAAATGCTGATCAGCATTAACATTTCCTTCTTTTTCCTCGTGGTTCTCAGTGATTCTCAGTATTAATACCAGTGATTAACAAGAGATGTTTGTAAAACATATATGCCCGCTCAAGGGCCTACATTTGATGTAGGTCAAAGTCCAAGGTCAAGTTAACAAGGTCCAAGGTCATGGTCAAATATGAAAGGTCTTGGTAGGAGGTGTCTATGTGTGAAATATCAAAGCTGTATATGTAAAAGTAAAATGAAACATAGGCCAGGTTAAAATTTTTAAAAGTAGGCCAAATGCCAAGGTCAAGGTCATGGTCAAATGTGAAAGGTCTTGGTTGGAGGTGTCCATGTGTGAAATATCAAGGCTGTAGGTGTAAAAGGACATGATATATATGCCTGGTTTCAGTCTTTTTAAAAGTAGGTCAAACTCCAAGGTCAAGGTTGCATTATTCAAGGTCATGGTCAAATGTGAAAGGTCTTGGTAGGAGGTGTCTATGTGTGAAATATCAAGGCTGTAGGTGTAATAGGACATAAGATAAAGGCTAGGTTTAATATTTCTAAAAGTATGTAAAAATAAAAGGTAAAGGTCACACAGGCCAAGGTCATGGTCAAATGTGAAAGGTCTTGGTAGGAGGTGTCCATGTGTAAAATATTGAGACTGTATAAGTAACAGGACATGAGATATAGGCCTAGTTTAAGATTTTTAAAAGTAGGTCAAACTCCAAGGTCAAGGTCCAAGGTCATGGTCAAAAGTGAAATATCTTGGTTGCAAGTGACAATGTGTGAAATATCAAGGCTGTATATGTGAAATGACATGAAATATAGGCCAGGTTAATGTATTATTAAAGTAGGTCAAACACCAAGGTCAAGGTCACAATGTCCAAGGTCATGGTCAAATGTGAAAGGTCTTGGTCGTAGGTGTCCATGTGTCAAATATCAAGGCTGTGTGTGTAAAAGGACATGATATATCGGCTAGGTTAAAGTTTTTTTTAAAGTAGGTCAAAGTCCGAGGTCAAGGTCACAAGGTCCAAGGTCATGGTCAAATGTGAAAGGCCTTGGTAAGATGTGTCCATGTGTGAAATACCAAGGCTGTATGTGTAATAGCACATAAGATATAGGCCCAGTTTAATTTTTTTAAAAGTAGGTCAAACTCCAAGGTCAAGGCCACATGGTCCAAGGTCATAGTCGTATGTGATAGGTCTAGGTCGGAGGTTTCCATGTGTCAAATATCAAAGCTGTATGTGTAAATGGACGTGATATATCGGCCAGGTTAAAGTTTTTTAAAAGTAGGTCAAACTCCAAGGTCAAGGTCACAAAGTCCAAGGTCATGGTCAATTGTGAAAGGTCTTGGTAAGATGTGTCCATGTGTGAAATATCAATGCTGTATTTGTAAAAGGTCATTAGATATATGCCGGGTTTAATTTTTTTTAAAAGTAGGTCAAACTCCAAGGTCAAGGTCACAAGGTCCAAGGTCATGGTTAAATGTGAACGATGTTGATAGGAGGTATCTATGTGTGAGATATCAAAGCTGTATGTGTAAAAGGACACGGGATATAGGCAAGGTTAAGAATAAAGTGTAAAAATCAACAAAGGGCAATAACTCCAAGAAATTGATTGGCAGAGTTACGGTTCTTGTGCACTGCACCTCTCCATAATGAAATCTATTCACCTGTAAAGTTTCATGATTCTACCTTACATACTTTTTGAGTTGTGCTCCGGACAAGAATCAAGTTATAAAATCAACAAAGGGCAATAACTCACAAAATTTGATCGGCAGAGTTACGGTTCTTGTGCACTGCACCTCTCCATAATGAGACCTATCCACCTGTAAAGTTTCATGATTCTACCTTACATACTTTTTGAGTTATGCACCGGACAATAATCAAGTTTGAAAATCAACAAAGGGCAATAACTCAAAAAATATGATCAGCAGAGTTACGGTTCTTGGGCACTGCACCTCTCCATAATGAGATCTATCCACCTGTAAAGTTTCATGATTCTACCTAACATAGTTTTTGAGTTATGCTCCGGACAAGAATCAAGTTTGAAAATCAACAAAGGGCAATAACTCAAAAAATTTGATCAGCAGAGTTACGGTTCTTGTGCACTGCACCTCTCCATAATGAGATCTATCCACCTGTAAAGTTTCATGATTCTACCTTACATACTTTTTGAGTTATGCTCCGGACAAGAATTAAGTTATAAAATCAACAAAGGGCAATAACTCAAAAAATTTGATCGGCAGAGTTACAGTTCTTGTGCACTGCACCTCTCCATAATGAGATCTATCCACCTATGAAGTTTCATGATTCTACCTTTAATACTTTTCGAGTTATGCTCCGGACAAGGTTTGGTCTACGGACAGACCGACGGACCGACCGACATACCGACCGACCGACCGACCGACACTTGCAAAACAATATACCCCCATTTTCTTCGAAAGGGGGCATAATTATTATTGGTCTACTGGATAATTACCCAGAGTCCTATTCCTGTCACAGAAAGCTCTAGAATTGGTGTAAGTTCAATAAATCTCCGCTTCTGTTGAGCTGATTAACACAAAATAGAAAAAAAAACATTGAAGAAAAAGGAGGAAATGCTGATTATCCGCATTTCCTTCTTTTTCCTCAATTGTTTCTCTAAATGTGTGTAGATCAGTTTCAAGAAGGCAAGTGATTCACAGCAGTTTTCTATTCTGTAATTACCACCACATATTCCCGTCACAGGAAACCCTAGAAGTGGCTGAAGTTCAATAAATCTCGGTTTTAGTTGAGCTCATAAACACAAAACTGATTCATGTCCATCATTAAATGTTTTCCCAATTGGGAAATTATTCTACCTTTCCCTATTATAGACATACATGGTAGCTATGGAAACAGAGTTAAACAGTTTAATGTGTCTATCACAAGTTAGCTTGTAATTATTTATTATAATTATTTGAATATTTTGTCAATTTGTGTCTACAAATTGTTAGTTAGCACTTTCCAAAACAAGACCTGCTTTTGATGTCCCTGACAGAAAAGACCTGGGAAAACAGTGAGGCAAAAAAAGACAATACATGTACTGATAACCAGCATTTTCTCCTTTTTCCTCCATATTTCATGTGTGATATTGCGTTTCAAAACATCCACTTTCCTCAATTTGTATTTATAACTCTAGTTTTCAATGTCTAAGATTCAATTACCTAATTTGTCTGGTATTTTGATAAAAGAAGTATTCACAATGGGGATACCATAAAAATAACTGACCTAGACCGAGATATTAAAGTTCAAGGAAACACAGAGCTAATCAATATTTTCCATGACAGAAGAGGCATTTTATAGCCCTTCATGTCACTTATTCTGTCAGATCAAGTTCTGCTCTTCGTTAGGCCTTGTCAGGATGACTGTCAGATCCAAAATTATTGTCCCTGGTTGACGGAAGCAAAGGAAGTTTAGTGAAGAATAGGTGAGAATCTGGGAAAAGGACAATTTTAATTGAACAAAATTATACAGTTTTGGTCTTTTTGTGTAGAAAACATTGTGGGAAATGAAGAAATTGCTTGTCACAAGCAATTTCTTCATTTCCCACATTGTTTTCCCAAATCTTTATCTTAGGAGAAGTCGAAATGTGTCATGAGGGAATTCAGGGGTCTCGTTTGCCAAAATGTGGGGCCGTTATTGGGCCCCATTCCCAATGGCAAAAAGTATCTTTTTTTCCCAATTCTCTGGGAAAATTCCCAATGAGGACCCAGAATGCCCCATGTTAAGACCTCATCTTCATTTACAAACATTTTGAAGACAGTTTTAGAGAAGATTCTTAAACAAGAGTATGTACAAATGCATTTTACATGACTATAGTGTAATTTGCAGCTGAAACTGAGTGACAGTATGAATACAAACTTGTTTTAGTTTTTCCCAATTTAGGTAAAAACGTCGCTATTTTTCCCAATTTCACTGGCCCCTGGCCCCAAACAAAAATTGGTAGCAAGACCCCTGGAATTGGATGACCCTTGTCATGGTTATTTTTAACACTTTCAAAAATAATCTCTGGTTTTGAAAACCTCATCAACAGATCCTTGGAAAACCTTGCGAGAAAAGAAGGAAATAGTGAACATTATCAGCATTTTCTCCTCTTTTCTTAACGATTTCAAACTTATCAGTCTTCGTATAACTACTTTTTTGGCTCTGATTTGTAGCATGCTTAGACATGATTCAGATTGCCTTGCCTTGAATTTATCTCAGAAAAGTTTCCTAACAATATTGGATTGCGTCTATGGAAATTTGAGTCCAATAATCATGTATTTTGTCTGATTCTGACAGAAATTCAATCATTCAGAAACTCAAAACAGTCAACATAGAAAACAACCCTTAACACAGTCACTTTCCAAAATCTTTTTTTTTTTTTAAATTTGAAAGGAGTTGCAAACAACTATCAACAGTATTCTGTAAGGCAAAATATGTTGTGAAAGGGAGCACTTTCTGGCAATCAGCACTTTTCTTTACACCCAATTTTATTTTTTCTTGTTTGTAATACATACCCTGAATGCATTTCAATTTGGTAAACAGCTTAGATCAACAAAAGCCAGGATGAACACTAAACTTATTTACCCATTACCACACAGCAAAATTTTGGGGTGGTTTAAATTCTAAGATGTTGCAGATGAAATTAGATCTATGAACTTCATGAAATTTCACATCTTTTTTCGTAGAAAGCATTTTCCACAATGATTTCTAAAAGCATTTCTCTTTAGGGGCATAAAAAAGTCAATGTGTGTGCATGCACTGGCGGATCCAGAGGGAGTTCGGGGGGGTTCAAACGAACCCCCTCTGTAGCCTGATTATTTCATTTTCAGGTAGAAATTCAGTCAAAATTATGTAATACTTGTAAAATGAACCACCCTTTTTGTAAAAACGAACCGCAATCACAGAAATCCTGGATCATCCGCTGGCATGGGTTAGAGGGGTCATAATTCTGCTAATATCTTGTAAGGATTATTCAACATCCTATGGAATCCAGTGTTGTGGAATTAGATTTTAGCACAAACAAAATATTTAGAAATACAGAAACGCCTGAAGATGTACAGAATATACAAAATATCAGTGGATCACAGTGTAATGGAACTTGCATATCCACTGTGTTGTAAGTTGTCCGTTAGATTTGTGTAGTTTGTACGGAAGTTTTGAGTGGTCAATCAAAGATGGCGTCCGTGGAAAATCGTTAGAGGTGGGTGTCTTAGTTTTTCGTCGATAATTTTCTTAAATGGCCGTATCTTGTCTTGATACTGATATCAACGTACAGGAGAAATGTATACCTATTCACGGTGCTATATAGCCAAGTACCAGTGTTGTCCTATCGTACTCAGTCGTTGTGCAAAGACAGCCCAACACGGAAATTTTTTTTCGAAGCGAGAAAGTTGCCCTTTTAAGGATGATTACATAGTACACAGCGAACTAGGGAACAAACTATTGCTCTAACTTGGATGTTTTTAACATGCTCTTTTCTATGGTTACCGTTATTGTACACGAAAATGTCCGGAATGACCACAAACGCTGTATTTACTAAATGGCCAAACAACGGTGTAGTCCCAGTGAAAATATGCAGACACAACGGTGCAGTTTCTGTGTTTTATGTACGGTGTAGTTATTATTTTCACAACAAGTTGTGAACGGTGTAGACTTGGTATGCTGTATAGGGCGAACTAGCTCTAACAGCTAGCAGATCATCTGCACATCTTATTTATCTCCCTCAAATACTTTGGTCTGAAAAAACTCAGTTCTTTCCCTTGATAAAACCGTCACCATCCTCAAAGTAAACGAAAACAAAAGTTAAGGAAATATGCTGTTTTCTCTTTTCTTAATTCACGTAAGCTTAAAACAGTTCAATGTATGTTTAATTTAATTTTCGGAAGACATTTTTTGTTATTTGTTATTGAAAAAAAATCTAACGGACATGATAATCACAAGGAATACCAACACAAAATATTAAACAAGTCATACGATAACAGTCATTTTAGAGCCATGTTTAGTGACTTACCCTAAGATGTGGGTGCAATGGCCAGTTTCTTGTACATCCGTTCATTTGATTTGTAGATTCGAAATTTCGGCTCTGGCTTTGAATTTTTCTTTGTAACTGTTTTAATTGGTTATTACAATCAATTCTTGTAATTAGTGAAATGATTTCAACTCAAGGAGTATGATAATTATTGATCGACATGAATCTAGTTTTCAAATTGACCCCTCATTGAAAAGTCTGATTTTACCAAAAATAAAGGATTCCATCAACAAAATATAAATTATAAATAACAAAACATAACTTTTTTTAAAATTTGTGTCATAAACATTTGGGCCTTTTTTCGTCTTGTTCAACTTAAAGTAATTTTAAAGTCTTGAAAATAGAATTACGGAACTGCAAAATTCATTTTGGAATTTTCATACTTAATTAACCTCTTCTTCAGGACTGACAATTTTCTGACCAAGATTTTTTGGCCCACTCATAAAATGTAACCATTTGTAATGAAAAAGACAATATTCTATTCGCCAAAATCGTTTGACTTTTGGAGTAAAACGCATTGAAGTACCCCCAAGAGAGTAGAACTTACACACATCCATAATAAATGAAATACAATGTTTTCCATCGGGAACCGACCTTCCTTGACCAAGATAAACAATTACCAAGTTGATCAACGCATCTCAATGACTTAATCCCATCTGGGAACAAACTGTTCATTTCAGCCATTGTTTTCATGTCTCGTGGGGAAAGAGAAGAGTTCCTATCCGTATCATCTGTTTCAGCACGTCCAATGAAAATATCAGGAAGTAAGGTCGGAGCTTTTTGAACGACTTTATGGGGTGTTGAACTTCGTAATCTTTTATGTACTGGACTCATGCATTCAAAATCGGGGATATCATCGATAGAAAGATTGTTAACCCCAGAATCCTTTTTTCTATGTTGATGAGGTCTATCTTGTTTATTCTATGCTCGCAAATAGGGATGATGTCCTATTCTTACTTCTTGATAATATTCGGAATTAAACTAAAGTTCAGAGTTTTCAAACCTGTTTGACCTGTCTGATCATTGATCTCCCTCCTGCGCACTTTTAATATCTGACCGGAGTGGTCCTGTTCCGAATGCTTCACAAACTTTTCGAAATTTCCTTCAAAATGACAGTAGTGAACAGCATGGAACTGAAAATAAAAGAAAGAATAAAACAGACGCCGGCAGATTCTTGGTACTTTCTACTATTTGACCCATTTGACCCGAATTGCTTTGACAAATAGAAAAGAAACTAGATTCTTTCTATATTCTGATTAAAGTACATTTTGTAGACATATTGTCACCTTCTTTGCTGCAAAGCAGTTACAAGTCAGTCACATGTTAAAGGGCGACGGTAACAGATGGTCTAATTGCAAAAAATGAAATTTTTTGAAAAAATATGTAAAACTTTTGTGTTGACCTCCTCGGGATGGTTAATAATATGCGATTCAGACAGAGAATGAGCCGAAATTACAAGACAGATAGCTGAATTTAGGGAGAATCCAAGCCTAAATTCAACCCCATCACTGATGGGGTTAGAATTATTTTTAAATTGTTGCGCATGCGCATACAGCGCGGACCATGATTCAAACGAGATTCATACTTAAATTTCAATATGATGTCATCATGTATGTTGTGACGTCATTTAAGAAAGTCGCAAGTCCTACTGTTTTGACCTACTTTCGACATCGCTTCATGAATTTGGTATCAAATTGCGAAAAAATGAGTCGTTGCTTCAATAGTTTCTCGTAATCATTTAATCAGGTCATATAAGCTTAAAAAGTGTACATTTCGTTTGTATTTGACAATTTTTGGGTCCAAATCTGGGAAATAGTAGCTTTAACCTAATTGTTGAAGAATTTCGGTAGTAATTGTAAAACATGATTCTCAGCCGTGAAAACCTTATCATTAAACATTACTATATTATTATTCGAGAAATGATACGTTCTGCATTGCTTCAAGTCTACACCGTTCACAATTGCATTATGTCTACACCGTTCACAATTTGTTATGAAAATGTAACCACACCGTACATAAAACACAGAAACTGCACCGTTGTGTCTGCATATTTTCACTGTGACTACACAGTTGTTTGGCCATTTAGTAAACACGGTGTTTGTGGACATTCTGGACATTTTTGTGTACAATAACGGTAACCATAGAAAAGAGCATGTTAAAAACATCCAAGTTAGAGCAATAGTTTGTTCCCTAGTTCGCTGTGTACTATGTAATCATCCTTAAAAGGGCAACTTTCTCGCTTCGAAAAAAGTTTTCCGTGTTGGGCTGTCTTTGCACAACGACTGAGTGCGATAGGACAACACTGGTACTTTGATATATAGAACCGTTGATAGGTATACATTTCCCCTGTATAATGATATCAGTATCAAAGCATGGCACGAACATTTAAGGAATTTATCAATGAAAAACTATGACACCTACCTCTCATGCTGTATCGTTGTCGCCATCTTTGAATGACTGCACAAACCTAACGGACAACTTACAACACAGTGATATCCAACTATATAATATTTCCGGATGACCAGAAAAGCACTTATTTTCTTTAACCCTTTCCAAAACGACAAAATTTTAGTGTGATCCACTTCGAAAACTCTAAAAAAGACAACATAAATGTTATTTAAGATATATGAATTGTGTAAAATATGGCACAGAAAATATTGAGACAAAAGGAGAAACTGCTGGTTATCAGCAGTTTCTTCTTTTGTGTCAATGTTTTCCCAAGTCATTTCTTCTAGGGCCGTCAAAACCAGGGACCCGTATTACTAACGATCGTACGCTTGATTTTTCAATAATTACTTGTAACAACAGCCCTGATTGGCTCAGTCGGATTTCTTTTGAGTTGCAATCAGATGTCTTGTTACACAGTTTACACAAAAACTTGATCGTAAGATGTTTAGTAATACGGGGCCCAGGTCTTGTTTGGGAAAGGGTTAAAAGATCAAACTATAAAAGCCTTACCATCAAAACTCCGAATTTTCCTCCCCATTAATGAAGAAAACAATTTTATTATTTATGACAACTGAGAACAAACATAGACATTTCACTCTTTACTCATATAAAGAGTAATGTTCTTATTGATATATGCAAGTCTCAATTTTACGGGAAATTGAATTTGCTTAAAAACTATTGATTTGAAGAAGTGGAGGAAACAGTGATGTTCAGTACATCTTTTGTCTCATTGTAACATTTTCCCAGATAACTGAATTTATACAGGCTCTAATTTAAAGAAATTTCAGTCTAAATTCATCAATTAAAAGCATATAATTTTTCTTTAAGGTACAAATGATGAAAGAAAATGTTTGATATCAGCTGATCAGCATTTCTTCATTTTCCTCGATGCTTTAAACAGCTGGATCGAATCAGATTGTGTGAAAGGATTGATAAACAATAAAATGGCAATGAATTTTGTGCTTAGAATAGAATGAGTTTACCATTATGTTTTGATAAACCGTTGGTGTTGTTATAAAATCTCGTAACTACGGCTTGAATCAAGCCGTAGTTACGAGATTGTATAACAACACCCACAAAATGCTTTTTGTTTGTCCGAAATTACGTCAAGGTTAACTCGAAAAATCGTTCCCTATTCAATATTGAAGATATATTTGATGAAGGGTTATAACCTAGGTGAATACTCTGTTTACTTATATATTATTCATATGCATTCTCAAACAGTTCAACCTTTATCCTGCATTTCATTTAACCATTTCCCAAACAAGACTGTGTTTTGACGCACCTAATAGGAAAGGCTTGGGAAAACATTGAGACAAAAGAAGAAACTGCTGATAACCAGCAGTTTCTCCTTTTGTCTCAATATTTTCTGTACTATATTGTACACAAATTCCTTCCTTTTTAGCATCAATTTTGTTGTCTACAGCAGTTTTTGAAGTGGATCACCCTAAAATTTTGTTGTTTGGGAAAGGGTTAATTAAGGTATTCCACCCCTAATGAGTTTAATCGGACATCATTCTGAAGTTTTCATGTGATGTCCCCTCATATTTACTTTAACTCTTTCCCCGTCAAATATTGATTTTGGTCGGTCCTCTCACCACTGAATTAATTTGAAGAAATTCCAAGAATCAACACCTTGTACTTAAAAACAGGCATAACTTTTGACTCATTTAATGGATTCCTTTCAAATTTTCAGCACAGACAGATTAAGCATCTATATGTGACCAAAATTTCAAAGTTATTTATGGAGTGACAATATTTTTTTCCGTTTTAATTAACTCACAAATTGTTACAATCTAGTAGAACAACGGAAACAATTGGTTGAGCAAACCTTGAATTATTGTTTCTGTTTAAAGTATGTTTTGATGGAACAGATTGTTGAATTGTCAACTCGAAATAATTTAAAACTATCCCGAAGCCTTTTCCAGCATTTACGGTGTCATTTCTGGTGAATTTACAGCTTGCAGGCATAAATAACAAGTACATGTTCTAATGGCAGCCATATTGTTGTTCTTTGTTTGGAAATTTCCTCATAAAAATACCGAAAGCTTACCGATTACAAATTCCACTGTTTCCTCTGTCAAACGCTAGTACTTTGATTAAAGTAACCGGTGTAATAAGATAACGAATTGTGAAAATACATGGCTGTAAAAAATATTTATATATTTCACCCCATAAATTTGTCATGAAATCTCGCCTATTGCAGGGACCCCCCTATAGTCGATAAAACTCCCCTATGGCAGGGAAAGAGTTAATGGTGCCACGGTTAATCACTAATCAGTGACTGATGGAAGCAGAAATGGACTTGATTCTGGGGGCCTCTACTATGAAATTAAGAGGGGAAGTAGAGTAGTGACGTTTGAGTAGACTTGCAGTCATTTGTACCGCCAGTTGTTCCATGTTTTCTATTTGCTAAATTAGCATCTAGTTTCCCGTATTCAAGCAAGCTCCCTTAGTCAATAATTCGTATTTCAACACATTGTTGCTGTTTTCTTGCAATAGCCGAATGTTTGTCATATTTTGAGATTACCTGTATTAAATGAAAACTAAAATAAAAAATATATCCCAAATGAATATTGTGACAATGCGTCACCCATTCGTGAGAACTCGGCTAATTTCTGTGAGCCCGACAGCACCTGAGTATACCAAACAATTCACCATATTGACATGCGTCACATGCACATAGTCATACTATCATCAAATGATTTTCGTTGTGCCAAGGATTACTTACCTCTGACATAATCGAGGTTGAAAGCATGTGTGACCTTGACCACGAAAAGTAAATAGTACCGCAGCTCGATAAGAGGAAACTTTTTCTGGTGAAACTGATCACTTCATGTACAAAGAGCAGGTGACTTATTTCTTTCTTTTTACATTGAATAGGAGCTATTTTGCAGTACTGGAATTTTGCAATTAAATTTGTATTACTTTCATTTTGGTTTGTGACACCGGATGTTGATTATTTCAGTGCGCATGTGCAAAAGTAATGCTTAATGTGCTCGAATATGGGAGGCTAAAGCTTACCAAAAACACTGCAGTTGTTCGATTTTATCTGTTTGCTATCAAGTATCAACCAAAAACAATCAGTAAAACTGTATGATTATTTATATGTTGCAGAAACAACCTTCAATACAACTCAATCAATTCAATCGCTTAAATTCCCAGATCATTCCTGACCAAATGACCTTTTCTCGATCTCTAGTCAATTGATGTCACCTGACTTCTACAGTCAATTTGATTAGGTAGGTGAGTTGATAAGAATGTGGTCAGGAGCAACTTGAGTACAAGTCGAGGTGATCAAATGCAGGTTGGGTGCTAAGTCGAGTAAAAGATAACAATCGCACTAGAGAGTTCTCTAGATGATTGATTCTCGATCAGATTGATCGTCTATCCGATCAATCACAAGCACTTTACGTTCAATTTTTCTTCCCGATCTAAGACAAATATTTTAGACAGTTACAAGCATTTGAGAAAGAAGCCTGAGCAGTGCAGATCAAGCTAGATCGCCTTACCATGGCCGACTTTGAATCAGACGATAGCTCAAGCCATTGGGAACCATCATTGGGAACCAGCGCTGTTCTGTCTATTGAATTCCTCCCTGTTCTGGGTCAGCCAATCTTCTTCTTCTCCAGACGTTCCTTTGAATGTATTTAATTAACATCAATTGGAAAGCAAGTTTCTTCAACTTAATTTATAATCCCTCTCGATTCTGCTTCCTGGAAATACACTAACCAGTACTTGTGCCGAATATGTGGGCCTATGAGAAGCCAAGAACAACCTCCGCTACCAGGGATCAAACTTGGAACCTCTTAGTCGCAAGGCCGACGCTCTACCTCTCGACTACGGACACCAAAAATCTTTGTTTACCTTGACACTGATTGGTTTGCTGTTATCCGAGGGGTTCCGAATGATGTAATGGCTCAGATGGCCGTAATTCGAGTTTTCTCTGATGAAATTCGTTCTTTGATATGTTGATGTCGCTCATTTACATCAGAGCGCACTACCACTCAAAAACAACGGAAAGTAGGTCATTGTAATCAATGGCTGTTGAGGTGAGGGTTGTTGCAAAACATTGTCTATAAACCTTTTAGAAATACCTTTTGGTCTTAAATCTTTCGCCAGGCATGACAATAAATGGTTCATTGATCGGTATCATAAGGTGTTTTAAAGTGACATTTCAGAATTTTTTGTCATAAATTTTACTTTTATTCTTATCTGAAAGAGCATATTTCCTTATGAAAATTCCGAAAATTTCAAGCTAAAATATTGCACCGTTTACCAGAAATTTATATTTTTGTGTTAAAATTGAACAAATTGTTGTGGACAACATTTCAGATTTATATGCAATTTATCGATTATGTCTCAACTTTAAATGCGTGTTTCTCGCTTATTGGAAACAACTTAAAAAAAACAATAGTATTTATACTCATTAGAATAACCAATCTTGGCATCAAGACATACTTTAAAAAATTGAAATTGGGATGAAATGTCCCTTTAAGGATATCGTTTAAGATCGGACAGTGAACAAAGCGCCACAACTTGTGTCGGACTTTGCATTGTTTTTGAGTGGTAGTGCGCTCTGATGTAAATGAGCGACATCAACATATCAAAGAGCGAATTTTATCAGAGAAAACTCGGATTAAGATGGCCGGACCACACTTTTTCCAGTGGTCGGACTATAGCTCGCACAATTGCTGTACTAATGGAGATTTAGATGCGGAAATGACCTCAATAGCTGGCACTATTGGTGTTCTATTGGGGCGATAGCCAACGATGGCGCAAGATTGAAGTCTGCCATTTAGTACACCATCTTTGCCGATCAAGCTAATTCTGTAGTCCATCGCTTGAGCCGGCTTGATATGATCGGCCGTGGAAATTAAGCAGAACATGACTCCTGGCCACTGAACAGTAACTTCATCATCATGTTCAGGATAGAAAAAGAACTTGAAAATTCAATGAAAATGCTTTTGAAAATATATATGGAACAGTCTTACATTGTTTCATTTACTTCTAAATGATCAATTGATTTATTTTTATCGTAAATTCATGCTACCTTGGCAAACCCCGCTGTCGTTCTGTCCTTTTCTCTGTTCAAGTGAAACCTGTCAAACTTTTCAATTTCACTATGTTTGGTCACGTGACAATAATGTGAAGAAGACAAACAAAGCTCTTCAAATTATTTTCGCATGAAGACAAAACAATTCAAAACTGATTAGATTGACAATGTCATTGATTTTTATTGAAAGAAAATATTGAAAAAAGTAGAGAATATGTAAATGATCAAGAATTGTAAAAGCTTTTTAAATACGCAAATACGGTTACATTGTTGAAAAACAAATATGGCCGCTCCCTGTGTTTCGGTTTCTATTGAGGCCGTTCACGAAAATCAAATTCAAGAAGTAACGCTTGATGGACATGAAGTTCTTATACCGTAATTATTTATTTCACTATCTTTTCTTCATGTTTACACCGAAGTATTTGTAAATTATTCACAAGAAATATCTAAAACAGGTGCTCCAATTTTTCTGTGTCAATTCGGCCTAAAATTACTTCGCCTCACTTAATCCTTTTCCAAACAACTTCAAGGCTTTTTTGCAGTCTCTAGTTCAAATAATTTAGAAAAATTGAAGCAAATGAAGAAAGTTGTTGATAACAAGTGTATTCTTTTGCAACAAATTTTTCAGTGATTGCTGCTATGTTCACAAATTTTATCTTGATGTCTTTTTGTCGTCCGAAGAAGTTCCCAATTTGGACCCCCTAAATTGTGTAGGAAAAGGTTTAATTGGTTATCTATACTAAGACCTACATGTTTTTTAATTGCTATATCATAGTGGTAAAATTAAATCCAGGGTTCGCAGTCTTGAAAAGTGCTTAAATTTGAGCCTGTTTCTTGAAAAGTGCTTAAGAACGTAAAAATAGTACTTGAAAGTGCTTAATTTTGATCCATCTCTTAAATAGTCCTTAAAAAGTGCTTGAAATTGTCAAAAATATGCTTAAAAATTATTGAATTACCAAATTCTTGGTAAAAAGTAGAAGGTTAAAACATCCGCTTGAATTAATTATCGGGAAAATATAAACGGCAGAACTTAACAGTTGGGGTATGAATCGATTAGTACGAACTATTTTGGGTATGAATCGCCCGCTAGTACCTTCGGAGTTTGTAGCGTACCTTTGTTGAGGCAGGGTTTCCATCGACTTTCAAATCTGGGGGTACAAACCATACTTTTACAGCATGCTTGTACCACCTCTAGAAGGGACAAAGAGGACTGCTTGCAAAAACTGGGGGTACAAAATTCATTTTGGGGGTAAAAAACCCCCATTTGGAGGTTTTTGGACACCCTGGTCAGGGGTCTCCCTACCAATTTTTGTTTGGGGCCAGTGAAATTGGGAAAAATAGCGACGTTTTTACCTAAATTGGGAAAAGCTAAAACAAGTTTGTTTTCATACTGACACTCAGTTTTAGCTGCAAATATGACTGTGGTGATGTAAAATGCATTTCAGTGTTTATTTTTAATTTTGGGGGAAGGGGGTCAGGGCCCATAGGTGGGGGAAAACTTGCGCGTGAACGCCTAAAAAGGGGAAATTTCAATACATGCTTATACTCTCAAATACAGTGTTATAAATGCATTTAACTTGCTTGTATATCATAATGGGACCTTCAAACAACCATTAGAACTGCTGGAAATGTCTAGAATCTAAATATAATTTGGATTTTTCTTTGCAACAAAAAATCTAGTTCCAGGAGGGGAAAATTTCTCTGAAATGGGGGAAAAAAGTATATTCCTCAGAGAGGGGAAAGGGGCCCAATAACGACCGTTTTTTTAAGAAAAAAAATCACTGCATTTGTACATACTCTTGTTTAACCCTTTCCCAAACAACAAAATATTAGGATTCTCCTATTTGAAAGCTACTGTAGATGACAAAAAGGATGATGATAAAGATATGATTTGAGTACAATATATCATACAAAATATTGAGGCAAAAGGAGAAACTGCTGGTTATCAGCAGTTTCTTCTTTTGTCTCAATGTTTTCACAAGCCTATTCCATTAGGGACGTCAAAAGCAGGTCTTGTTTGGGAAAGGGTTAAGAATCTACTCTAAAACTGTCTTCAAAATGTTTGTAAATGAAGATGGGGTCTTAACCTGGGGCATTCGGGGTCCTATTTGGGAATTTTCACTGGAGAATTGGGAAAAAAAAGATACTTTTTGCCATTGGGAATGGGGCCGAATAACGGCGCCAAATTTCGGCAAACGAGACCCCTGCTGGTTGAGGTCAGGAAATATGGCGTCTGGTAAATGTTTTTTTCAATAAACAGTGGGCTTTAAAATATCCTTGGGTCGTGGATTGCAACGATAAACGTAAGCAGTGTTCTCCCCAGCTCAAGATGTAATACATGTATGTGATAAATAAATTGACATAGGGAATACGGAAAACCCGCCCTAAAATCACATGCGATGCGACGAAGAGTGAAAGACATTTACGGAACTCGAAGTCCGTAGGCAACAGTGGTTTGACAGTTGAAAATTATTTTGTTGAAAAAAGTAGATGTGCGATCTTAAACAAGCCATCGTCAGAGACTGTAATTTCTCCACCCCCCACCCCCTTCTAGTCTTCTACCTACTGCTACTGCCTACACAAACAAAAGACAATAATATGAATGCTTTTGTGAACAAGAACAGTCTTCTGAAATGTGAAATTCTTTGGAGTCTACAAACAGATTACACACAGGTGTACAAAGAAACATGCTTGAAAAATAAAGTTTTGTACTAAAAAAGTGCTTAAGGTTTACAGACCCTGAAAAAAATCTACACTTTCTAGCCATAGGAAATGCATCAAATTTCACACACTTGTAAATACACTTCACATAAGTTGATTCACCGTGCCGGATTTCAAGATTATGCTTCATGAAGAAAATAATTTACAAATATTATTTTATTCTATATTTATATGCAAGGGAGGTAATTTTTAACATTTTTGTCAAATATTTTCATAAATATGCATTAATTCAAAATTCTAAACCTTGCAAAATGTTTACATGTATGTTTGCTTTTGGAATGAAATTGTAACACAGTTTAGGAATTATTTGCACTTTTCAAATTTTGCCTCTGGCTCATTGGTGCTTTTGAGGGGTGGGATACCTTAAAAAGTGCTTGAATTTTGGCGCTGGCTGTCTGTATGAACCCTGAAATCAGCAAATGTGCCTATTTGCAGATGAAGTGCCATCTACTAACTATGTCCACACATAATCATTGTATGGGGATTGTCCCCTTTGATTGTTTGGCCTTAGTGGACCCTTGATTGGAATTAAAGCTATTGTCATTGTCTACTAATTATGTTCATGTAAAAGTCTTAACCCATTCCCACATAATAATGACACTTTTAGAAGCACCACAAAATAAAGACTATAGAAAACATGGAATATGAAGAAATTGTTTGTGACAAGCTATTTCTTCATTTTGCACCATGTCTTCTATCCAGGAAGTAATAAGAAAGACAAATACATCATGATGCAAATGTTATTCACTTGAAATTGGTGTCTGCAGCCAACATCTTTGAATTTCAACAAGTCTAAAATTTTGCTATATGGTAAATTGCAGTGTTTATTTTTAGGTTTGGGGGAAGGGGGTCAGGGCCCATAGGTGGGGGAAAATTTGTGTGAATGTCCAAAAAAGGGAAGTTTCAATACATGCTTTTACTTTACAATTTTGTGTTATAAATGTATTTAACTTGCTTGTATATCATAATGGGACATTCAAACAACCATTTGAATTGTTAGAGATGCCTAGAATGTAAATATGATATGAATTTTTCTTTGCATCAGAAAAATCTAGTTCCAGGAGGGGAAAGTTTGTCTGAAATGGGGGAAAAGGTATATTCCACAGAGAGAGGGAAGGGGCCCAATAACGACCGTTTTTTTTTAGGGAAAAAATCACTGAATTGGTAATGGATTAAGAGAGTTAGACTTGATGGTTTGAAGGGAAAGTGTCGATTGAAGGTAGACAAAAAATTTAAGCCTTCTTCCAGAAATCTATGTTGTAGACTACGACGATGGCATTGGCATAAGATAATAACTTAGGATAAACTACTAGTACTGTTGGATACAGGGGTCGATTTAACCGCTGGTCCTCTAGCCCGAGGCCAGTTGAATTTACCTCGGGCCAGTTAACCATGCCAGAAGCCAGCCCGTTTGGCCAGTTGAAATTTTCATGCCGTAGTCATAAAATTGTTTTGGGCAGATAATTAGATTTATCCAGTTAGAAAACGTAATGGAAAGGCTGCATATCTTGGCAAACAATGTTTAGTTTTTCTTCTGTCACGTATGCTCCGTCAATTGAAAGATGTTTACTAGAATATTTCAGTTTAATATTTCAGTTTACAAATCGTGTACGCCCGGTGTTAAGTCTTTTTGTAGGGCTACTGCCGTACTGGGAGTAACTGTACTGTATCTTTGTACAATCTAATGAGAGAATCGAGTACAAATAATCAACACTTCAGCAATGGGTGGATCACGATCTTTGACCAAGAGTAACAAACAAGTAGTTTTCTGCAAACACAGAAAATGATAGAAGAAGTGACGTTAAATTACGGTTTTATTTCTACAAACCTTTTATCAGATTATCAGTAATTATTAATTATTTCCTTTCGTGCACTACTGTATTAATCTATATCCAAAATTCACTCTCAGAAATAGAAATTCACATACACAAATACTCAGTAAAGGATACTTGCACAAACTGATTTTAATGAAAGCAAATTGCACTATAAAATGTGTTGTTCCGAGTGAAAATTGTTTGCAATTCCAATGCCAGGAAGCTTAAGTTAACATGCATATCCTTTGTCTAGAATTTAATCACATGTAAGCATAAAAAGAGTAAATTCCTTTGTCCTTACACAAATTACAGTAAACCTCCTAAAACTGTCTATTTCCAACACATATTGATTTTCCATAAATAGGGTCTTCTTTGATCTAATGGGTGGTTCAGTTTTACATGACGTCACGACTCGTGACCCTTATCTTTAAACAGCACTTAATTTGTTGTGTCTTTTTTCTACCTAATGAGCAGGAACTCTGATGTAATTTAGATCAATTGTGCTCAACTTTTTACTGTTTTTCATGGAAAAACACTAACAATTTTAATTTAGGGGCCCAGAATAGCAAAATTCAATACTTAACATTATGGGTATGGGCATTTACTCTCAATATCCAGGGGCCCAGCCCAAAATCTAGGGGCCACGGGCGACTGGGCCCCTGCTAGTCTTTATCCCTGTTTTTAACTGGAATTGAATCTGAAAGAGGATGCGATCCAAAAAATACTTCTTTCAGAGCTCAAACCTTTTTGATTTAATTCAAAAATGTAGAAGAAATGGAGAAAAAAAATCTAGCTTGGTTAGTATGATAATTCTTTATCAATTAGGTTTTAAAACCTAGAAATTGTTTTGGAAGGGTAAAAGCTGAAATCAGAATAGTATTTTCTCTCCAAACAACATAATATTTGACATAGCAATTTCTCTGCATCACCCTTAAATATGATTTTTGGAAGTCTGGATTTTTGCAATGGGATAGGAAACATACATCATGTAATACATATGTAATTAAGCAAAATCTAGGATATTCTTTAAGAAAATAAGACCATGGAAGTACATAAGGGTAATTCGATTACACTTGAATCAATGTTCTTGTATATTAATCATATTTCAGTGTACTCCAGTCTCCCAATTTCAATTTTGCCGCTTCTCCTCTCATGAACAAACTCCTGTCAGTCTGTCTGATGAGCCCAAGTTTGATTCTGACTATAAGTCAGATTATGTGTATTCTGATGAGGAGGACAATTAGTATATTGAATTAAGGAGAGAATCTTTAATAGAGAGAAAAGCCCATTATCTGCTTTATAAAATTCTATATGTAGACTTTGTTTTATTGACCACATAAATCTGTTATGAGCTATTTTGTCATGCTTCTTTTTGAAGTTTTTCACCATATTTCTTCTTAAAAATTTTGGACCAGTGACAAACAAGTTGGGCCAGTTACTTTCCATCTTAACTGGCCCTGCTGGCTAGTTGAAAATTCATCCTTAAGTCAACCCCTGTGGATATAAAACCTGGTTAAAATGGATGTTTCTTAAATGCATTTTGTCTTTTGTAGGCCATTGTCTATGTCCGAATGTCTAGCCAAAAGTGCACAAAAGATAGACTTCTCTAAGGATGAGAGTGACAACAAGGGCAAGCCAACATCAGAGGGAGAGACAGAAGAAAAAGAGAAGGAACTGGCCCCTTTCCAGCCGTCACTGTGGCCGTGGGATTCTGTCAGAAATAGTTTAAAGTAAGTTAACTATTTCCCAAAGGGCCAAATTTTAGGATAACCTAACTGAAAAACTGCTCCATACCTCAAAATGGATGTTATTAACTCTTTCGCTGCCAATGTCGCCGAAAAGCGACCTATTAGGAGACTGCCAATGTCGCCTTTTGGCGACTTCAAAACAATAGCTTAATTAGGTCATTTCAGGTCAAGGTCAGGGTCATCTGATCAAACTGCCTGATAAAAAGTATACTATTCAACAAAATAGTTTATGTGCAATCATTCCTGATGGTGTCAGCTTAGAATTCATCAAATAATGATTTTACTACATTATAAACTGATAAGCCCTGTTATGAAGTTTAAAAAAAATTGGCATTGGAAATAACATAATTCCAGGAAATTTGGCAGCGAAAGAGTTAAAGAATTATCTATGTGCAGTATATAGCATGGAAATTGGAAAATATTGAGGCAAAGGAGAAAATGTTGATTATCAGCGTTTTTCATCTTTTGCCTCTATGATGAGTATGTTTTACCAAGTCTTTATTGTAAGGGATGTCAAAGTGAGGTCTTGTTTGGGAAAGAGTTAATCCTTTCCTTAACAAGCCCTGGTTGTGGCATTCCTTATAGAAAAAAATGAGAAACCATAGAGGCAAAATAAAAAAAATGGTGATAACTCAATATTTTCTCTGCTATAATGCATACATAAGTCCATATTTGCTAACACTCATTTTGTCGTGTGCAGTAACTTTTTAATTTGAGCAAGCTTATATCTCGTCGGGAAAGACCCAAAGGGCTTGAATTAAAGTTGATCTGTTCATATAGAAATTTTGACACAGAAAGAATGTGCTAGTCACTAACAAAAAATATTCAGGCCAATCAAAATTAGGAGCTGTAGCGCAGAAGGCAATTGATATACAAATCTATCATAATAAAAAGATGCAGCCTCTAGCTTATGATAAAGCATAGAAAGCCTTAAATTGAAGGAAAAGGAGATGTTGCTCATCAACATTTTGCTGCTTTTCAATAAAACCCTCCTAACTGCAGCTTAAAACAAGCTACAGTTAAGAGGTTTTTGTTGAAAAAGGATGATTTTCTTCTTTTCCTTCATGTGTTTCTAATCTAACATATTGGGTCATTGACACCCAAGGGTTTGTTTTGGGAAAAGATTAAATGCACTGTATAGAAAACAATCTCAAGCTATTATTGCCAAATATAAGTACACATTCGCTGTGTTGAGTCTGTTGACCTTGATATGTTTCAGACAAGCCTACACAGAAATGAGTGTGTTATTAGATGTGCTGAATGTCTCAAAGGAGAAGCGTTACCTGGTGTTGGCCCATGGTGAACAAGAAGGATCAGTTTCTAGCTATTGTTGCCCAATAATAGTACACAACTTGATATGTTTCAGACAAGCCTACACAGAAATGAGTGTGTTATTAGATGTGCTGAATGTCTCAAAGGAGAAGCGTTACCTGGTGTTGGCCCATGGTGAACAAGAAGGATCAGTTTCTAGCTATTGTTGCCCAATAATAGTACACAACTTGATATGTTTCAGACAAGCCTACACAGAAATGAGTGTGTTATTAGATGTGCTGAATGTCTCAAAGGAGAAGCGTTACCTGGTGTTGGCCCATGGTGAACAAGAAGGATCAGTTTCTAGCTATTGTTGCCCAATAATAGTACACAACTTGATATGTTTCAGACAAGCCTACACAGAAATGAGTGTGTTATTAGATGTGCTGAATGTCTCAAAGGAGAAGCGTTACCTGGTGTTGGCCCATGGTGAACAAGAAGGATCAGTTTCTAGCTATTGTTGCCCAATAATAGTACACAACTTGATATGTTTCAGACAAGCCTACACAGAAATGAGTGTGTTATTAGATGTGCTGAATGTCTCAAAGGAGAAGCGTTACCTGGTGTTGGCCCATGGTGAACAAGAAGGATCAGTTTCTAGCTATTGTTGCCCAATAATAGTACACAACTTGATATGTTTCAGACAAGCGTACACAGAAATGAGTGTGTTGTTAGATGTACTAAATGTCTCAAAGGAGAAGCGTTACCTGGTGTTGGCCCATGTACAACAGGAGGCGACAGAATCAAAGGCTGCTGTACAGCTCATGGCAAAGAAAAAGGTAAAAGATGTTTAAATTTAATTGTGTGAGGATGAACAATACTACATTGTATTATTTCCCATCAACCCAGAAAAAGTTGGTTCCCTAATATGCATAGTACAGGGACTCTAGCTCGTTTAACCTATCCCAGACTAAACCTAGTTTTGACATCCCTAAAATTAAAGGCTTTGAAAAACATTGAGGCAAAAGTGGAAATTGCTGATAATCAGCATTTTCTCCTATTGTTTCAATGTTTTCCTTGCAAAATCTTTATAAACTCACATTTTACAATAGTCATTTGCCTTTCACCAATAGATGTGAATGATCACCTATGTGAGAGAGCAGCTGGAGGCTTGGATTAGATATCTTGGTAGTACTAGTGAGAGAAGTACCATTAGTTCACGGTTAGGTTCTCAAGCCGATATGATCATAGCAGTTGAAAGCAGTGTTATACTCCAAACAATCAATGTTCTGTAAAGCCATAATTTTGGGGCCCTTTTACAAGAATCCCGGCTGAAATCTTTTCTGAACTTGATGTTTCAGGGATTAATGACTGCAGCTAGTGTGTTGATAAATGGTGCAGAAAGACTGAAGAAATCTCAACAAGAGCTGGGTAACTGGGCACAAAATGAGTTCCATCTTGAATTGTTAAAATTACGACAAAACTGGAGGCTGAAGAAAGTAGGGAAGGCTATCATGGGGGATCTTAGCTACAAGTCAGGTAAGTGCGGGGTTCCCACTGACTTTTAAATCTGGGGGTGAAAACAGTCATTTAACAGCATACTTGCACCCCCTCTATATGAGACATAGAAGGCTGCCTGCAAAAATTGGGGGTGCAAGATTCAATTTTGGGGGTGCAAAACCCCCATTTGGGGGTTTTTGGGGAACCCTGAAGTGATTATCATTCTTTATTCATCTCCCAAACAACCACCTAGGTATCAATGTTATGATATGGTTAACCCTTTCCCAAACAACAAATTTTCAAAATTTCCATTTCAAAAGCTGATGCAGACGACAAATGGATCTTTTGTAAGATAGAATTTATGTATAATATAGCACAGAAAATATTGAGACAAAAGGAGAAACTGTTGGTTATCAGCAGTTTCTTCTTTTGTCTCAATGTTTTCCCAAACCTTTTTCCATAAGGACGTCAAAACCAGGTCTTAATTGGGAAAGGGTTAATAATCATGTGCACATTTCTTTATCTGTGTCTATTACTATCAATTCCAAACTGTCAATTTGAATTGTTGTAAACTGTTTGGCCCATTCTGACAGCTCTTGTCTGTGGATCATTTATTCAGAACAACTGAAAGAATGGAGTTAAGATATTAGAAATTGTTATTTCAAATCCAAACCATATTTTGTGGTATTCGTATGAATTTTATAAATGAGACAATTCAAATGAGTACCCACAACGTAGGGTTTGATGAACAATCAATTAAGTACATGTATTGTATTTTGATAAACCATTACCCACTCTTATCTATAGCTCTGTTTATGAATGAATTTTATTCCAGCTGGATCAAGATTCTGGCAGGGAGGTACATTTGAAGTCACCAAGAATACAGTGTTACCTAAAGGCCAGGCTGATCATCGATCTCTAGAAGTTATCATACCTGGCGAGCTAGAGGGGGCTTCATATGTACAAGTCGAGGTCAAATCTGTCTCAGGTATGTTTCACAATATGTGCAGAAGATTTAACAGTACACAGTATGATTACACTTCACCCTTTCATAAACCAGACCTGGTTTAAAGTCCATCAAGGGAAATGGAAAAAAATGCTGAAAACCAGCATTTTCTCCTTTTGCTGTAATATTTTTTATGCTTTATTGTACGCAAATATTGTGAAAATCTTGTTGTCTGCATTAGATTTTGTATGGAGTAGGCTAAATTTATGCCGTTTGGGAAAGGTTTGATTCGTTCCAAATATGTGAATATACACCAAGGCTGCGTTCAGTAGACAAAATGTTAGCTAATGTTAGCAACAGTCGCAACTTCTTTGACACAAATTTCACAGAATTGACCAAGTATTCCGAATGAAACAGCCAACGTTAGCTAACATTTTGTCTTACTTAACGCAGGCTAGATATACAGTTTTGCTGATTATAGGCATGGATGGGAACTCCAAAAAGATGTATCAATATTTGTTCCAATGTCACGTCAGGGACTCAGGGTACCCATGGGATACATCTACACATGACAGACTTACGTAATTTTGATCAGTGCAATTTGTCAATAGCTTTTTTCTTATCAGATTAGCTAATAAATACTATATCAGAGTGTAGGAGTAATTTATCTGTTTATGTGTCTCTGGACAGTAACTGTTGTTATAGCTCACGATAATTGACCTGACAGAGCATCTCTAGCTAATATCTAGAGATGCTCTGTCAAGTCATTTATCATGAGCTATACCAAATAAAAAAAAGTTGTTACAAGTTTCTCAAGAAAGAAACGTAAGGGACGTTTGCTGTGATAATAGACCTTTTTCTCTGTTTCTTAACTTGAGTTTGAGTCACGGAAAATGGGCTTTAATGTAGAGATTAGTTTTCTCAAATTTCTTTTCATCTAATTGGCAGAATTTAATGAAATTTTGTACTTGTGTGATAAATGATAAGTTCTACACAATATTGTATACATAATGTGTGTATTACTCGTCTATGACAGCTCTTGTTTGATTATAGATTCTATGGACCTGATGTCAGCCACTCTTCGTATGCCAGATACACTTGGCTATCCCTCAGTTACACACTGGCAGACCAAGTTAGAAGCGGCACAAAATGTTCTCTTTTGTAAAGAATTGTTCTCACAGGTCAGTATTATTATCTTATGGTATCACATTATAGATTCTGTTTTCAAATATCTTATCTCTGATCTTATAGTTAAATCCTGTCCCAAAGAACAAAATTTTGCAATTTCTACTGTACTCAATATGTTTATATATAAAATCAATTAAGTTAACAAATATCTTTTGCCAATTTGCCAACAAGTGTGAACTTAACTTATAAATAGCATTAGATGAGAGGACGGTACAGGCATTCTAGATTTGTTATTCCAAATCCAAACACTTTATTGTTGGTCATTGAATCAAGTAGAGGTGATTCTAAGGAGTACCCACAATATAATGTTTGATGAATTATAAATGGAATACATGTATCACATTTTGAAAACCCATTATCGTCTTCTTATCTGTAGCTTTTGATATTGGATTGCAGTGATGTCACATTGTGTAATCACATGACTCAGTAAATCGATAAGCTTCAATATCTTTTTTAATACTTGACCAATTTGAATTCGGTTTGAAGCAGAGAAGGTGGGGAAATGCCAGAAATAAGCTGGATTTGTTGGATTTTTGAAAAATCAGCTGATAAAAAGGTTATTGAAGATAAACCAAAATTTTGGTTTATCTTCAATAACTTTTTTATCAGTTGATTTTTTCAAAAATCAACCGTGTTCATTTAATGTGTGACGTCTGTCCACATTCGCTGCTTTAAACCAAATTCAAATCGGTCCAGTGATTACAAATTATTGAAGATTTTCTGAAAATATTGTATCACATGATTATCCACCGTGGATTTACTAAATAAAAAAAATGTATTATTTTGACCATTTCAGCTGGCTAGAGAAGCAGTTCAACTGAAGAGTAGCATGCCACATGTTGTAGTAGGCAATCAAATCATTACAAATGTAAGTGTTTCTGTAACCCTTTCCTAAATGGCAAAATATGATGGTACAATTTGAAAGCTGCTGCAGACAACAAAATGGATGTTAAAAAAGACATGATTTATGTACAATGTAATTAAGAAAATATTGAAGCAAAAGGAGGAAATGCTGATTATCAGCATTTTCTTCTTTTGCCTCAATGTTTTCTCAAGCCTTTTCAAATTTTGACATCAAAACTTTGTCTTGTTTGGGAAAGAGTTAACCTGTGTTTTGCTGATTCTGCAATGCTCTTGTGGCTTTGACAAGCAGCTTACAATTATATCAGCTTGTACTTTTTTGTTCTCTAATTCTCTTCACTTGTGAAATTGCTATTCTAGATTATTTTTATGCCCCTATACCAAAAGATTTAGGGCAAATTGTTTTCTTCAGCATCTGTCTGTTGGTCTGAAACTTAGTGTTGGATCTTCTCTAAATGTATTAGACTGTCACAGAAAAATTCCAAAAAATAACCTTTCAATTTTGTCTTCCTGCTCTGTGTCAGTTGTAGGTAATATCTGAATTGTTTCTGTTTTAGATTTTCCCAAGTGTCCAACTTTCTATAAGCTTATGTCATTCATCAGGACAAAAGGAAAAAAAGGTAACATTTTGTTTTCTGTCACATCGAAAACAAACATTTATATACAAACACAAGATATTTAATTTATCCCTTTGATTGTCATAATTTTATTTTATCATTGAAAGAATCCATTCTATAGATAAACAAACTCATTCTTATTATCATTGATAAACTGGAGTTTTAAAGTTTAGCATATGCTGTATGGTCTTAGTCTACAATTTACTGCTGGTAAAAAATGTCTAAACATAAGTTGATAAGGCAGAGACCTGTATATTTTGTATCTTGTTCCAGCCACATTGTATTTGTCTTGGGATTACATGACATTGTATGTTTATTTTAGGCACAGCCACAAATACCAAAGGTAGAACATAACCATGTATTAGAACACTCTTTACACTAGTTGTTAAGAGAAGTTTATGATAAATCACTCCAATTATCACCACCCCACCCAGCTTGTTAAAACAGCAATGAAAAAAGTGGCTTAATTCATCATGACAAGAACTAAGGTTGACTTACACTAACAGTAACATTGTAATGGTCCACCATATATCCATTTCAGACACAGCCTCAAATACCAAAAGTAGAACATAACCATGTATCAGAGCATTCTTTACATCAGTTGATTACGAGAAGTTCATTATAAATCACTCCATTTATCACCACCCCACCCAGTCACTTCAACATTATGTGAATAATCTGCTATTGACTTGAAGAGATGGTAGCAGATTACTTTGGCTTTGCAAGGCAGTAAAGACATAGACCAGCCTGCACATATGTGCAGTCTGATCATTGTCTATAATGCCAGCTGGTAAAAAATAGGTTAAATATAAACAAAGGTCACAGACCCGTATATTTTGTTAGCTCACCTGAGCACGAAGTGCTCGAGGTGAGTTATTGTGGTCACTTTTTGTCCGTCCGTCCGTCCGTCCGTCCGTCCGTCCGTCCGTCAACATTTCGGGTGTTTACACTCTAGCATCCACAAAAGTTACTCAATCTTGATCAAACTTGGCCAAAACAAGTATGATCATAAGTTCTCGAACAAGTTCGATTATGGGCCTGATCGGACCAGAAAGTGCGGAGTTATCTGCCCTTGAATGTAAAAAAATGCTGTTTTTAAGTTTGTTTACACTCTAGCATCTACAATTATTGATCAATCAAGACAAAACTTGGACATAATGTTGGAGACCATAAGATCTTGGATGAGGTCAATTTTCAGTCTGATCTGACCAGAAATATGAGAGTTATGTGCCCTTGATTTGGGCAAAATTGCCACTTTTTTGTTGTATTCAAGAGAGAGTTAATCTAAGGGAAGGAACTCTGACACTACTTTGCTTCAGTATAAGTAGAGTTATCTAGTTTGATAGAGGATATAAATAGATTTACACTCTAGAAACCCATTACCAAACAACAAAATTTTAGCCTAGTCCAAAATCATAGGTGTTGCAGACGACAAGTTCCATTGAACAAAATTTAACATTTTTTGGTAGAAAACATTGTGGGTAATGAAGAAATTTCTTGTCACAATGCTTTCCAAAGCCTTTATTTTGTGGGGCATCCAAAAGCGCCAATGTGTGGGAAAGGGTCAATCAAGACAAAACTTGGACACAATGTTGGGGACTATAAGATCTCAGATGAGTTTGATTTTCAGTCTGATCTGATCTGAAAGTCAAGAGTTACATGCCCTTGAATTTGACAAAATTGACATTTTCGGCTGTTTTCAACCTTTTTTACACTCTAGAATCTACAATTATTATTCAATCAAGACAAAACGTGGACACAATGTTTTGGACCATAAGATCTGGGATAAGTTTGATTTTCAGTCTGATCTAATCAGAAAGTCAAGAGTTATGTGCCCTTGAATTTGACAAAATTGCTGTTTTTTACTGTTTTCGACTTTGTTTACACACTAGAATCTACAATTATTGACCAATCAAGACAAATCTTGGACACAATGTTGGAGACTATAAGATCTCAGGTAACTTGGATTTTCAGTTTGATCTGATTAGAATGTCAAGAGTAATGTGCCCTTGAATTTGATAAAATTGATGCTTTGGGCTGTTTTCAACCTTGTTTATACTCTAGAATCTACAATTATTTATCAATCAAGACAAAACTTGAACACAATGTTGGGGACTATAAGATCTTCGATTAGTTTGATTTTCAGTCTGATCTGAAGAGAATGTTGAGAGTTATGTGCCCTTGAATTTGACAAAATGGCCATTTTCGGCTGGTTTTGACCTTGTTTACATTCTAGAATCTACAATTATTGATCAATCTATACAAAACTTGGACACAATGTTTGGAACCATAAGATCTCATATGAGTTTGATTTTCAGTCTGATCTGATCAGAAATGCGAGCGTTTTGTGCCCTTGAATTTGACAAAATTGTTGTTTTCGGCTGTTTTCGACCTTGTTTATACTCTAGAATCTACAATTATTTATCAATCAAGACAAAACTTGGATACAATCAGGGCTTCAGATTAGTGGAGGTGAAGACATACTAACATTGTTTTTTCGAATTCAAATCCTTTGTTGTGGGTACTCATTTGAACCGTCTCGATGAGACGATACAAATGAGTACCTACAACTTAGGGTTTGATGATCACTGACAGCATTATTGCAGTTTGAAAAGTCACCACCCCCTCTTATCTGGAGCCCTGTACAATGTTTGGCACCATAATTTAGATCTCGGATGAGTTAGATTTTAACAACCTTATTGACCATAAGTTCTTTTTCAGTCTTAAAGTAATAAATATTAATTGAATTGAACAAAAGTGTTGCTCATATCATTTAGGTTCAGGTGAGCGATATAGGACCATCATGGTCCTCTTGTATTTTTAGCTGTAAGTTCCAGTTATGATATGGTATTTCATGTATGTTGATTTCAGACACAACCACAAATACCAAAGGTAGAACATAACCATGTATTAGAACATTCACTGCATCAGTTGTTACGTGAAGTACATTATAAATCACTCCATTTATCACCACCCGACCCAGTCACTTCAACATTATGTGAATAATCTTCTATTGACTTGAAGAGATAGTAGCAGATTACTTTTGCTTTGCAAGGCAGTAAAGACAAAGACCAGCCTGCACATATGTGCAGTCTGATCATTGTCTATAATGCCAGCTGCTAAAAAATAGGTTAAATATAAACAAAGGTCACAGACCTGTATATTTTGTATTTTTAGCTGTAAGTTCCAGTTATGATGTCATGGTATTTAATTTTTGTTGATTTCAGACACAACCACAAATACCAAAGGTAGAACATAACCATGTTTTGGAACATTCACTGCATCAGTTGTTACGTGAAGTACATTATAAATCACTCCATTTATCACCGCCCCACCCAGTCACTTCAACATTCGGCATCACAAAACGACGCAGATTGGCAGGACCATCTGGGATGACTAGAAATGAACTCAAAGAAATATCAACAAGGTGGGTTGTATTGTCGTATCTCTTTCTTTTTACTTTTCTCCTCAAATTAGTGTATGCTGAATTACTTAATAGGATAGCTATTCTGGAGCATTCATTTCATACTTTAGTTTAACCCTTTACCAAACAAGACCGAGTTTTGACGTCCCTAGACTAGTAGAAATGGCTTGTGAAAACATTGAGACAATAGAAGAAACTGCTGATAACCAGCAGTTTCTCCTGTTGTCTCAATATTTTCTATGTCACATTATACACAAATTCTATATTTAAAAACTCCCATTTTGTCATTTGTGGCAGTTTTTGAAGTAGATTGCCCTAAAAATTTGCCGTTTGGAAAAGGGTTAAAAATATGTTCATTTTATCTCTGGAGATACTTGTTTTACAGGGATGAATGTTTCCATTATTTTGAGGCACAAAAAAGATTCTTCTCAAATGATCTTAGACAATTAGTTACATTAAACAACATTCAATCAATCAAAAAAAAACTTTCAGAAATTAAAGTTTATATGAGCCGTTATGCAGGAAAACCTGCCTAAATGACAATTTTCGATTTTGAGATTTTTCCATTTTTAGAAAGTGCTATCTTTTTGATTTACAATATCGAAAAAATTATGACTCTATCTCAAAAATTGACGAAGTTACAGCTGTTTTTGTACAATGGGTGTCAGTGGTTACATATTGACATCAAATGCCTAATATTTGTATTACATGAAGAATTTGTGCTGTAGGAAAAATAATTCTACTTTACTACATATTTGACAATATAATAATAAACTAGTTGTTATGGTTATGTTTCATTTATTTATCTCTCATAAATGAAATAAAAACAAAAAAACAAAAATGGTTGCCATGGCAACCAGGCACAAATTTTGAAAGTTCGAAAAAATCGTCACTGATCTTCAACATCGGCAATCAAAATGATTTGCAGAGAGTGGAAAATGGATAGGGTTTAACTACTCTATAAATGATAAGTAGTTAGGCGTTTATTGCTTTGAAGGGCGGCGTGTTTGATGTCAGCTGCGCGACCTCTATTTGCGACCTTTGCTTGTGTTATTAGAAATTGGATGATTCGAAATTTCGCGTGAGCGTTTCAGTCAATCACTCTTTCGGGCGCATTTTGTTGGCGGAGCAAATGCATTTTTTATGCGCTTTTGGGTTTAATGTGATAAGATTCCCTGTCAATCAATCTGGAGTAATGCTTTCGCATAATCTATAACTTTATGCTAGGTTCCCATCGCCGATCAAATCAACTCGATCAAACTCGATCAAGCGATCGAGTGCCAATCGAGGTCGCTCAGCATGGGTGATTGGGATTAGTGGAGATGATCGAGTTTGATCTGCATCTATCGTTACTCTTGTCAATTTGTTTTGACATGTCAAAAAACCCTCGTGTAGCGATCGAGTAGAAAACACTTCGGGAAGTACTCGAGTATACTCGTGTAGTAGATCGAGCTGATCGGGAATCAATCGTGGAGTGATTGGGTGTGATGGAGTAGGTTACTTTAATCGGGATTTGATTGGAGAAAAGGTGGGGCAGAAGTCGAGTTAATTGGGATGCGTTCAGAAATTACTGGTAGAAGTTGAGGTGGTCGAGTGCTTCCAACTGCAGAGGCTCAACTCGATCTACTCGATCGCTTAAATTCCCTCGACCAAACCCAACCAAATTACTTCTTCTCTATCTCTAGTCGATCGAATCTGACCTCTAAACCAGATTTGATTGGGTGCACAGATGAAGCAGAGGTCGAGTTGATCTGGGCTTGGTAGGAAATCACTCGAGTAAAAGTCGGGGTTATCAAGTGCACATTCGATACAGGTCGGGATATATCAACCAGATCATACTCGATCTCCAGACATGATTGATTCTCGATAACGTAGATCTATAACCCGATCAATACACAATCACTTCTCGATCATTTTTGTACACGATCGCACTCGAGTATTTTTGCATGTCAAAATATATCGAGTAGGAAGTCCGAGCGTTGCAGATTAATTTCTATCACCCCGACCGTTCCCAATCACCCGTGCAGACTGAGCTCGACCAGTATTTGATCGCATGGTCGATGTATCGGCTGAGGAAACATAGGTCATGTGGTGATAAATGTATACAAACATAACCTGATCCGGCACAGATTATATTTACAGAAATATTGAAAACTATCGGAAATAGTAGGATATGTGATTCCCCGCTCTGAGACATAACACATGCGATTGAAGTAATGGTATTCAGTGACTTAAAAAATACAGTAAATAGTGAGCAAATAGCTAAAAGTAGGCCTACATTTACGTCATGACGGTCACATTTAAATTATGTATATGTTTAACCGACAATATTATGAAGTTACTATGAATATGACTGATAGTCAAAGACAATGCAAAAAGAGTTTCATTCAGTTCAGCTCAACCTGGTGGTGTATAGATCGAGATGGTCGGGACTTCATTGTGTACAGCTCTAATACAGGTCTATGAGATTGGTTTGAAATCGAAAAGATGGTCGGACAATCGGGAAAGAATGGGCAGTGCATGTGCGGGGGTCTAGTTCGATCGACTAGAGATCAAGAAGAAGTTGTGTGCATACATTGGGTCGCACTAGATCGGGGAAACTAAAAGGTCGTGTTGATCGAGTTGAAAAGATTGGCATTTGGGAACCTAGTATTAATGAAAGCGACGTGACAACATCATGTCGTGATTGCAGTTACAATATAATTGATAAGAATTAATCAAACCTTGTAGTTGGCATATATTTTATTAAGATCGAGGTCGGAATTTGTTCTTTCGATTGCAAAGAAGGTACCTCTTATTAATTTTGTACACAAAAACCATGGCATAGAATCATCCAGTCAATGCTTCTTTTGTGCATTCATGCATTTATGTTGGATTAACGGAGATCTATGTCAGGCCCATATGAAGCCATTTCATATTGGGTTGGCTAAAGCCCCTTTGTCTGAAAATGGGGGGGGGGGGGGGGGGGGGTTGGGGGCAAATTGATTTTTGCTTTAATTTTCATTGTAAGATAAAGAACATTCAGCATTTTTGGCCAACTTGGGGGGGGGGGGGGGGGGGGGGGGGGCTTAGCAACCCCTACTAGCCCCCACCCCCTGTTCCTACGGGCCTGTATGTACATACAATTGTAAGATCGTGATGCACGCTAATGCCTGAAATTGATCAAATGGGTTATTTTTCCTAAATCTTTATTACCTGTTTTGCAGTGCTATCTGTACTTTTAGAGATAAACGAACACCTTACAAATACGATGCTAACTAGACCTGGCAACTCAATATAATTATGTCGGGTGTCAAACACTGGATTAACTATAAGTAGCGATTTAACAACTAGACTAGAGCATCTAAATATTCTTTGTTGATCACAAACAAATCAGATAAAGATGTTAGATCTTGCCTTCAATGTTTTATTGGGGGTAGATTCAGGATTCCGAATTTTACAAGGGAGGTGGGGTATCCCATTAAAAAAGTGGGTTTTCCAAACTACCGATGCAATTCTTTTGTCAAGGTCACCAGAAACACTGATATTTTTATAGTATCTCTGAGTTTTTCCCTACAAGAGAATAAACTTGTTACGTTAAATTTGCCGAGGCAGTAACTTTTATTATGCTCCCCGAAAAAATTTCGGGGGAGCATATAGTCGCCATGCTGTCCTTCCGTCCGTCCGTCCGTCTGTCCGTCCGTCCGTCCTTCCGTCCGTCCGTCCACAGCCAGATCTCAGCAACCCTTGGACCAAATTCATTGAAACTTCACATGTGAACTCCCTTGGTCAATACCTAGAGACCTTTTTCTCCGTTTCTAAATTTGAGGCTGCGTCACGGAAAAAGGGGCCTTAACGTAAAAATTAGTTTTTCTCTAATTTCTCTTCATGTAATGGGCAGAATTTAATGAAATTTTACACTTGTGTGACAAATAAGCTGTTCTAGACCATATTCTACAAATAATGTGCGTACAAACAATCTGTCATGGGAAAAGGGGCCTTAATGTATGATAGTTTTTTTGTGTGTGACAAGCACTTATTCGGGGAGCATAATCCGTCTACGACGGCTCTTGTTATTACAGATTTCATTTCACATGTCACAGTTTTAACTTTCCTTATCATAAATTAAATGTCTGGGCTTTTTTAAATTAACAATTTTCAGTAATATTTTCTTGTAAACCTGTTATATCAGTGTATTATGATACATGTGTTTTTGAAGAATGTTACGCTATATGAACTCATTTTTAATAAAGGTCAGTGTCAGGTCAAATAAAATCCGTAATACCAGTTGATGCTCTTGTATTGTATGAAAACATTCCATTTGTGTTGCAAAGAGGCATAATAAGTTAAAAAAATGTTTTCCTAAGCGAGGATTCGAACCCGCACCTTCAGGTAAAATAAACTCCTTTCAGTACGTCTTAACCCACTCAACCATCGCGTCTTACTGAATTGAGTGCAGTGCATATTGTACTTATATTTATTATGAAGGCTGTTTGCGCAACACTTTAAACCCTCAAATTTCAATTTTTCTCTCGGTAATAAATTGAATTTGCATTTTTTAAGCATCAACATCATCACAATTTTAACTGGTAATGGTTTAATCTGATTTTCCGAGATAAAAAAGAAAGCAAATACTACAGGAAATGGATGGGGTGCCTGTTTGGCAAGATTTTAAACTAGAACATCGCTATCTGTCAAGTTTATACAGTGAAATACGTATTTATAATGAAATCCCAAAGTTTCATATTTGATCTTAACAATTAAACATGATTCACACAACTCTTTATATATTTGTAAAACACTGGACTCGAACGACAAGATAAAACTTGTGACATGAATCCCTGTCACCCGGGCAACCTTTTCTGCTTCAAATGTTACCGCGATAACAAGCATATCATAGCAAAATTAACAATGAAATAAAAACAAAAGTCGTACCTCTATATCATTATCCATTACATATCCTGAACACTTTCCAGATTATCTAAATTTTGCTTATTTAATAAAGGCAATGTAAACATGTCATGTTTTCAAATGACGTCATCAAAATACCGGTTTTCCCAACGTCATCAGCAACGTCATTTAGGCAGGTTTTCCTGGAGAACGGATCATATATATGTGGCTATATTGGAGTTAGCCAATGCTTCCCATGCTTAGGCTGTATTTCTCTCTGCCTGTCTGTCTGCTTTAAACTTAACATGAAAATGTACTTTGCAAATGGTGGACAAAAACTTAACATTTAGGGGATACTTGTGTTTCTCAAAAGTATTATGTTCATCAGTAAGTTTTCCTTTGTTACAGTGAAAGTTTACTAGAACAAATCATTAAACAAGCCAGACATCAAGTACTGAGAGATAGGTATGTATGAGATGCATTTCGAAGGCTCAGTGCAAAACTATTGTAACAACATATTTTTCAGAAATTCACTTTTTTGCATTTTCTGAATCTACAAGAAGGAATGCATCATGTGTTCTAATATTAGGTTTCAATTCTGTATACTTAAAAAGAAATTTAGAATTTTAGAAACGATTTTCTTCTTTAACTTTGAGAAAGTCGAAAAGTTTTTTCCCTCTCCTGTAAAATTTCACAAAATGTAGTTACAATAGCTTTGCACCAAGCCCTCGATTTGTATATGCCTGTCAGGAGGTTCTTTTATATAAATCCTTGTCAGCTTTTGGTTTACATCTTTACTTAGTACATATTATTTTCAAGTATCTGGCTTTTGATAATAATATTGTGGTAATATTTGTGTCAAATGAAAAAAACTTGACATGATTTTCCTACATTTTGTATCTTTAGCGAGCCGGGACTCTATGCCCGGGGAGCTAATGTCACAGCCTTAGTGTCAGTGTTGTGTCCCGACCTCAAAAACTATAACCTGGTCTATATAATAGACATTATTAGAGACACAGCCTTGATACTTCACACATGGATACTTCTTGCCAAGACCTTTCATTTTGGACCATTACCTTTGACCAAGTGACCTTGACCTTGGATTTTGACATACTTTTAAAAAACTTTATATTCTGATTTTTTTCGGGAGACAGGGCGGAGCCTGGTAAACGGTTCATTACATTTAAGCTCGAGGAGAAACAGCCTTCTCGCTTAGCGGTACATCGTCGGTATTATTGCAAAACATTATAACTACAGCGTGAATCAGGCTGTAGTTACGAGGTTTTATAACAACTCATTTTACAATAGAACGTTCTTTCAATTTCGAAATGTGTTCATGCTCGTGCCGCACGTTTTTCTCTTATATCAACCAAGATATCAAGAAGTAAACTCGTCGAATAACCTCTTCGCTTAGCCACACCCTGTGAGGTGAATAAAAATGGATTATAACTCGGTCTATATTTCAAACAAAATTATTGATATTTCACACATTGAAACCTCCTGCCAAGACCTTTCATTTGGGACCATGACCTTTGACCTTGTGACAATGACCTTGGAGTTTGACCTACTTTAGAAAAAATTTAACCAGGCAATATAAGGGATGGAGCCTTTATATTTCACACATATGTCTCTTGTCAAAACCTTCCATTTGGGACCATGACCTTTGACCTTTTGCATTTGACCTTGGCATTGGCATGTTTTGTGACAAACTTCCTTGTAGGGGGGCTATGTTGTCCGCGGACAACTTTTGTTTTTCCTTGTATATGGAATATTTTAGAAACAAATATGACCGTCAAAAGAAATACAATATCTAGAGAAATCCAAATATATTTTTGCATTTCAACAAAAATCTCGTAACTGCAGCTGGTTTTAAGCGGCAGTTTCGAGGTGTTTGTTGGATAGCAGCTATATAATGTTCATTGTATTATATAATATACATATTCTCTCACTTATTCAGGACGATGTCAACACTAGACAGACTGGCCTCCACTATTTCTGATCCACAAATTTTGTCACACTGGAGCTGTCTCAACAGTAGTCTAGAGTCTAATGTCAAGGTTATAATTACATCACAGGGGTATGATGGGATCAGGTAGGTGGTTTAGAAAGCTATTTGTTGATCCCATACTTTAATCCATTCCCCACAGAGACGCTTTTTGACACCATTGAAGAAAAATGCATTTAAGTTTAGAAAACATTGCGGAAAATGAATAAATTGCTTGTGACAAGCAATTTATTCATTTTCCACTATGTTTTCAAACTCTTTTTCTTGTGGGATTTCAAAAAGTGCTATTATGTGGTAATGGGTTAAGATCCACAAATTTTGAGTTGTCTCAACAGTAGTCTAGAGTCTAATGTCAAGGTGATAATTACATCACAGGGATATGACGGGATCAGGTAGGTGGTTTAGAAAGTAAATAGATAGCCATTCCCATTCATAGAGCAATTTTGGTTTAGAGAAAGCAATTAGAAAACATTAACCCTTTCCCAAACAAGACCAGGTTTTGACGTGCCTAATAGAAAAGGCTTGGGAAAACATTGAGACAAAAGAAGAAACTGCTGATAATCAGCAGTTTCTCCTTTTGTCTCAATATTTTCTATGTCATATTTAACACAAATTCTATCTTTAATAACATACATTTTGTCATTTTTGGCAGTTTTTGAAGTGGATCACCCTAAAATTTTGTCGTTTTGGGAAAGGGTTAAAGACATGTATAACCAAATAAAGACAACATCATCAGAGCAACAGACAAGAAGGGGTAATGGCATTTTAACCCTTTCCCAAACGACAAAATTTTAGGGTGATCCAATTCAAAAACTGCCACAAATGACAAAATTGATGTTATTAAAGATATAATTTGTGTAAAATATGGCATAGAAAATATTGAGACAAAAGGAGAAACTGCTGGTTATCAGCAGTTTCTTCTTGTTTCAATGTTTTCCCAAGCCTTTTCTATCAGGGATGTCAAAACCAGGTCTTGTTTGGGAAAGGGTTAAATTTGTTATTTCAAATTCAAACCCTATGTTGTGGGTACCCATTTCAATCCTCTCCATGAGATGATTCCAGTGAGTACCCTCAACATAGGGTTTTATAAAAGATCATTCAAATTTGGCATTTTGAAAAGGCAATACTCCCTCTTATTAGTAGCTCTGGTCACAGAAAAAAAACAGCCTGGTTTAAATTTAGAGCTGCACAGATGGTAAAATAAACTGTTTGGAAAAAAAAGAAATGAGCCGGGATCTGGAAAAACGTCCCTTATAGCATTTGAGAAGAACATGGTTCCAGATCAGCCTGCGTATACACGCAGTCTGACCAGGAACCATATTATTCTTCAATAGCTTCCTCGTGATCTGTAGCAACCTTTTGAGCTTAAGAAGGATGCTGGTTAGACTGAATCTAGGCGCAGCCTTACCATGAAATCTGGCTTTCTCAAATGCTATAAGGGACGTTTTTCCAGATCCTGGCTCATAATGTACATCTAGCACAGAAATCTTTGAAGGGAAGAAAAAATTGCAAATCAGCCATGTCATTGTAAAGGGCTGAAAGTGAACACGGTATGATACTAAGAATTTGTTTTCAATTCACAGGCCCACCTGGCAGTCATTAGATGTAGAGATTGGTACAAATGGTGTTAAAGTGGTCACTAAAGACAGACAGATGATGAGTCTCAGTTTTCATTTTACATTACAGACCCACCTGGCAGTCATTAGATCTAGAGATTGGCACAAATGGTGTTAAAGTGGTCACTAAAGACAGACAGATGATGAGTCTCAGTTTTCATTTTACATTACAGACCCACCTGGCAGTCATTAGATCTAGAGATTGGCACAAATGGTGTTAAAGTGGGCACTAAAGACAGACGGATGATGAGTCTCAGTTTTCATTTTACATTACAGGCCTACCTGGCAGTCATTAGATCTAGAGATTGGCACAAATGGTGTTAAAGTGGGCACTAAAGACAGACGGATGATGAGTCTCAGTTTTCATTTTACATTACAGGCCTACCTGGCAGTCATTAGATCTAGAGATTGGTACAAATGGTGTTAAAGTGATCACTAAAGACAGACGGATGATGAGTCTCAGTTTTCATTTTACATTACAGGCCTACCTGGCAATCATTAGATCTAGAGATTGGTACAAATGGTGTTAAAGTGGTCACTAAAGATAGACAAATGATGAGTCTCAGTTTTCATTTTACTTTACAGACCCACCTGGCAGTCATTAGATCTAGAGATTGGTACAAATGGTGTTAAAGTGGTTACTAAAGACAGACGGATGATGAGTCTCAGTTTTCATTTTACTTTACAGGCCCACCTGGCAGTCATTAGATCTAGAGATTGGCACAAATGGTGTTAAAGTGGTTACTAAAGACAGACGGATGATGAGTCTCAGTTTTCATTTTACTTTACAGACCCACCTGGCAGTCATTAGATCTAGAGATTGGTACAAATGGTGTTAAAGTGGTCACTAAAGATAGACAAATGATGAGTCTCAGTTTTCATTTTACTTTACAGGCCCACCTGGCAGTCATTAGATCTGGAGATTGGCACAAATGGTAACAAAGTGGGCACTAAAGACAGGTGGATGATGAGTCTTAGTTTTCATTTTACTTTACAGGCCCACCTGGCAGTCATTAGATCTAGAGATTGGCACAAATGGTGTTAAAGTGGGCACTAAAGACAGACAAATGATGAGTCTCAGTTTTCATTTTACTTTACAGACCCACCTGGCAGTCATTAGATCTAGAGATTGGCACAAATGGTGTTAAAGTGGGCACTAAAGATAGAAGGATGATGAGTCTCAGTTTTCATTTTACTTTACAGACCCACCTGGCAGTCATTAGATCTAGAGATTGGCACAAATGGTGTTAAAGTGGGCACTAAAGACAGACAAATGATGAGTCTCAGTTTTCATTTTACTTTACAGACCCACCTGGCAGTCATTAGATCTAGAGATTGGCACAAATGGTGTTAAAGTGGGCACTAAAGACAGACAAATGATGAGTCTCAGTTTTCATTTTACTTTACAGACCCACCTGGCAGTCATTAGATCTAGAGATTGGCACAAATGGTGTTAAAGTGGTTACTAAAGACAGACGGATGATGAGTCTCAGTTTTCATTTTACTTTACAGACCCACCTGGCAGTCATTAGATCTAGAGATTGGCACAAATGGTGTTAAAGTGGTTACTAAAGACAGACGGATGATGAGTCTCAGTTTTCATTTTACTTTACAGACCCACCTGGCAGTCATTAGATCTAGAGATTGGCACAAATGGTGTTAAAGTGGGCACTAAAGACAGACAGATGATGAGTCTCAGTTTTCATTTTACTTTACAGGCCCACCTGGCAGTCATTAGATCTAGAGATTGGCACAAATGGTGTTAAAGTGGGCACTAAAGACAGACAGATGATGAGTCTCAGTTTTCATTTTACTTTACAGACCCACCTGGCAGTCATTAGATCTGGAGATTGGTACAAATGGTGTTAAAGTGGGCACTAAAGACAGACGGATGATGAGTCTCAGTTTTCATTTTACATTACAGGCCGACATGACAGTCATTAGATCTAGAGATTGGTGCAAATGGGGTTAAAGTGGTCACTTAAGATAGACGGATGATGAGTCTCAGTTTTCATTTTACATTACAGGCCTACATGGCAATCATTAGATCTAGAGATTGGTACAAATGGGGTTAAAGTGGTCACTAAAGATAGACGAATGATGAGTCTCAGTTTTCAGGAGAAAGAGTTGGAAGATCTCATTATGTGGCAGGTATGGAGAACATTTAGCACCCAAGACAGTTTTTGGGTTCCATTATTGTTTACATTTTTAAAAAGCATGGGTCTCGATAATGATATTAATATTGATTAGTCAGCAGTAATCATCCTTCACTTAAATTCACACAGCTTTTTAGGATTTCAATAATAAGATTGTCAAAATATTCACACAAATGTGCAGGATTTCAATAACAAATTTGTTAAATTGACATAAATTTTCATGATTTTAAAACTGAATTTATCGTAACCTCACAATATGATTATATCTTAGGCCCTACCTTTTCAAACATGGAAATTAGAAGTGTATATTTAAAGAAACTTTCTTCAGAAAAATCTATCAAAAATATATCTTCTTTCAGATATCACAGCACCATGTGTCTCTATCTCAAAACCTTGCCAGATTGATGGGCTGGCAGATTCTCAGTGTAAATGGCTGTAGTGGTGTGGGGGAAATGGAGGATTTTGGTATAGCTTCATCTGTACAGCTTGTGGCCCCATCAGGGGATAGGTGAGTGATGTTAGGCCCTGACAGAGGATATTAGAGTGTCCCTATCTCAGAACTAGGCCAGATTGATGGGCTGGCAGATTCTCAGTGTAAATGGTTGTAGTGGTGTGGGGGAAATGGAGGATTTTGGCATTGCTTCATCCGTACAGCTTGTTGCCCCATCTGGGGATAGGTGAGTATCAGAAAGCCCTGATAGAGGATATTAGAGTGTCTCTGTCTCAGAACTAGGCCAGATTGATGGGCTGGCAGATACTAAGTGTAAATGGTTGTAGTGGTGTGGGAGAAATGGAGGATTTTGGTATAGCTTCATCTGTACAGCTAGTGGCCCCATCAGGGGATAGGTGAGTGTTGTTAGGTCCTGATAGAGGATAAATAAGCGTTTTACTTTTGTGGGTCATTCTGTGTAGAAAAATTGTGGGAAATGAAGAAATTGCTTGTCACAAGCAATTTCTTCATTTTCCACAATATTTTCTCAAGCCTCTACATCAGGGGATAGGAGGAGTGTTGTTAGTCCCTGATAGAGGATATTAGAGTGTCCCTATCTCAGAACCTTGCCAGATTGATGGGCTGGCAGATACTCAGTGTAAATGGCTGTAGTGGTGTGGGGGAAATGGAGGATTTTGGCATTGCTTCATCCGTACAGCTAGTGGCCCCATCAGGGGACAGGTGAGTGTTGTTAGGCCCTGATAGAGGATATGTGAGTATCACAAAGCCCTGATAGAGGATAAATAAGCATTTCACATTTGTTGGTCATTCTGTGTAGAAAAAATTGTGGGAAATGAAGAAATTGCTTGTCACAAGCAATTTCTTCATTTTCCACAATACTTTCTCAAGCCTCTACATCAGGGGATAGGAGGAGTATTGGTTGGCCCTGACAGAGGATATTAAAGTGTCTCTTTCTCAGAACTTGGCCCATTTAATGTGCTGGCAAATCCTCAGTGTAAATGGTTGTAGTGGTGTGGGGGACATGGAGGATTTTGGTATAGCTTCATCTGTACAGCTTGTGGCCCCGTCAGGGGATAGGTGAGTATTGTTAGTCCCTGATAGAGGATATTAGAGTGTCCCTATCTCAGAACATGGCCAGATTGATGGGCTGGCAGATTCTCAGTGTAAATGGCTGTAGTTGTGTGGGGGAAATGGAGGATTTTGGCATTGCTTCATCTGTACAGCTAGTTGACCCATCAGGGGATAGGTTAGTACCATATGGTCTGGTCCTGTCATGACATACATGAATTTCTGTAGGATCTTCTAGAGTGTGAATGTATAGCAGATTACTCTGATAAAACTCACTTACTTGACCTGTTTTCCACTTATTCACGATAGGAAGTCCTTACCTATATTACTTTGATTTTACAATGGGAAAGATGGATAAGAATAAAGTTTCTACTTAACCCTTTCCCACACATTGACGCTTTTGGACGCCCCACAAAATAATTGCTTTGGAAAACATTGTAGAAAATGAAGAAATTGCTTGTGACAAGCAATTTCTTCATTTCCCACAAGGTTTTCTACCAAGAAAGACAAAAGGATGTTAAATTTTGTTCAATAGTGCAACATCTATGAGTTGGAACTAGGCTAAAATTTTGTTGTTTGGTAATGGGTTAATACAGGTATTGCAGCCTTCATTATATACCAAACACTAAATTTAAATTCTACAAGCCAAGTGCAACATATGCAACAAATACCAGGGTATTTATGACAACAGAAATTGTTGAGTCACCCAGATTCTTTTGAAGATTTATGACCCGTCACGCTAAAAAGGACCTTATCCGAACTACAAAAATAAGAATTTTGACAAACATCTCAGACTCAGCACATGTCAACCAGATACTGTACGCGAAAAATGAACACATAGTAAGATAGGGAAAACATTCCGGATTTAGAAAATTACATAAAAGTGAAAAGTGTCGGCCCTAGTCTGGCTGCATGGACTGCGCAGACTGACTAGGGTCGATATTTTTCACACTTCGGATAAGGTCCCTTTTTGCGTGACGGGTCACATTTATGAAATCCGGACAACCTCATCAACTTATGCCATCACCGATATGTGTTTGGTTTTCTAATGCTGAGTTGAATACTTTAAATTGTTACTAAATTACAATGTCTGTACAATATAATTTTGGTTATTGTCTCATTTCAGGATGTTATCAGTAAGAAGTGGTCCCACTTCAGGCCTGAAGGTATTTATGAAGACAGATCAGACACAGAGAGAAATGGATCCAGCATTGTCCTCCTTAATAGATCCAAAATGGCAGTATTTGGCTGGGTCATTCAGGGAAATAGATCTAGAACAGATCGATGGGAAAAACTTTGCTATGAAGTTAGAACTTGTAATGGCCATGTTGAATAAGAAAAGATGAGAATCTTCCTATAAAGTGATCTAGTGAATTGCTGAGATTATTTTGGGAAACTCATGTTTCCACTGCATCATTAATAGCAAGTAGGTTGTGTTGACCAAGATCAGACTTCACTTATATGCAGGCTGATCTCTATCTACATTACACTTACTAACAAAGGAGTTATGCTACTGGATCAGCATGTCGAAGCTGTAGAGTTAAGACCCAGACAGACATAGACCAAGCATTGTCCTCATTATCTCTTTGTCAACACTGCATGCCAAAGGGGAGTGTCCCTATATCAGCATGATAAATGTTAACAGATCTGACTAGGGGAGAAATGGACCCTGAGCAATTGAATGCCAGAGAAAAAGACACATAATTTAAATAAATGCCAAATGTGTTAATGTTATAAGAAAGTGCTAACCCTTCCCCCAAACAATGGCTTTGGAAAAGATCGAGGCAAAAGAAGAAAGTTCTGATAACCGGCATTTTCTCCTTTTGCTTCAATATTTTCTGTGCTGTATTGTACCCATACGCTCATCCAATATTAACATCCATTTTTTTCTTCAGCAGATTTCAAATTGGAAAAGTGTAGAAATTTGCCATGGGAAAAGGGTTAAAGTATTATGAATGTTGTAAATAGAAAGGTATATTTATGAATATGTGTGTTGTTCTCTTTAATCATTTCTATATCAAGCCAAATAATTATATGAATAAAATAGGTTTGTATGATAATAGAGAAGTCAAAACATGATCATGTTTGGGAAAATACTATAAAATATACACTGAAGTTAATTATTTACCAATTAATTTATTATTGCTTAACCTCTGCGTACATTTTACCCTATCCCAAACAAGACCTGGTTTTGATGTCCCAAATAGAATTGGCTTGATAATAAGCATTTTCTCCTTTTGTCTCAATGTTTTCTGTACTATAATATTCACAAATTCTATCTTAAGTAGCATCCATTTTGTAGTCTGCAGCAGCTTTCAAATTTGACCATTCTAAAATTGTATTGTTTGAAAATAGAAAAGGATAAACATCGTTTGGTGCAACGGACCCTTGGGTTTAGGAAGACAAAGCCTGTACTGATTTGTATGATTTTATTTCTTCTCAATAGTGAATGTGACACTGGTTTCATCATATATAGCGCTGTGGGGATGTTTGCTGCCGCATTCGCCGTTACACAGTGCTGAAATGGAGGGAAAATCACTTAGATGCATTCACAAATCAAAAAGGCCTGAGAAAACATTGAGGAAAAAGAAGAAAATGCTGGTAATCGGCACTTTCTCCTTTTGTCTCAATATTTTCTGTTGCGTCGTACATAGCATTGTGTGGGTGTTTGCTGCCGCAATCGCCATTACACAGAGCTGAGAACGAGTGAAAATATAAAAAAAACTTTCAATTGTAAAAAAAAATAAGGCTAGTTCGATGTTAAAGGAGTTTCAGGCGACAAAATGAGAAATAAAAAAAAAGAATATTTGTTGGACCTTTTAAAATAAAGAAATATGGAGGCAAATGAAGAAAATACTGGTTAGGCCCATCAGCATTTCTTTGTTGTCCCAAGGGTGTTCTATAACGGACTTCTAAACCATTTATAACGCACTATAAAGAAGCTAAATTTAGAGTCAATTCATCTAACTAATCAGGAGACTGTCATTCGTTTTGTGAAGCATTTACTCTCTGACGCATCTTGTTATCAGGAACTTGAACCTTTCTTGAAAGTGCAATTCACATTTGCGACTAGGTTTTGTTTGGAAATAATAATTGCATGATTTATCAGAATACGTACCAATTTTGACGGTATAATCCCCGGGTACCCATTCTTCACATGGTTGTTGTGAGGGGTCACAGTCCGGGTCTGGCTCCGCCTTCAGTTGGAACTGACCGTTATAGGTACCAGCAGGGGCCAGCTCGTGTAGGAAGTTCTGACCTGGAGAAAAAATGGAGATTTTAAGCTTTGGCGTTGGTTACCGTTTCCTTAAGGTAGTCCACCCCTAATAAGATTCGTGTGACGTCGGAACTTTTCGTGCGACGTTAACAGTCGTTACCTATCTGAATCTATTCGGGTGACGTAAACATTTGGCCGTGGAACGTTCCACTTTCGAGTGTTTACAATGTTGCCCGAATAAATTTGCAGTTGCGCGAATCTCATTAGGGGTGCGTACTACAACGACAAATTTTCAAAACTTGTCCATTTTGACAGGAGTTACAGAAGACAAAATATATCAATTTATATGAAAAGTGAAAAAAAAACTTGTATGGATTGCCAAAGAATAATATTGAAGCAAACATAATCTGAATCAGTAGTTCAAACAGACCAACAGATAATTGGGAGTGAAGGCATTCCAGCCCCGTAGGAAGCAATTTCATATTGGGGGCTAAAGCCCTTGTCCTGAATATTGG
>OY804593.1:61531595-61754457 GCA_963680895.1 Fragum sueziense
AGGAGGAGGAGAGGAGGAGGAGGAGGAGGAGGAGGAGGAGGAGGAGGAGGAGAAGAAGAAGAAGAAGAAGGAGAAGAAGAAGAAGAAGAAGAAGAAGAAGAAGAAGAAGAAGAAGAAGAAGAAGAAGAAGAAGAAGAAGAAGAAGAAGAAGAAGAAGAAGAAGAAGAAGAAGAAGAAGAAGAAGAAGAAGATTTGGTAGGTAAATTTTGGAACCGCATGTGAATTTTACTGGTATGCCACCTAAGTCGCCGGAAGCGGAAATTGAGCAAACAGGAAATGTTGCTGCGCATGAGCAGTGATATGTAAATAATGAGGTGGTGTCATACTTTAAATTACGAATTTTGAGTTGACAGATCACGAGATCACACGACAAGGCATGGCTGATCAAGAACAAAAAGGGCTTCAGCTCATAGAAGAAGCTGAACGAAAACTGAAGTCATCAAAAAGTTTTTTCGGCTCTATGTTTGGGTGGGTTTTCTTTCCCTCTTCCAGATATCGATTTCTGTCTGACCTGTCAGATTGTTGTTTTTTCACTGCAGCCTATGTCAATGCGACAATGTTTGAATGACAATGTTTGCCACAGGGATCTTTGCTTTTAAAATCCTGACACACTGTAGAATCCTCAATCTAAGTAAGAACTAAATGGCTTGTCATAAAATAAATTGTCCCTGATCTGGCCCAAGTGACATTTGATTTCAATTGACAGATGTCACCTTCATCGGTTGTGAGTCCAGGCCCCGGTTTCTCGAAAAAAACTTAAGAAAATTCTCATGAGAATATGCTCAACTTCAAAGGGATACTCTTCAACGTTGGAGGTTATGCGATTGAAGTTCACGTGGATTTCGTGCGATTTGAGCACGGTGCTCAGATTTGAGCATGAGATCGTACTTAAGTTTTTTCGAGAAACCGGGGCCAGGGCTCTGTTGGTAAGGTTGAACAGGACCTAGATGGAATATGCATGTCATTGTGTACGCTGTGCATGGCTCTCAAAGTCCAGTGGGATGACTACTAGCTGCGATATCATAGCCACAAACTTGATGATGGATATTGGTTTGTGATGACCCAGAATGAGATCAAAAATCGAAAAGGTTACGGTTACATGATTGCAACTAGATGACTATGTGAGAAATATTGACATGTAGGCGTATGTTAGGAGACCTGCCAAGACTTGTCAAGATAAAACAGTGGCTGGTCACTGTGTTTGTCGCCCGGAGCTAACTATCTTAATTTTATAATCTATCTATATATACTGCCTAACTCCCCTTTCGGGTATTGCTGTCAAGCAGCCAGCAAACTTATTGGAACATATTAAACGTGAGACACATCTGAGGACAAGCAAAGACAACCTGTTTGGACACCTCTGGAATAATAAAGGGCAAAAGGACGTAACCATGATAGGAACAAACAGGTAGACGGATGATTTGTTGTTCCCACAAAGGCCTCGGCTGAAGTTCCCAACTCCTACTTACTATTTTACCTGAATGAACAACAGCATTATGAGTACCCTTCATAATTACACAGAAAGTAAAAAGATAAATTTACACTCATGATATTTGAGATAGAAACAATATTGTAAATGTAATATTATGTCTACTTAGTACCACATTCTGATGCCTCAAAAGATTAAGGCTTTGCAGGGTTTCTGCTGACTTTCAAATCTGGGGGTACAAACCATACTTTAACTGCATGCTTGTACCCCCTCTATTAGACACAAAGAAGGCTGCTTGCAAAAACTGGGAGTAAAAAATTCATTTAGGGGGTAAAAAAAAAAACCCATTTGGAGGATTTTGGACACCCTGCTTTGGAATACATTCTTGAAAATGAAGAAATTGCGTGTGACAAGCTATAGATTTTCATTTCCTGCAATGTTTTATACCAAAAGAGGCCCTAAAATGTAAAATTTCATCACTTGAAATTGTCGTCTGCAGCATCTTTTTTTTCAAACATCAATAACTTCCATACTATCAAAGGGATTCAACCCAAACTTGGAATACTTATTCACCATCACACCCTCTACCTTACTACACGGGCCCATGACCCTGGCACCGCTATATTTGGAGTTATGCCCCCTTTATACTAAGCATCTTAGAAAGTCGAGCGCGCTGTCTTCGGACAGCTCTTGTTGAATTTGGACAACCATAAAATTGTGTTGTTTGGGAAAGGGTTTAGTATAGTATTTGACTGTAAATTACCTTGAACTGTTATTACAGACAGGGGTGCCTTTAATACTGTATGCTGTATCCGATATTTGGCTCATATATGGTAGAATTAAAAAGAAACTAAGAAGGAATCATGATAAAACCAGGGTTGCTTTCATTTTATTTTTAAGCAATATCTCATTCTAGCCAATTTTGTTATGTATAGAGATTGAGTGCACTGTACTATATTTAAACATATAATTTGTTCAAACAAATTTTTTTAATTAAATTTCTTCTTTTCCCAAAATCCTTTATTTAAATTATTAGTGATTGAGATAGAATACCTTGATATTTTTTAAATGTGGTAAAGGATTTGAAGACATAAAGTCACAGCTTTTGCAGGTGTAGGGACATTAATTAACCCATTACAACACAGTGACTCCTATTGACGCTATATAACACAATGGCTTAGGAAAACATTGTGGAAAATGAAAAAAATTGCTTGTGACAACTGTCACAAGCAATTTCTTCATTTCCCACAATATTTTCTATCCAAAAGTCAAAGACCAATCTATTTTAGATTTCATTAATTTAAAAATGTTGTCTGCAACATCTTTGAGTTTGGAACAGTCCAAAATTTTGCCGTCTGGTAATGGGTTAAATTGAATTTGCTTGAAGGAGTGGTTGATCTGCCACGGCTTAAGCTCGAACAGATGCATTATACTGATTTACTTCAATGCTTAGTTGGGCCACTATATCTTATTTAGCTGGTGAGAATGCTGGTGTGGGGACATTAAACTGATTAGTCTGATTTATTTGAAGGCATAGTTGGGCTGCTGTAGCTTATTTAGCTGGAAAGGAATTAGTGTAACCGTGTAGGTACATTACACTAATTTACTTCATGGCTTAGCTGGGACACTACTATTGAGCAGCGAAGAACACTGTGTAGGGACATTACACTAATTTTCTTGAATGTATAGTGAGACTACTACAGCTTATCGAGCTTGGGAGAACACTGGACTGTAGGGACATTACACTAATTTACTTTAAGGTTTAGTGGGGCCACTATAGCTTATTGAGCTGGAATAAACACTGGACTGGTGTAGGTACATTACACTGATTTACTAGAAGGCACAGTGGGACCACTATGATTAGTTGGGGGAGAACACTGGTGTAGGGAAATTACACTAATTTACTTGAATGCATAGGGAGGCTACCACAGCTTATTGAGCTGGGGAGAACACATTATAAATGACAATTAAATTTATTTGTTCTCCATGTTCATTCAGGTCAAACTTTCCGTGTGTAAACAAAGCATATCAGCAAGAGAGTGTGTTTGTTTTATATTTATTGTTTTACTAACAAAACACATCAGCCTGATTTTCACCGAAATAGATAAAGATTATATGTTGAATTAACTTGATGTTATTTCGCTTAGTAGTGCATTTTCATTATATGTTTGAAGGGTCATATTGTGTTACGGCCCTAGTCATCCGTCTGGTTGTCCGTTATCATTTTTTGTGTGCGCAACTTCTGGTACAGTTTTACACAATGAATCTCCATGGGGTCTAGTTGTGCACACTGTCTTGATGGGATCCCCTTGTCCAGATCTTGGCGTGAAGATGTATTAGGCGGCAATATGAATAGGGAATGATTTTATCCAGTTTATCGTGACATACTTTCGGACAAACAAAAGTAGTTTGTAGGTGTTGTTATGAATCAAGCCATAGTAACAAGACTTTATATAACAACATAGACGGTTTCTCAAAACATAATGGTAAACCCAGGGTAAACTATCTATATTTAGCACAAAATTTATTGCCATTACATGCAATCTTGTATAACCTTATTATCTTTTACATGCTCATTTGATTCAGGATGCTAAAAGTTAACCCATTACCAGTGATATCTTTTTACGCCCTGCAAGATAAAGGCTTTGAAAAACATTTTGGAAAATAAACAAATTGTTTGTGACAAGCAATTTCTTTCATTTTCCTCAATTGTTACTACTCAGAAAGACCAAAAAAAGGAGAATATCATTCGTTTGAAATTGTTATCTACAACAGCTTTCAATCTAGATCAGTCTAAATTTTTGCTGTCTGGTAATAGGTTAATAATGTCATATCTCTAATTACAGGGGTTCATCAAAAGTAGAAGATGCTGCAGAATTATTTGTCAGAGCTGCCAATGCCTTCAAAATGGCAAAGAAATGGCCAGGTAAGTGAATTAACCCTTTCCTAAACAAGACTTGGTTTTGATATCCCTACTAGATTAGGCTTGTGAAAACATTGAGACAAAAGAAGAAAATGCTGATAATCAGCATTTTCTCCTTTTGTCTCAATAATTTCTTAGCTGTATCATACACAGAACCTTTCTTTATCAATAATTATTATGTCATTTGTAGAATCAAATTGGACCATCCTAAAATGTTGTTTTGGAAAGGGTTAACCCTTTCCTAAACAACACAATTGTAAGAATGTACAATGCTAAAGGTCTTCGTTTTATATAATAGTAATGGACATTAAAAAGAATATTTGTGTACATATATATATCATAGTGCAGAAAATATTGAGTCGTAAGTACAAAATGCTGATTGTCAGCATTTTCTTCTTTTTTTCCAAATGTTTTCCAAAGCCTTTTTGATTATTAATGTCAAAAGGAGGTCTTGTTTGGGAAAGGATTATTGTTTGAAAAACCTTTCCTAATAAATGATAGATCTATAAGAAATTAAGAAATCCTTGACAAAGAATGCGAAAGCAAAAAGTAATAAGACAAAAATAGGCATGATTTTCTCACCATAATTTCCATGTTACAATATTGCATGTGGTAATGACATGACTTCGTTATTATATAATTTTCAAATCCTTTGTCAACAGACACATTCATTATGATGCATTTTCTAATTATAATTTCATGTACATCTGGCCTCGGTATTATTAGCTCACCTGAGCATGAAGTGCTCAAAGTGAGCTATTGTGGTCGGTTTTTTTCGCCGTCCTTCCGTTTGTCTGTCTCACCGTCTGTTTGGTGTTAACACTCTCGATAATATCCACAAATAACGAAAAATTGGTCAAAACATATATGGCTATAAGTTCTCATGTGAGTTTTAGTTTGGGTCAGATTGGACCAGGCAGTCTGGATTTATACTGTATGTGTAGAAATATTCGCGGGCTTCTAATTTTCGCTATATTCGCGCTCAACCATCGGCCCGTGAATTCATGATTGCGCAAATATTTCTACTCCCAATTCTTCCTGAATAGTTTAATTTTCGCGTAAGTTAAAATGTGTGTTTGTTACAAACATTACATGAATATACATTCAGTTTGTACATGTATATGTTTTATTGACTTAACGTGTTGATTAAAGAAGGTGACAAGATACCAAAACTAATTGAACAATGAAACTGTGAATAACCGGTTAACACTTTATCGAACAGTGTATTGTTTGACATTGTTTGGCTTGAAATACATGTAACAAACCATTTATTAAAATGCATAAAGAAAATACAATGTAATTAGTTACTGTGGAGCAGTATCCGTTTAATCTCCTACTCCCGAGTGCTTGAGATACTGTAAATAAGAAAGAGTATTAACCCAGCACTTATATTCATTTTGCTGAGCGCGAATTTAAGAATTCTTATTTTGTCTCTCCGCGAATTCAAAGTTGCGCGAATATTTGTAAAACTAAACTGGCACGATTTAAAAATGCAAAATAGTACTTTTACAAATGGTATCTTCTGCATCTTACAAAACTGATGTATAGCCATGTAAAATTGTAAATGTTACAATTGTTAACATAACAGGACAGAAAATGACCTTTAAAGCCACGAATAATGCCTGAATGGACGTCAGATTATGTCAAAATGCACGTTGTGTCAAGAGCCTGGCATTGAACATCGACGACAGCGAACCCAGTGTTTTCACAGGCGATTTATCACCATGTCGCGATGTATAGGACGCCCGCGATTACCAACCATAGAATTTGCTGTAGACTGAGCCGTCACAAATCTGTTGCGTTAGTGACGTTGACGTATACAATTATGTTGACGTACAGTTGTTACACGCAGCTGACCGGGACATGGGTGGTCTGTAAATCTTCCTGTGTCGTTTACACGTCTCATAAACCTTGGAACCGTCGATTCGGCTACATTAAAGCGTCTAGCTACCTTCATTTGCGAAACACGGCAAACCAAAAGCCCCCAAACTCGGTTCCTTTTTCGCAAAGTAAGCCTCATCATTTTATACACAATTTTCTTTCGTTGTTCTCGTATGTTTTCAATAAGTAAATCAAAGTGGCAATTTGTACACAAAAAATCTTAGTGATTTAACACGTGGTCTGAATGCACGAGACGCACAAGCATTTAGTGATGGGCGGTTCAGATGTCCGGATAGTTTACAGAAAACACGACAAAATTGCTGGTTCGTGAAGCGTATACAATGTCTCATACATGTCCCCAAATATGGTGCCGATCGAGGCAATAGGAAAGGAATGGTTAATGAAAAAGTGTTTTGCGTTTTTAAATCGTGTCAGTTTAGAAAATGGTGCCCTTCCGCGAAAATTTCACTCCGCGAAATTATCTACACATACAGTATGCCCTTGAACGTCAAAAATAGCTAATTTTAACTTTGTTAACACTTAGATATTGACCAATCAAGACAAAACTTGGCCACAATGGTGGTAACCATAAGATCTTAGCTGAATTTGATTTTCAGTCTCATTGGATCAGGGAGATTGAAGTGATGTGCCCTTGAATCTGACAAAATTGCTGTTTTCAACTTTGTTTTCACTCAAACAACTACCAATATTAACCAATCAAGACAAAACTTGGCCACAAGGTTAGGTACCATAAGATCTTGAATGATATTAATTTTCAGCATAATCAGACCAGAAAAACTAGAGTAATGAGCCCTTGACAAAATTGCCGTTTTCAACTTAATTTTCACTCATACTGACCAATTAAGACAAGACTTGCCAAAATTGATTGTGACCATAAGATCTTTGATGATTCCAGTGTTCAGGTTGATCCAATATCAAACTCTTTTGACTGTTTTAATCTTGATTTTTACTCTAACAACAAGAAATATTTACCTATCAAGAGAAGACTTGGCAAAATTGTTAGTGACCCTAGGATCTAGGATGATTCTGGTTTTCAAGGTTGATGGAAATAGAAAACCATAGTTATGTGCCCTTGACATTGACAAAATTGCTGTTTTCGACTTTGTTTCACTATGCTTTTACTTTGACAGCCACAATTATGGAATTATCAAAACAAAACTTGGACATGATGTTGATGAACAAAAGAACTTCTATGAGTGTAATTTTCAGCTTGATCAGAACTTCATGTTTTGAGTTATGTGCTCTTGATTGTGACAAAATTGCTGTTTTCTTCGACTTTGTTTTCACTATTACAGCCACAAATATTGATCATTCAAGGCCTGTAAGATCATTAATGCCATTTTCAGCTTGATAATAAACTTGCATCTTAAATTATGTGCCTTTTAAGTTGACAACATTGTGATTTTCACGCTATCTAGGTTCAGGTGAGCAATTAAGGACCATCATGGTCCTCTTGTAATTTCATTATGATTATAATTCTTTTCACAGCTGCTGGTGAATGTTTTTGTCGCACCACAGAGTTACTTTTTTAGTTAGGAAATAGATATGAGACTGCCCTACACTATGTAGATGCATTTACATGTGTTGTTAACCCTTTCCCAAATGACAAAATTTTAGGATGATCCAATTTGAAAGCTGCTGCAGACAACAAAGTGAATGTTGATAAAGATAAGATAGCCACACACTATGTAGATATATTTACATGTATAGACCTTACCTTACGTTAATAGTCTCATTAAGACCTAACCTTACAATTATGATTTCATTGACAGCTGCTGGTGAATGTTTCTGTCGTGCTGCAGAGTTACAGTTTCAGTTAGGAAGTAAACACGAGGCAGCCACACACTATGTAGATGCAGGAGGGGCGTACAAGAAATCATCACCAGAAGGTAACTAAATATACAGTGTTCTCCCAAGTCCAATAAGCTGTAGGGGGCTAGGGCCCCACTATGACTCCCCATTAAATCCGTGAAATGCCCATACAATTTAAAAAGTAACCCACATTTTAATTTCTTCAAATTTTTCACCAAATATAGTGATTTGCGAGGTTTTTCATACCAAAAACTAAAAAATATTTTGGGAAAAAAAGAAATTACTCATTTGAGCAATGTCTTCTTTTCCTTTAATGTTTGCAAATATAATGATCATTTGCATTAATGCTATATGATTTTGGTTTGTGAATAAGGGCTTTCATGACACTGGGTCACTACAGCTTCACGTTACTCCTTGAAGAACCCTGATTATAGATGTTCTGTTGCTTTAAATAGGTTCTTTCAATTCATTCCAAAGTTGACTTGTATTGGTTTTCAATTCTTCTCTCTCAGTCCAAATATCTGTATGTACTGTATGTTTTAAATGTTTCCCAAACAAAACCTGGTTTTGACATCCCAAATAGAAGAAGCTTTGGACTATAATGAGGCATAAGAAAAAGATGCTTGTAATTTGCGACAGATCCAGGATTTCTGTCAAATACATATAGTTAATTTTCCAGGTTTAACAAAATTTTAACTAAATTTCTATATGAAAAGGAAATCATCAGGCTCAAGGGTTCGTTTTAACCCCTCTCTGGATCTGCCACTGATAACCAACATTTTCTCCTTTTGCCTCAATATTTTTATGCTGTATTTTACACAAAGTTTTCCATTAATAACATTAATTTTAAGGCGGGCAGAAGCTTTCAAATTGAAACAGTCTAAATATTTCCTTCGGTTTGAACAATGCCATGTTATCATACATGATCAGTGATATATTTTATGACTGTTCCAGAGGCACTAAAATAAAACTGTTTAGGAAAAGCTGTTGAAATTAACACAGGTTGCTGACTCCAGATAATCAGCAATGCCTTCTTTTCTCTCAATATGTGACCCGTCACACAAAAAGGGACCTTAAAGGAAGTGTGAAAAATATAGACCCTTTTCACTTTTGTGTAATTTTCTAAATCCGGAATGTTTTCCCTATCTTATATTAATATCTTCATTTTTTGCATACAGGATCTGGTTGACCTGTGCCGAGTCTGACAAGTATGTCAAAATTTCGATTTTTGGATTTCAGATAAGGTCCCTTTTCGCGTGACGGGTCACATAATTATGTATTTCATGATTTTTTCAGAGGCGGTAAACTGTTTAGGAAAAGCTGTTGAAATTTATACTGATATGGTGAGTCATTACTTTTACCGTTAATCTTTTCCCAAACAACTTCATATGCCCTTTTCACAAATTCAAGAGCGGCCCTGGTCGCCGGGCCTCACCTTTAGATCTGCATGTGATGAAGGTGAAGAAATTGCTTGTGAAAATGTTTATCCACTCAGAAAAATAAAAAAAATGTTAAAATTCATTCACTTGAAATTATCATCTGCAGCATCTGAATTGGGACCTGTTTTAAATTTTGCTGTCTGGGAATGGATTAAATTGTATCACTCTAGGATAGTTTTCTGGTATTATACATTTGAAAATGAAACAAGAATTGTTACAGTTGTTTTGAGAAACCAGAACAAATGTAAAGACTAATTTTATTTTGAACATATATTAAACTGCTTTTCGCTTGTTCTACAGGGTCGATTTAACATAGCTGCCAAACATCATGTGACTATAGCAGAAATCTACGAGACCGAGATTGCAGATATGGAGAAGGCTATTTCTAGTTACCAACAAGCCGCTGATTATTATAAAGGAGAAGAATCCAATAGGTAGGCAGCAAAAATAGAAAATCCACATAGGAATTAATTTTATCAAGTAAACTGTGAAACAATTTCGGACAAACATATTTGGTATACCGGTATTTCAAAAGCTCAAAACTACAGCTTGATTTAAGCCGTAGTTACGAGAAATAACAAGACTGATTATTTATCAGGTAAAACTAGTCCAAGCAGTCTATTTTTAGCACAATATTTAATGCTTTTGCTAAGTAATACCGATTTCTTCAAGAGATCACTCTAGAACGCACTGATTGGTGGGACTTTTTGGTGCAAAAATATTTAAAACGGCTACAAAAATGCAGCTTTGCTATGACTGCACAAATTGCAGATGAATTCATTTTTTGAAAAGAAGAAAGTGTTTGGTAACAAACAAAATGAATAAAAAAACTGAATGATAGTCTTATTCTTACACCTGTTTACCAAAAAGCAATTAAGGATTACAATCCATAGTTAGATTCCAAGCACTTCTTGTATCTTTGGGTGTCATCCCTGACAATGTAAATTTACAAGATGATACCATCGTCAATTTCCATTTCTACAGATGACACCCAAATATTTAACCCTTTAACCTTTAACAAAATTTCATGGTTCTCCAATTTGAAAGATGCTACAGACAACAAAATTAAGATTGAAAACCATTGGATTTGTGTAAAAAATTGCATCGAAAAAATTGAGGCAAAAATAGAAACTGCTGGTTATCAGCAGTTTCTTCTTTTGCCTCAATTTTTTCCCAAGCCTATTCTATTAGGAACGTCAAAACCAGGTCTTGTTTGGGAAAGGGTTAATTAAGATGCACAAATTGTTTTGTAATTAATGATGGGTTGTAATCCTAAAAATAGTCTAATGTAATGTGGACTGATAACTGCTATGTCTTGTTTCTATTCTTCAGCTCTGCCAACAAATGTTTACTCAAGGTTGCTCTGTTTGCTGCACAGTTAGAAAGTTATGATAAAGCCATCAGTATATATGAAGAGGTAAGTTTGAAAACCCTTTCTCAAACAAGACCTGATTTCTTGAGATATCTTGAGATTTCTTTTTAGTAGAAAGCGTTTTTAAGAGCAAGATTTTTAAGACCCTATGTTGGATGGTTAGCAAGCTGTGGATGAAATTTAAACACTAAAAATCATCCTAGTGAAAACATTGAGCCAAAAGATGAAAATGCTGATAAAAGCATTTTCTCCTTTTGCCTCGATTTTTTCAGTGTCATATTGTCCACAAATCATATTTAACATAAACATACATGATTTGTTTGCACAGCTTCCAAATTAGAACAGCCACGTTGTGTCTTGATCTAGAAAGGGTCAATGCAAATAACCGGCATGTATAAAAAATGTGGCGCTTCCGTTTTCCAGGTTGCACAATCTTGTATGGACAATTCCCTGTTAAAGTACAGTGCAAAGGATCACTTTTTCCGTGCTGCTGTCTGCCACCTGTGTGTAGATACATTGAACGGTCAGCAAGCTTTAGATAGATATGAAGGTCTTTTTCCACAATTTGCTGATTCCAGAGAGTGTAAATTATTAAAGGTATTACATATCTTTTAAATTACTCTTAGCTTAGATTTTTATTGACCTGCTAGGTTAATGAGCTTAAAGACTTTTGATGCAAGATTCATATATTTTTCCTTCATAGGTACTTATTCAGTAAAAAAAAAAGATAACACCATTCATTTGATATACATGTATGTGAACCGTCACGCTAAAAGGGACCTTATCCGAACTCCAAAAATTCAAATTTTGACAAACTTGTCAGACTCACCATAGGCCAACCAGATCCCGTATTCGAAAAGTGTACATATAGTAAGACAGGGGAAACATTCCTGATTTAGAAAATTACATAAAAGTGAAAAGTATCGACCCTAGTCTGGCTTCGCGGACTGCGCAGACTGACTATGGTCGATATTTTTAACACATCCGATAAGGTCCCTTTTAGCGTGATGGGTTACATATTAAACATTTTGTCAGTTTAGATGTAAAAAATTAATGCTAAAAAATAGGTTGAATTTTCACAGATTTGACTGTCACTAAAAACCCTCTCCTTCCTACAGCACTCTATTTTTTCAACCATTCGACCTCATGTTTGGATAGTTTTTTGTAACAATTTTGTTAGGCAAAGATGTCCTATTATATTCCCAGGTTTTAGCGCAGGCTTGTGAAGACGAAGATGCCGACGCGTACACAGATGCAATAAAAGAATATGACACAATATCCCGACTTGATCAGTGGACTACGACCATGTTGTTACGCGTCAAAAAACGAATAAACCAGGACGATTTGAAATAGTGACTCATACAAGATACAACTTGTAACATTTAACCTAATTTATTCAAAGCTATTTAATTAGAGGAGGTAATAGCAATGTAAATCTTACAGTGCTACAGACAAGAGGAGAATTGATAACCAGCATTTTCTCCTTTTGCCTCAATATTTTCTGTGCTATATTGTATACAGATCAATTTATCGAATTAGAACAGTCTAAATGTTTGCCGTTTGACAAAGGGTTAAAGCTTTAGTAATGAAATTTCGGAAGACAAGCAGTAACATTTTGCTTTGTGCAATGCTATTATCTTCTCCTATTTGATGCTTTGTTATTCCAATTACATTATTAGCTAGACTCGTACATCACCAGTCATAATTTTGTTACACTTTTTTGTATGTCTTTCAAAGTCAATGTTAATCTTCATACAATAAACGAAAGGGTGTTAGAAAGATTTGAAAGTTGCATTGCATTTTATTTATATTGCTTGTAAAAAGACATAGTATAGTTTAATACTTTCCGAAACAAGACGTAGTTTAGTCGTCCCTTAATGGAATAGATAAGAAATATCGAGTGACAACAAGAAATTGCCTATAATCAGCAATGCCAGACTTTCCCTTAATTTCTTTTCTATGCTATGGCATGCATATTTTCTACTTTTGCATTAATAAAATTTGTCAAATTGTCCTTGAAAACTTATCTACTCCTTTCAATTTGGCTCTTATTTAGAATTTTGCCATTTAGGAAAGGTTGCACAAAAGTAAGCAGGGTAGAATGTAGAAGATATTCATATCTTTTGATTATTGGTAATTTCATCTCCAACATTTTCTTCCAGTACAAAATTGGTTTAACATACCCTTTTCACATTAGTGTTCAGAAGAGGGACTTTAATCCATACCACACTGCAAAAGTTTAGGCAACAATTTCAAATTAACCCTTCCCCAAACAAGTTCTGGTTTTGACGTCCCTAATAGAAAGGGTTTGGGAAAACATTGAAACAAAAGAAGAAATTGCTGATAACCAGCAGTTTCTCCTTTTGTCTCAATATTTTCTAAACCAAATTGTACACAAATCCTATCTTTAATAACATCCATTTTGTTTTTAGTGGTAGTTTTTGAAGTGGATCACCATAAAATGTTGTCGTTTGGGAAAGGGTTAATGAAATCTTACATGTTTTGTTCTTTTTGGTTCAATCTAGAAAACATTATAGAAAATGAAGAAATTTCTTGTCACAATCAATTTCTTCATTTTCCACATTTTTTCTCCCACATTTTTTTCTCCCAATGGCCTCATCTTGTGTAGTGTCAAAAAGCGCCAATATTTGGAAATGGTTAATCCTTTCCCAAACGACAAAATTTTAGGGTGATCCACTTCAAAAACTGTCACAAAAGACAAAATAAATGTATTAAAGATAAAATTTGTGTAAAATATGGCACAGAAAATATTGAGACAAAAGGAGAAACTGCTGGTTATCAGCAGTTTCTTCTTTTGTCTCAATGTTTACCAAGCCTTTTCTAATAGGGACGTCAAAAGCAGGTCTTGTGTGGAAATGGGTTAAAATAATGTTACAAACATTTTGTACTTTGTAGTATTAGGATATCTTACAGAAAGAGAGAACTGGTTATGGTTGAACATGTTCTCAAAATTTGAATGTTTCTGTCTATATATAACTAAATGGTTGAATGTATGGGTATTCTTTATAATAGGAAGTAAGAAAAAGTAAGTCTTTAGAAAATAAATATCAATGTTTTCATTATACTGCTTTTGAAATCTACTGTATTTCATTATTATTTGACTCCCACCAATGGTTTGATAATTGTTAACCAATGTCGGGGAGCAGCTTGGGGGTCAGTAAGGATGTTGTGGTAGCACTGGTATGAGTAATCACAGCAGTATATGGTTAGGTGCTCCAGCTGCGAAATATGACCATAGCAGTTGAAAGAGGTGTAACACACTAATCATTCATTATGACAACAAAAGTTTAAATGAGGAAAGGCTGGTATTCAGAAATTGGATTTCCCTGCTGTTTGTACATGCTGTCTACTTGAGAAAGACTTGAGAACATGAAAAAAAGTATAGAGAAAAAAGGAGAATATTCTGCTATTTTCCTTCCTTTAAATGCTTTTCAACGCTGTCATGATCGGGGGTGTTAAAACCAGATGCTATGTTAGAAAGGACTTTATAACTCAATCCTTTTAGCCTTTCACAAACAAGACCTAGTTTTGACAATCCTGATATAAAAGGCCTGGGAAAATGTTGTGATAAAAGAAGAAAATGTGCTAATGACAGGCATTTTCTCCTTTTGCTTCAATATTTTCTGTTATAATGTGTGCAAATCTTAACATTATCAACAGCAATTTTTAGTGGTCTGCAACATCTTTGAATTTTAACTATTCTAAACTTTTGCCATCTTTTGATAGGTTTAAAACCCTTTCCCAAACAAGACCTGCTTTTGACGTCCCTATTAGAAAAAGCTTGTGAAAACATTTAGACAAAAGAAGAAAATGCTGGTCATCAGCATTTTCTCCTTTTGCCTCTATATTTTCTGTGCCATATTGTATGCAAATCCTTTCCTTTCTAACATGAATGGTCTCCTCAATTGCAGCTTTCAAATTGAATCATTAAAAAATTTTGTAGTTTGGGAAAGGGTTAAGAGATCATTACAACCTAGGGTTGTAGCAGAGAAGCTTAAAACTAGTGCTAGTATCTCGTTGCTCAGAGAATGTTGTGAAAACAAAATTTTCCTTGTTTTACGTTAAATCATGTACTGTAGAATATGTAAGAATCATTTTTGTTATGCAATTTTAGAATTAAATATTCTATGTCCAAATTTAGTTTGTTTTGATTAGATGTTTTTCAAACACCAACTTTTTCAACTTTCCAAAATTGTAAGACATCACACACATCAAAATGGATGAAAAAGGACAGAAAATGGTAATCTTACTGAGTGTTGAGTGAAAAAGAGGGAAAGCTGGTCACCCGACTTCTCTCTATTCCCCTTAATGTCTTTCCTTGCTTTTCTACCAGAGAAAATTAAACTAGAATGCCAAGAATTTATAGCAGGTTTTAACCCATTCCCACACATTGACATGTTTTGACGCCCTACAAGATAAAGGCTTTGGAAAACTTCAAGGAAAATGAACAAATTGCTTGTCACAAGGAATTTCTACATTTTCCTCAACATTTTCTATCCAGAAGGAGGAAAATATGTAAAATTCTAGTTGCATGTTTCTGAAAGATATTTAGATTGGAGAAGACTAAAATTCTGCCATCTGGTAATGGGTTAACCCATTACCACAGTGACACAGTGACTCTTTTTGACTCCCTACAAGATAATGGCTTAGGAAAACATGATGGCAAATGAAGAAATTGCTTGTGGCAAGCAATTTCTTCATTTCCCACAATGTTTTCTATGTAAAAAGACAAAAAATGTTAATCTTCATTCACTTGAAAATGTCATCTTTGAATTTGGACTAGTCTAAATTCTGCCATCTGGTAATGGGTTAAAGAACATCATCTCGCCACTTGTCACATGGGTTTGATTGTTCTTAGTAATGGCATTTTAACTATTTTCTAAACAAGACCTTGTTTTGACATCCTCAATAGAAAGGATTTGGGAAAACATTCAGACAAAAGAACAAAATGCTGATGATCAAGATCAGCTTTTTAGCTCACCTGAGCACAAAGTACTCAAGGTGAGCTATTGTGGTCGCTTTTTGTCCGTCGTCCGTCTGTCCGTCCGTCCATCTGTCGGTTCACAATTTCTTTCAACATCTTCTCCTCCTAAACCATTGGGCCAATTTTTACCAAACTTGGCAGGAATGTTCCTTGAGTGACCCTTCTCAAAACTTGTTCGCGGATTTTTGATTCGTTAAAAAATGTGGCTGTGGCAGGGAGAAAGGGGCTTATTAGACTTCAAGAAATCATAAGAAAATTCTTTAAAAATCAACCATTGGGCCAATTTGAACCAGACCTTGCATGAATGTGCCTTGAGTCATTCTTTTCAAAATTTTTTCACAATTTTTTTTCATTTGCGAAAAAATGTGGCCGTGGCAGGGAGAAAGGGGCTTATTAGACTTACAGAAATCATAAGAAAATTCTTCAAAAATCAACCATTGGGCCAATTTGAACCAGACCTTGCAGGAATGTGCCTTGAGTCATTCTTTTTAAAATTTGTTCACATTTTTTTTCATTTGTCAAAAATTGTGGCCGTGGCAGGGAAAAAGGGGCTTATCAGACTTGGAGAAATCATAAGAATATTCTTTAAAAATCAACCATTGGGCAAATTTGAACCATACTTGGCAGGAATGTGCCTTAACCCTTTCCCAAACGACAAAATTTTAGAATGGTTCACTTCAAAAACTGCCACAAATGACAAAATTGATGTTATTAAAGCTATGATTTGTGTAAAAAATGGCACAGAAAATATTGAGACAAAAGGAGAAACTGCTGGTTATCAGCAGTTTCTTCTTTTGTTTCAATGTTTTCCCAAGCCTTTTCTATAAGGGACGTCAAAACCAGGTCTTGTTTGGGAAAGGGTTAAGTCATTCTTTTCAAAATTTGTTCACAATTTCTTACATTTGAAAAAAAAAATGTGGCCGTGGCAGGGAAAAAGGGGCTTATTAGACTTAGAGAAATCATAAGAAAATTCTTTAAAAATGAACCAATGGGCCAATTTGAAGCAGACTTTGCAGGAATGTTCTTTGAGTCTCTCTTTTCAAAATTTGTTCACATTTTTTTTTCATTTGTAAAAAATTGTGACTGTGGCAGGGAGAAAGGGGCTTATTAGACTTAGAGAAACCATGAGGAAAATTCTTTAAAAATCAACCATTGGGCCAAATTGAAGCAGACTTTGCAGGAATGTTCTTTGAGTCTTTCTTTTCAAAATTTATTCACAATTATTTACATTTGTCAAAAAATGTTGGCGTGGCAAGGAGGAAGGGGCTTATCGGACTTAAAGAAATCATAAAATTCTTTAAAAATCAACCATTGTGCCCAATTGAACCAGACTTTACTGCAATGTTCCTTGAGTTACTCTTTTCAAAATGTATTCACAAATTTTTCCATTGGTCAAAAAATGTGGGCATGGCAGGGAGGAAGGGCTTATCAGACTTAGAGAAATCATAAGAAAATTCTTTAAAAATCAACCATTGGGCCAATTTTCTATTTCCCTTATCTGTTGCTCTCAGGCTGGCCCAATGTTTATCTTATGTAAACAAATAAGGGATTAGCTTTAGCTTATCAGATGGTAATCTTTCACTAAATTCTATCAATCACAGACAAAATCTTGTTAATTGAACCTATCATAAATGATCAATCTCTAACAGATCAGTATGCTTTGAAAATTAGCTTTATGTTATATATTGCGAAATCATGAAATAATTGTTGAAAATAAATTAACTCAACAATTCTGCTAATTCATACCCAACCTTACAGGATCGATTGGAACAAAATAATTACTTAGTTGTTTCCAAACAGAAAGTCCTTATAAGTTTCATGCCTTTGAATTTGACAAAATTGCCATTATCACTCTTGTCATCTTGATTCAGGTGAGCGATTTAGGACCATTATGGTCCTCTTGTTATACTTTTGTCTCAATATTTCCTGTGCTATATGCACAAAGCCTGTCTCCATCAGAATTTATTTTGTTGTCTGCATTAACTTATATCGGACCAACCCAAAATATTGCCATTTGAGAATGTGTTAAAAGTGGTCTTTGTGAACTTGATGGATAGCCATTGTCAATTGAGACTTATATTGCCCAATTATACTCCTCACAAAAAGTTAAGCAACAAAGATGCTTTTCTTTCTCAAATGTGTTTTATCACAACTAATGATCTATGTTTTATACAATACAAAGTTGGGATCTTATTACTCAAATTACGTTAAATGATTGGGAAAATCATCAAACAATAACAAAGTTACAGATCCTTGAAAACCGTCCCGACGAAACATTGGTGCAAAGCGTCACTCGCCAGCAGTTCAGAATTTGTAAAAAGTTGTTTTCCGGCCACTTCAGACCATGATCGAGCATCAAGTACCTGGCATGGCCCCTACGAACTTCAACACACGTCCGAACACACCTTGGCATCAAGCAGATTCGTCTGTCTAATGTCCGTTGTGGAATAATCCTCCATTCTGTCTGCAAGACCGGTTGCAGTTCATCCAGAGTCTGTGAGCGAACATGCTGACCATAGACACACCCTCAAAGACTGTCCCATGTATGTTCTATCGAATTCAGGTCTAGAGACGTAGCAGGCCAGTCTTTATGTCTGATGTTGTTGGTCCACAGAACTTCAGTCACAATTCCAACGATGGGGACGGGCATTACCATAACAGTTGGATCTGTTTACTGTGCCAGAAGGATGATAATAGGCGTGATCATCTCATACATGCACCTTACACCAGTCATTGAACCTCGTCTGCTGACAACAAGCTCTGTTCTGTGGCAAACACTCATACCTCTCAAGACCATCAAACTCCCACGTCCATACTGGTCGTGTTCAGCGATGTTACAGTCGGCAAACCGTTCATTACCGTTTCTCCACACACGTCATGCCATCATTAGAATCAAGATAGAATCTTAACGAGTCCGATAAGAGTTTGTGACGCCAACGAGTGACCCTCGGTGTCGATGTTGATGTGCCAATATTAATCTTTGCTGTCGATGGTTTTGGTGAAGTTGGATCCGTTGAAGTGGTATCCTGGACCTTAGACCTTCTGTGTGAAGCATGTTCCTCACGGTTTGAGTGAAGACTCTGTTTCCTGACACCCTCTGAAGGTCTTTTTCCAGCGATCTGACCGTTGTAAGCCAGTTCCTACAGACTAAGATTGCAATGTTACGGTCTTCACAAGGTGTTGAACTCTTAAGACGACATGAACATGGTCTCTTTGTCATCAGACCAGTTTGATTGTATTGGAGTATTGCTCTTCAGACAATACTGTGATGAAAATTAAAGTGAATGGCAGCAGCAGCAGTCTTGGTTGCCCCACCCTGTAGCATTCCAACAATTTGACCCACTTCAATTGGAGTCAAGTGACGTCTTTGCACGATTCAAATGTTGATGACATCAAAGTTGTCAAAGTGACGCGTTTTAAGCACATACGGAGCTAATGCCAAGTTTGAAATCTGTATATGCGACATATTTTGCATGCATGTTTTGAGGGTGAGTGTGTTCTAATCACGTGATAGCTGTTTTTGGAGACGATAACATTGAGTATTCTTTTAAATGTGTTTAAGCATAGATATGGCTGTTCGAATAACAAATCTGTGCAAAAATTTTCGCCTGAATAAAAAGAATATTGAGAGAATTACTTTTGTTGCTTAACTTTTTGTGAGGAGTATATTTGTTTCCTACATTTTCGATTTAGATGTCAATACCAGAGATTGACAAGCAAATAACTACATGTATAAAGGGGTTCAAAACATAAAAATAAGATCAAAGTTTATCTGATTCAGACAGTGTTTGTGAAAAAGAAAACAAGAACTGTCTCAGGACAGCAAAGCGTGAATATAAAGAACTGGTTATTTAACAATTCTAAGTGCAAAAAAAGTAGAATCTTTGCCTAGCGGCCGATATTATGGTCACAGAATTATGAGCAAAGTTTCAGATCAATAGCATTAATAGAAACAGAGATTTGAGAAACTTTCACATGAAAGCATTACGCCAACACCAACGCTCAGGTGTCTGGAATAGTCCCTTTATTCCATGAATAGTTGCGCTTTTTAGCTCACCTGAGCTCAACGAGCTCAAGGGGAGCTCTTAGGGTCAGTCACTCTCCGGCGTCCGTCGTCCGTCGTCCGTCGTGCGTCGTCAACAATTTCTTTAAACATCTTCTCCTCCTTAACCGCTGGGCCAATTCTTTCAAAACTTGGCAGAAATGTTCCTTGGGAGGCCCTTTTCAAAACTTGTTCGTGAATTTTTGATTTGTCAAAAAATGTGGGCGTGGCAGGGCGGGGCTTATCAGACTTCGAGAAATCATTAGATAATTCTTGAAAAATCTTCTCCTCCTTAACCACTGGGCCAATTCTTTCCAAACCTGGCAGAAATGTTTCTTGGGTAACCCTTTTCAAAACTTGTTCGTGAATTTTTGATTCGTCAAAAATTGTGGGCGTGGCAGGGCGGGGCTTATCAGACTTCGAGAAATCGTTAGATAATTCTTCAGAAATCTTCTCCTCCTTAACCACTGGGCCAATTCTTTCCAAACTTGGCAGAGATGTTTCTTGGGTGACCCTTTTCAAAACTTGTTCGTGAATTTTTGATTCGTCAAAAATTGTGGGCGTGGCAGGGCGGGGCTTATCAGACTTCGAGAAATCGTTAGATAATTCTTCAAAAATCTTCTCCTCCTTAACAAGTGGGTCAATTCTTTCCAAACTTGCAAGAAATGTTTCTTGGGTGACCTTTTTCAAAACTTGTTCGTGAATTTTTGATTTGTCAAAAAATGTGGGCGTGGCAGGGCGGGGCTTATCAGACTTCGAGAAATCGTTAGATAATTCTTCAAAAATCTTCTCCTCCTTAACCACTGGGCCAATTCTTTCCAAACCTGGAAGAAATGTTTCTTGGGTAACCCTTTTCAAAACTTGTTCGTGAATTTTTGATTCGTCAAAAATTGTGGGCGGGGCAGGGCAGGCTTATCAGACTTCGAGAAATCATTAGATAATTCTTCAAAAATCTTCTCCTCCTTAACCACTGGGCCAATTCTTTCCAAACTTGGCAGAGATGTTTCTTGGGTGACCCTTTTCAAAATTGTTTGTGAATTTTTGATTCGTCAAAAATTGTGGGCGTGGCAGGGCGGGGCTTATCAGACTTCGAGAAATCGTTAGATAATTCTTCAAAAATCTTCTCCTCCTTAACAACTGGGCCAATTCTTTCCAAACTTGGCAGAAATGTTTCTTGGGTGACCCTTTTCAAAACTTGTTCGTGAATTTTTGATTCGTCAAATATTGTGGGCGTGGCAGGGCGGGGCTTATCAGACTTAGAAAAATTATGTGAAAAATCTTTAAAAATCAATTATCAGGCCAATTTGAAACAAGCTTGGCAGAAATGTCCCTTGAGTGACTGTTTTCAACACATGCTCATGAATTTTTGATTGGGTGAAAATTGTAGGCGTGGCAGGGTGGGGTTTATAAGACTTCGAGAAATCGTTAGATAATTCTTCAAAAATATTTTCTTCTCCTTAACCACTTGGCCAATTCTAACCAAACTTGGCAGGAATGTTCCTTTGGTGACCTTTTTTAAAACTTGTTCATTAATTTTTGATTCGTCAAAAATTGTGGGCGTGGCAGGGCGGCGCTTTTTGGACTTAAAGAAGTCATGTGAAAAATCTTTAAAAATCAATTATTTGGCCAATTTAAACCAAACTTGGCAGGAATGTCCATTGAGAGACTCTCTTCAACACATCGTCGCCTCGTTTTTAGATTGCGCTAACTACCAAAACCACTTTTCCGAGAAAATCGACTTTAAAGATTCAGACCTTCATAACTTTTTTATGTATGCTTGAAATTGACCCAAATTTTGCATGACAGTCAGAAATAACCTTATCTATCCACACGCGCAATTTAAGGGGGAATGCTCCAGTTTTTCGGAGCACTCGGTCTTTACTGTAGTAAATTAAATGTTTCGTACCAATATGTTTCGCTACCATATTTTCAATAATATAACACACCATTACAATTTACCATTTTCGACGGTAAAAGTGTATTTATTATGCGAAACTGATTTCCTCAAGATGGATATCGATTATTAGAGCAAGATAGTCGTAAGTGTGTATGCAGTTACCACTGTTTTGCGTCATTTTATTCATGTGTAGCTGATAAAAAATAGCTGTAATTCACAAATAAGTGCGCTGACCTATACATTTTCTTTTTGAATTATTACCAGAACATGTTGGTTAATACAATGAGGGAGTTTTATCAAATTCTATTATTTAGAACTTGAAATATTTCCAAAAATATGCAAATTTTGACATAAAACACTCCAGCTTCGTTGATCTAACCGAATGCGTGTCCATGATGTTTTATACATTTGCGCGTTTATAGAAGCACACAATTTGGGTTTTCTGTTCTTATTAAATGTAAGACGTTACTTTAAATCCGTTTTTGGGACTAAACGATGAATATACATCATTTTATTAGCATTTCAGTTACCTTGGACAGGTGCAAGAAATTGTGCATTTTTTCGCTGTAGGGGTATGTGATACGAACGCCTATAAAATTCAAACAAGATCGCTGACCATCCATTTTTATTTTATTTTTCAATTGGTAATAACATGTAATTTCAACATACAAAATATAAATAAATTCTATTATTGGGAAAAAAATTAGGAAACTGGAGCATTCCCCCTTAATAAGAAACGATGGAGCATTTTTTGATAAAAATCATTATTTCTGTTTGGAGATAGAGCAAATTCTGTCATTTTCAAAACCACTTTTCACTTTTAAAGGAGATAGATCAAAATGACACAGAAAAACACTCTTTGCTATAAAGGCCGACCTTATGAACCATATAAGACAAATTGTCGTTTTGCCGTAGAATTTGGACAACGCATGCGGTTGTATTACGAACCGGTGGCCTTTGTTCTAGATAAAGTAAAAAGAAATATTCGAGTACAAATTGATTTCAACTTTTTATGGCATCATAAAGGATACAGACTCTAGTCTACGTAGATTTAAATTGCAACAAATTCATATCATTTTCGCCCTAAAGAAATATATTTTGCTTATTATAATGGCTACATAAGGTACAGATGAAAAAATCTACCTGTTGAAGTACATGTGTGCCAAAATTAATTTCAATTACATTTTCTTTAAAGACTATCCGGCTATTCTACCCATCGAGGACTGGTAATCAGAATGCCGACATGCATATAGTATTATTGTGAACGGTCATTGATTAAAATAGCATTTGAAATTGTTAACGATTGACTTGCTAACATATATGTACTTACATATTATCAAAATCGTCAATAGAAATCGATTGTTCACATTTTGTAATCGGAATTCGTGTTTGTGTCACATAACAGGTCACATGGTTTTTATTCTTATTTTCATTGGACGAGAGAAATTTTCAGGCACAGATTGCTATATGTCCTGGACATAGGATAAGATTAAGATCAAGTTGAAGAAAAAATCAGGAGATAGAGCAATATGCATACGCGATTTCTCAAAAACCAGCCTGCCAATCGACGATATCTGGTGTTCAGGAGATAGAGCATAAAAATACGAACACAACGATACCAAATATAGGATTTTTTCAAAAATGGAGATAGCGCAGCTTAAAAACGAGGCGACGACATGTTCATGAATATCTGATTGGGTGAAAAACATGGGCTTGGCAGGGTGGGGCTTATCAGGCTTCAAGCAATCTTTAGATAATTCTTCAAAAATCTTCTTCATCTTAACCATCAGGCGATTTGTTACCAAACTTGGCAGGAATGATCATTGAGTGACTCGTTACAATATTTGTTCGCAAATTCTTTATTCGTCAAAAATGTGGTCGTGGCAGGGCAGGGCTTATCAGACTTAATGAGATCATGAGAAAATTCTTTAAAGAAGCAATTATAGGGCAAAGTTGAACCAAACCTTACAGGAATGTACCTTGAGTGACTGTCTTCAATACACGGTTGTGAACTTAAGATTTATTGAAAAAATGTGTGAATGGCAGAGCGAGGCTTGTTGATTTTTAAATGAGCTATGTCCTTTTGTTAAAAAATGGCATTTTTTGCAACATTTACATGTGCTGTTTGGTCTATTGCTCTTTTTTCCCAATTGATAAGCTCACAGTTCAAATGAAATGTACTTCTCAAAATGCACAAAAACAGTGCTGTTGGGGGGTATGATCACTCTCAGTGATATTCTAGTTTACAATAATTTGATGTGACATATGTATTTGTTTACAACAAAATTTATATTGTACACAATCAAATACACGAAGAACTCGGGTGAGCGATATCAGTGCCTTTCAGGCACTCTTGTAATTAACATTTCTAACACGGAAACTGTCACAGCAATAAGGGAAATGAAAATTAGTAGCATATGTACTTTGTCCTTTTCTGTCAATACTTTCAAATTACCACATACTAATTTCGGACATACAATAATTACTGTAAACCATTTGAAATTGCTTTCAATAGGATAAGGCTTTTTTTAATCTGGGAAGGTTTAAGCTCCATTTTTCATCGAGTCAACAATGTTTGAATGGGGTTTAACGCCTCTTTAAACTACTTTGGTCATACCGCAGTCACTGGAACACCTACCTACCCATGGATTCCTGGTATTTCTCTCACCACCACTACCACAATATCCTATCCAAGCCTCTAGCTGCTCTCTCAAATAGATGATTGACACATATTGGTGATTAACAAATGACTGTCAAATATCAGAAAGGATACTGACTGACATGGGGTTCGACTTGATATGCTCTGACATTTCCAACAGAGTAATCCAGGCTCAGCATACTAGTATTGAAAATTAAAACAATTTGATTTGATTTATTGGGGTTTTACGCCATTTTCAGGTTCTATGGTCATATCGTGGCGACTGGAGCACCTAATCGTGGGTTCCTGGTATTTCTCGCACCAGTACAACCAAAATATCCAAACCGAGCCTCCAGCTGCTCTCTCACATAGATGATTCACACCCATTGGTGAGAGACAAATGACTTTTGTCAAATGACAGAATGGATACTGGCCGAGCCGGGGTTCGAACTCGAGACCCCTGGATTGACAGACTCCGACGTAACCGACTGAGCTATCCGGGCTCGGCGGGGATATCATAAAACATTTCTTTTGCAGCGGTATAATAAAACATTTGTTTTGCAGGGGTATAAATATTCAAGCTCGATTTTACATTGAGTTGACATTGGAAGTTGAAAAACAACAAATATTTCTCTGGTTTTCAGTTTAATCATCTTCACATGGTTTTACAAACCATAACAAAATAATGAGTCCCTCAATATATATTACAATATATTATATACATGTGTGTTCAATATGTACATGATAAAATAGACAGAGGCCATTTACTTACAATGTTCAGTCAATTAACCCCTTTGTCAAACAATCCCTGGTTTTGATATCCCAAGTGCAGAAAGATTTGGAAAACCTAGAGGGAACAAGATATGTTTGTGAAACACAAATGCCCCCGAAATGGCCATTTTTGTAACATGTTAAGTTTTCGTAGAGTAAAGGGTTGATATGGGTAAACGAATATCCTTGAGAAAGGTCAAATTGCATGGTACAGAAAGATATAATTGAAAGGAAGTTGCATACCAAATTTGAGCTTTGTATGTCACATACTTTTGGAGAAAAGGAAAATGTTAAGTTTTCGGAGTAAAATGTTAAGTTTTCGTAGAGCAAAGGGTTGATAAGGGTTAACGGATGACCTTGAGGAAGGTCAAATTGCATTGAACAGATAGCTATCATTGACAGAAAGTTACATACCAAATTTTAGCTTTGTATGTTGAATACTTTTGGAGAAAAGGCCAATGTTAAGTTTTCATGTTAAGTTTTCGGACAGACGGACAGACAGACGGACGGACAGACAGACGGACAGACAGACATGAGTAAAACAATATGCCCCGGATCTCTCGATACGGGGGCATAAAAAACGTTAAATACTTATAACCAACAATTTCTTCTTTCTTGTCAATGATTTCTTTATTATAAGATCAAGTGTAGATAAACATTCATAGTATTTATTTTGTTGCTTGCTGTTTCACTCTACATATAAATGTCTCAATTTTTTGGGAATGGGCCACCATTTCCTCCATATCAAGAAAGCACTTTTGCACTCAGAAGCAAATAACGGAATATTTTCAAAAGTGATGTGCAAAAGCCATCTTATCATTGATAATAAGAACAGAATTAATGTACTTTAATGCTTTACCATGCTTCATGTTCTGAAGCCAGACAACATGGGGGAGGGGGGTAGGGAAGAATATTAGCATTTTCTTCTTTTCACTCATTTACCGTAATCAACATAATAAGGGAACAAATTCTCATAAACACCCATTCCCCATATTTCAGCTGAAGAATCAGCATATATTATTTATCAGCCTGATATTCAGTTATCATACAAAGGGTAAATAACAAATGTAGCGGTGGATCAGTAAGATTGTCGTTTATGTATATTTTATCACAGACTGACAACGAAACATTGTCGGAAAACAAAATCTATATCTGATCACCTTGTAACATAACGATGCTTTTCAACAAAAACCTTGTAAGTGCAGCTTGTTTTAAGCTGCAGTTACAAGGTTTTTGTTGAAAAGTGAGAATAAAAAGAGATGTTTGTAAAACATACATGGCCCCTTAATAGCCTACCTTTGATGTAGGTCAAACTCCAAGGTCAATGCCACAAGGTCCAAGGTCATGGTCAAATGTGAAAGGTCTTGGTAAGAGGTGCCCATGTTTGACATATCAAGGCTGTACATGTATATGTAATAGGGCATAAGATACAGGTCAGGTTAAAGTTTTCTTAGGCACTGGATAAGAATAAAGTTTGAAAATCAACAAAGGGCAATAGCTCCAAAATTATGATTTGCAGAGTAACGGTTCTTGTGTACTGCACCTCTCCATAATGAGATCTATCCACCTATAAAGTTTCATGATTTTACTTTACATAGTTTTTGAGTTATGCTCCGGACAAGAATTAAGTTTGAAAATCAACAAAGGGCAATAACTCAAAAATAATTATCTGCAGAGTAAAGATTCTTGTGCACTGCACCTCTCCATAATGAGATCTATCTATCTATGAAGTTTCATGATTCTACCTTGCATACTTTTTGAGTTATGCTGCGGACAAGAATCAAGTTTGAAAATCGACAAAGGGCAATAACTCCACAAATATGATTGGCAAAGTAACGGTTCTTGCGCAATGTACCTCTCCATAATGCATATCTACCTATGAAGTTTCATGATTGTACCTTTAATACTTTTCGAGTTATGCTCCGGAAAAGATTTGGTCTATGGACCGACCTACTGACTGACTGACCAACCAACCGACCTACAATTGCAAAACAATATAACCCCATTTTCTATGAAAGGGGGCATAATTAATAATAATTCACACACAACAGGTACAGAAAACTGTCGATTCTTATAAGCACTTCATTTTTAACACGAACCTTTTTTGTGTGCTTTTTAGTGTTAACCTGATACCATCCTATTGATATTACATGTATATTAGTAAGCAGAATGATATGTTGAGAGTTGCAGTTACAACATGAAGTCACAGGTTTTTTGCATGACAAACCTTGTGAAGTCAAAAGTGCATTGATACTCCATATGAGTCCTGCCCTTATTGGGAAAAAATAATACCATGATGTTTCCTTTCCAATCAGTGTTACTCAAATATCACAGGAATTTGTGAAATAAAATTCTGTGTCTATGTTCCAACCTTTTTAAACCTTTTTCTAAAATTACACAACAATCAATCTGATTTGCCAAGATATATGTCTCGTCCAGTCAGCTTGCTTGATATGTAATTCAGAACAAGGAAATGAATTCATATTTGAATGTGAGTATGCTCTGTGGTCCTTTCTGTTATACCCTCTCTGGTTCACTTGTTTATTACAGTTAACCTTCCCTTCTATGGTGGAGCAGGCATCTTCATTTCCATACCATGTATCTCTGGTTGATATGTTAGCAGTACAATCATTACCCATAGATGAAGCAGAGCCTGAAATTGTAATGTGATGTTTTAAAGCATGAGTATTTTAACTTCACACTGTATATCATTCATTCCCTTTCCCAAAAGAGGATTGGTTATGATGTTCATTGCAGAAATAGAGAAAAGAAATTGTTAATAACCAGCATTGTTTTTTTTGCATCAGTATTGTCAGTGCAATATTACACTCAAAATCTATCTTCATTAACATCCATTTTGTCATCAGCAGCAACTTCCAAATTAAAATAGTTTACCTTTTTGTAGTTAGGGAAACATGTTAAAGTCATATCAATGGGATTGTAATATCATACAGGGCAACAGCATTATTTTCTTGTGTAATACGCTTCATATCAGAAAAGTTAGGAAAACTTTATACCAGCATTTTTACAATTTCCCATAAAGGTATCAAATATGTAACATTGAGTTTTAGCCAGCAAGCAAGCGTCATAAAATTGTTTGTGTGCGTCTGTTAAAAGATGCCTCCTTTTCTTATCTGTATCAACTCATTTAAATCTATAAATCCCATCACCAGGGAAACAGTACATGTATGTCTTACAAATATGATTCTTTGTCCCGTCCAAAACAAGACCTGGGTTTGCTACAAAATGCTTAACAAAATATTGAGGCAAAAGAAGAAAATGCTGATCAACAGGGTTTTCTCTTTCTGCCTCAATATTTTCTGAATCATTTGTCTGCTGCAGCACATTTCAGATGTCACCATCCTTATTTCTTGCTGTTTGGGAAAGGGTTAAACTACAGCTTTCTTACCATATAAATTATCACAAATATTCTAGCAATAGGATATCTTCTCAGGAATATGCCCAACCTGATGCTGAAATAAAGATGAACAAGAGGACCATGAGGGTCCTAACTCGCTCACCTGAACCAAGATGACATGAGCGAAAATGGCAATTTTGTCACATGTTAAGGCATATAACTAGGGACTTTCTGTTCCGATCAGGCTAAACACAAGAAACTGCAACATAGGGATAACAAGATGTGTTTGTGAAACACAAATGCCCCAAAAATGGCCATTTTTCTAAAATGTTAAGTTTTCGTGTAAAGGGTTGATAAGGGTAAACGCATGACCTTGAGGAAAGTCATATTGCATGGAACAGATATATATCATTGAAAGAAAGCTACATACCAATGTCAAATACTTTTGGAAAAAAGGCCAATGTTAAGTGTTCATTTTCAGTTTTCGGACAGACGGACGGACAGACAGGCCTTATAATTTGCGAAAAGATTGTCAAACATTGCCCTCTTTATCATTTTGATATGTAACCTATAAATCAACCCACAACATAGGGAAAATACGATATTCATTAAACAAAATTAGGATTTGATTTTGGTTAATTTTTTTCCTAACAACATAACATCAGAGCAGCAGATTTCAATGCTGCTGTAAATGACAAACCAAAATTTTGAGTAAAACTGCATTCATGTACAAAATTGGAAAGAAAATAATGAGGCAAAAGTAGAAAATGCAGGCTATCAGCATTTTCTTCTTTCGCCAGGCCAATAACATTTTCCCAGGCAAAACCTGTGTATGGTTGGGAAAGGGCTTAATCCTTTCCCAAACAGAAAAGGAACAGACAACCCCAATTTGAAAAGAGTTGCAGAAGACAAAATTGATATTGAAAAAGGAAGGATTCATGTACAATATAGCACATAAAATATTGATGCAAAGGGAGAACATTGCTGATTATCAACATTTTCTTCATTTGACTCAATATTTCCCAAGCCTATTCTAATAATAATAATAAGGTGTCAAAACCAGGCCTTTTCAGGAAAGGGTTAAAGCATTGAGATAATCCTTAAGTAAATTGAGAAACAAATAAAAGAGGATACTGGCTTTCCAAATTGTAAAATATCTTTCAATGTTTATCAAACCCAGTGCTGTTGGTATTCATTTGAATGATCTCATCTAGATTATTCAAATGAGTACCAACAACATAGGCATTAAAGCTTCAATAACAAATAGATTGTATTTGCCCACTTTTAGATGCAGGTCCATTCTGGAGGTCTTGTTTATCTTTCGCCGGTCTTGTTTATCTTTCACCGGTCTTTTATAAACATCACCCGGTCTTTGCTTACATTACATGAAACCTGATACATCAAGGCTGATAATGTGATTTTAATGAATTTTCTTGAGGATTTCTCTAAAAGTCTGATTAACCCCGCCCTGCCACGCCCACATTTTTTGACAAATCAAAAATTCACGAACAAGTTTTGAAAAGGGTCACTCATCGAACATTCCTGCCAAGTTTGGTGAAAATTGGCCAAAGGGTATAGGAGGAGAAGACGTTTAAAGAAATTGTGAACGGACGGACGGACAGACGGACGGACAGACGGACAGACGGACGGACGACGGACGGTGAGCGACCACAATAGCTCACCTTGAGCACTTCGTGCTCAGGTGAGCTAATAAGACCATAAGAATAACAAATGTGTCATATTTCTTTTAAAAAAATAGTTCATTTAATAAAAATCTCTTGTATGCATGTATCAATGGTTAATAGAAGATATGTTCTGGCAAATTATGAAACGCTAGTAAACATCACTAGGAGCATGAATCACAAACCACTCAATTCCACCATATCGTTATCTATTTTCCACACAACAAAATTTTCAGACAATTTCAACTTGCAAGGTCTTAATAGGGGGTATCCATGTGGAAAATAACATGCTGCTATATGTAAAAGTGCCTAGGATATAAACCATGCTCAAATTTTGTCTAGATGCAAAAGACGTTGACGCCATCATTTGGGCCTGTGACTTGATCCCCCGATAAAAATAACTGAATTGTCAGAGAGTTTAAAATATGTTACCTAAACTTATCGATGACATTAGCCGCTCGTTTCATTTTCTTGGTGACCTCCATGTCTGTTGGTACCTCTCTCATAAACATGGGCAGTCTCTGTCTCACTGAAAATGTAGCAATTTACTATATTTATTGAACTTGATAAATAAAAATGTTGTAACTGTTGCAAACAAGATGTGTTTCTGAAACACTTATGCCCCCCAAAAGGCCAATGTTTTGTTTTCATGTTATGCTTTCGGACTGACGGATAGACAGACGGATGGACAAAGGTAAAATAATATGCCCCTGATCTTTCAATACCGGGAATAAAAATGTTGTATTTATGATGTTATTCACTTTAAAAAACATGTATGGAAAACAGGGTCTGTATCCCTTAAAGAAATTGAGCATTTGTGTTGCCAGATCGCCTGTACCTAAGTGCAGTGTTTTCATGGTCCTACACTACTCTCATTGATCTTAATAAAACTGTTCATATACTTAGGCTGATCTATATCCATAAAGGTCTAAAAAGCCATAAGGGCTGTCTTCCCCAAATATTGTTTGTATGAAGTTTTTTGTCACTTTTAACAATAATTATAAGTCTTACCATCATCGTCATCATGAACAGGTATTACAGTAGTGTGGGTTCTAACAGCTGATGACTGAATGTCCTTATATTGTTGCTGTAATATAGAAACAAAAACAAGTTGTTTTTTTTAAAAGCTATACATTATGTTTTAGGCAGCATTTATAGAAGGGGGTAGTACACATTTACCTACATTCCAAGAGTAAAGTCAATGGCCCATTGCTGTTTGGAATTTGCAGTAGCAAATCAATAACTTCAAGTGTACATGAATATACAAGGCTAAAATGGTGTTATTTGACCTTTAATCTTGGCAGTAGTCTGACCATTGCACAAATGGTTAGGAAACTGGACAATTGTACTCGGATAATTTATTCACTGATTGAGGCTTAACAGCTCCTTCAACTGTCATATTGCGGCGGCTGAAGCATACCATACTGAGCCAGGTTTGAACCTGTGACCCCTGGATTGATAAGACTATGACATAACCGATTGAGCTATCAAGGTGTTTTGACAGTTCTGGGATGGAGTTAGCCTACAAATCAGTGTAGATGTTAAGAATTTGATTTAATTTGATTTTATTGGGGTTTTACGCCGTTTTCAACTTCTATGGTCATATCGCGGCGGCTGGAGCGCCTAACCGTGGGTTCCTGGTATTTCTCGCACCAGTACAACCACAATATCCAAACCGAGCCTCCAGCTGCTGTCTCACATAGATGATTCACACCCATTGGTGAGAGACAAATGACTTTTGTCAAATGTCAGAATGGATACTGACCAAACCGGAGATGTTAAGAAAGTTTTTGTTTGATGACACAATTTGCAGGAGTAACCCAGACATAATAGAGAAGCCATCAGTTATTGGCATTGATAGTCCCAAGTGGAGTTGCCTTCTATTTGGCAATACTTACATGTAATCTCTCTAACTGAAGACCAAGGGAATTTTTCTCTGTACTGACAGCCTCAATCATTGTTTGTTTTTGTTTAACCCTTTTTCAGACAAGAACAGGTTTTGGTATCAATAATATAAAATGCTTGCAAAAATATTGTGACAAAAGAAGAAAATGCTGCAAAACAGCAGCATTTTCTCCTTTTGTCTCAATATTTTCTTAACTATATTGATATTTTACACAAATCCCATCTTTACTGACACCAATTTTGTCATCATCAGCAACTTTCATATTGGATTAGTCTTTTTTCTGTTTGGGAAAGGTTTAAATCATATGATACTTACATGTAGCCTCTCCAATTGAAGACCAAGAGAATTTTTCTCTGTACTGAGAGCTTCCACCATGGTTTGTTTTTGTATGAGACTTTCTGTCAGTTCTCGAACCCGTGACTCTAGCTCTGACTCTGTTGTGGAACTCATTGACTTGGTGGCAAGCTGTGGAATTATAATGTGCAACATCATCCTTTCTAAACAATGAGTAGTTTTGGTGATCAAAAAAGAGATATTTTGGGATAAGAAGTAAATGCTGAATAACTCCATTTTCTCCTATTCCTTCTGATGTTTTCCACTGCATTGCATCTAAATTCTTTTAGTTAGCATTAATTTTATTGTCCCCAACTCATTTCAACTTGGACAAGCAAAAAATTCATCTGGTTAGAGATGTGAATGTTTTACATAAAACTAAAAGCTAAACTACTTTTACCAATAACATTTATTCTTTAAATTCTGGATTAAATTTCATGAACATTGCATGGTAATATTGATATAAAACAAGATGTAATTGTTAAACACCAATGCTCTGTAACGGCCATTTTACGAAAATGAGACCTCAATATTTGTCCTTGACAAAAACGCCTATGAAAAAAACAAGAGGGCCAAGATGGCCCTATATCGCTCACCTTAGAGATCATCAAGATGATAATTTTTGTCTCGCATCACATACACAACTTCTGAACAACGTTCATTAAAGGAAACAATTTAAACAATGCTGGTATTAGAGAGTTATACTACCATGGGAAGTGCAAAATTTACCTTAGGATCTCTGATAAACAGAATTGGAGAAGATTGTATCATTATGAGACAATTCTACATACAAAATTTCAAAAGCCTTATACACCAAACAGTTCAGGAGAAAAAGATTGTACAAGATTTCTTTCTTTGTCTCTATATGAAATTCGATACCCACAACATAGGGTCAATTTTCCTTGCATCACAATAATTTGAAGTATTTTTGGTAGAGGGCCTTGAGATGATTCTATACACAAAATTTCAAAGCTCTAGGCCAAACGGTTTAGGAGAAGAAGATTGTACAAGATTTCCTTCTTTGTCACTATATGAAATTCGATACCCACAACATAGGGCCAATTTTTCTTGTATCACAATAATTTGAAGTAATTTGGTAGAGGGCCTTGAGATGATTCTACACACAAAATTTCAAAGCTCTAGGCCAAACGGTTCAGGAGGAGAAGGTTGTACAAGATTTCCTTCTTTGTCTCTATATGAAATTCGATACCCACAACATAGGGCTAATTTTCCTTGTATCACAATAATTTGAAGTATTTTGGTAGAGGGCCTTGAGATGATTCAATACACAAAATTTCAAAGCTCTAGGCCAAACGGTTCAGGAGGAGAAGGTTGTACAAGATTTCCTTCTTTGTCTCTATATGAAATTTGATACCCACAACATAGGGCCAATTTTCCTTGTATCACAATAATTTGAAGTATTTTGGTAGAGGGTCTTGAGATGATTCTACACACAAAATTTCAAAGCTCTAGGCCAAACGGTTCAGGAGAAGAAGATTGTACAAGATTTCCTTCTTTGTTTCTTCATGAAATTCGATACCCACAACATAGGGTCAATTTTCCTTGTATCACAATAATTTGAATTATTTAAGTAGACGGCCTTGAGATGATTCTACACACAAAATTTCAAAGCTCTAGGCCAAATGGTTCAGGAGGAGAAGGTTGTACAAGATTTCCTTCTTTGTCTCTATATGAAATTTGATACCTACAACATAGGGCCAATTTTCCTTGTATCAAAATAATTTGAAGTATTTTGGTAAAGGGTCTTGAGACGATGCTACATACAAAATTTCAAGACTCTAGGCCTTATAGTTTGGGAGGAGAAGACTTTTTAGTAATTGTGGACAGACAGACGGACAGACAGACGGACGAACGGACAGACAGACGGACGGTGAGCGATCACAATAGCTCACCCTCAGCACTTCGTGCTAAGGTGAGCTAATAAAACCTTTACAAACCCTTTGATTTAACAGGTAGGAAAGTCAAAATATTCACTGTGACAAGGATAAAGTTGCTTTGTTATTTGTGCATGTAATCAAAAGCAATCAGTTTGTGTTAAGTCTACCCCTAATGAGATTCGTGCGACATCGGAATTATTCGGGCGAAGTTGAAAACAGAAAAACTGTTAGTGGTGGAACTTTCCACAACAAAATGTTTACGATCGTGCCTGAATAGGTTCAGATACCTGATGATGTTGCGCGAAAGAATCCATTTTTATATGAATCTCAAAATGGCCACATTATGGGTATTCTACCTTAACAAATTTTGATCAATAAGTTACCTGGTTACGGAGTCTATCTATCTCTGTATCTCTGTCACTAATTCTGGATTGGAATGAAGTTTTCTGTTTACTTAATTCCTCTATGGCATATTGTAGCTCCTACAAATAGAAAATAAACGTATCTTGATATGGACAAAAAAGCCAAATAGCGAAATTTAACCCTTTCCCAAATGGCAGAATTTTGTGACAGTCCAATTTGAAAGCTGCTGCAGACGACAAAATTTGTGTTAAAAAGGAAGAGATTTGTGTTCAGTATAACACAGAAAATATTGAGACAAAAGGAGAAACTGCTGGTTATCAGCAGTTTCTTCTTTAGTCTCAATGTTTTCCCAAGCCTTCTCTTATAGAGACGTCAAAACCAAGTCTTGTTTGGGAAAGGGTTAAGGGTGTTCTAAATTGGAAAGCTGCTGCAGATGACATATGATGGTTTTGATAGGATAGAATATGTGTACATAAAAGCACTGAAATATTTGTGCAAAATGAGAACATTATTCTACTACTACTACTTATTCTATACTAAACAGACTGTCAGTTTTACAGCTGACAGTATTTCTTTTATTTCCATCGGAAATGTATCTCTCTGTAGCTGTTTCTATGCAATACTCTCTCAATGAGATCGTTTTATTTCCAATAATTCATAAATAATTCTTTCAAAACAAATGAAAGAGTTAACAGTGTTTTACTTACTCTTTTTTGTTTCAAAAGTTCCTGTTCAGCATCCTCTCTTCTCTGCTTTTCTTCTACAATATTGTCTTCAAGAGATCTTATCGTTTCCTGGGATGTATCGCTCTCTTGTTGTAACTGAGACTCGATATCCTAGTGAAAAAATGAGATTATGTAATATATCACTGCTTTTCAACAAAAACTTTGTAACTGCAGCTCAAAAACTGCAGTTAAGCTATTTTAAGCTGCAGTTACGAGGGTTTTGTTGAAAAGCGACAAATTATTGACCAACTGCAGTCAATCAAAATTTGTGACCCCTCTATTAAGACAAGAGGACCATGATGGTCCTTAATCGCTCACCTGAACTGAGAGTCACAAGGTGAGAAATGATTGCACCTTGTCTCATGATATCCAAAAGAACATTCTAATTCTCAATAGTCTTCATCCTTGTGACTAGACATACCTTCTGAACATGTTTCATGAAGATTGGACAAAAATTGTATCATCTACATTGCTAACAAGGATTTTGTCTTTAAGGCCACTTTTCCCACGATATCCAACAGAACATTCCCATTGTCAATATGTTTCATCCTTGTGACTAGACAAATAATCTGACTAAATTTCATGAATATTGAGCCAAAATTATTGTCTCTATAGCGCTAACAAGGATTTTGTCATTAAGGCCCCTTTTCCCATGGCATCCCATGGAACATTCCTATTTTCCTCAGAGTTCATCATTGTGACTAGACAAACACAAGTTTCTTGACGATTAAACCAAAATTGTTGTCTCTAGAGTGCTAACAAGGATTTTCTCATTAAGACCCCTTTACTCATGATATTGACTGGAACATTCCAATTTTTTATAGGGTTTATCCTTGTAACTAAAACAAGCATTCTTTTTAGTTTCATGAAGATTAAACCAAAACTGTTGCTTCTAGAGTGTTAAAAAGGATTTTGTCATAAAGGCCCCTTTTCCCATGGTATCAAAATGGAAAATTCTGATTGTTGATAAGCTTCATCCTTGTGAATAGACAAATATTTTGATCAAGTTTCACGAATTTTTGTCGTTTGGGAAAGGGTTAAGCCAACATTATGGCCTGTAAATTGCCAACACAGATTTTGTCATTATGGCTCCTTTTCCCATGGTATCCAATGGAATATTTCCATTTTCTGTAGGGTCCATCTCTGTGACTAGACAAACATTCTGACCAAGTTTTATGAACATTTGGCCAATATTGTAGCCTGTACAATGCTAACAAGGGTTTTGTCTTTCAGGCCCCTTTTCCCATGATATAAATGAGAAGGTTCCAATTTTCAACAGGATTCACCCCATATAAATCCCAAGAATCAACAACATGGATCCCTATGAAAAAATACTGTTACTGTATCTTGCACAATACATAGCTAAATGTTTTGAGATGAAAAGGTTTTCCAAGTCAAAGATCAAAATGTTAGAGATAGAACTCTTAACCCCTATATAAACCCCAAGAATCAACAACATAGGGCTCTTTCTTCATTGCAAAATGATTAATTTCATAATAATTTAGTAAAGAGCTAAAGAGAATATAAGTTGCAAAATAGAAGCAAGTCTGATTATAAATCCAAAGAAAAGATAACAGAACACTGATAACAGCTAGATTAAATCCTCATTTGTTTACTTAAGCTGGGGAAAGTCTAGATCATTGATCAGATAAATCCAAGTTTATCAAAATGGACCAAGGGAGGTAACTTGAACACTAAAAGTCTTATGGCTTCACTGACTGGTTATCTTCCTTAGTAAGTCTGATAAGCCCCACCCTGCCACGCCCACATTTTTTGCCTAATCTTAAAATTTGAAAACAAATTTTGAAGCGAGTCACTCAAGGAATATTCCTGCCAAGTTTGGTTCAAATTGACCCAATGGTTGATTTTTAAATAATTTTCTTAGGATTTTTAAGCCCCGCCCTGCCACGCCCACACTTTTTTGAAAATCAAATATTAACGAACAAGTTTTGAAAAAGGGCATCCAAGAAACATTCCAGCCAAGTTTGGTCAAAATTGGCCCAACGGTTCAGGAGGAGAAGATGTTTGAAGAAATTGTGAACGGACGGACGGACGGACAGACGGACGGACGGACAGACGGACGTACTGACGGACGACGGACGATGAGCGACCACAATAGCTCACCTTGAGCACTTCGTGCTCAGGTGAGCTAAAAAGGTCATCTGGGAAGTTGTTTTAGAGACTTTCAAAATAGTTTTTACTTCTACGACCTTCAAGAGATTGTATCGTTTCACTTCCGGTTTGTGATTCATGGCGGGCGGACGTGATTTTTTGAATTCCGCTTTGTGAAAATAAAATCCAGCGTTATCGTGCTCAGTGTTGTTCAAATTCAAATATGGATCTGTGTTTTATTGAGATTAATTACCTATTTTTCAATTAATGTCGCCAATCTTTCAATTGATTGAGGGATTCGTCATATTTCTTCAGTAAAAGTAATTTCGCAACTTTCAAGAGGGCATCGCCATTTTGGAGGTCTCTCTAATTTTCTTCACTAGATATGATCCTAAATTGCAATTTTCTGGGTATAAACAAAAGAAATTTATTGTAATAAGAAAAGTTTGTATAAATGAGGGACCAGCTTGTTGTTTAATCCGAGTCTTCATTGTTGAGATAAAGAATAGAATGGAACAGAACAGAACAAAATATATAGTATCTATAGATACTTTTGAGATTTAAACTTATTGATCAGGAATGATATAATAAGTATTCAAAAAATACTTTATAACCTTATGAATATGCTAAAAACATTCTTCTCAGCAAACAAACTAAGTCGTTGGTAATTATTAAATTCTTTGAATTTTTGTGTTGAGGGAGTGTTGATACTATTTTCATACATTATTAACCAAAGAGAAAAACTATTAGGTGTCATTTATGTCATTAATAAAGTAATCCAAAATCCTATCCATGATTTATTGCTTGATATGACTGACTGCAGTATGTCAAGTGGTAACATCTAAACCCTTTATAATAAATTATAGTTTTCAATATTTTTGGTAACAGTAATCATGTTAATCATGTTAATAACATTTGAAATTTTACCCTTAAATTTTGATTATGAAAGAACAGGGAAATGGACAATCTAGAGTTAAAAAAGATAGAGGACTTCATTGATAACCAGAAAAGAGTTGCTAGACTTCCAAGATACGAGAGAGTTGTGTTACTGACCGATAGTAAAGGAAAATATATTAAAACAGAACTAGAAAAGTTTACCAATCTGAATTTCGAGTTCTTATGGTGGTGCCAAAGTGGAAGAGATACAAGAGATGGAACAAGTTATTTAGTAGATAACATTGGTAAAATCAGTGATGGTAAACACACATTAGTACTCTTCTGGCACTTCACATGTGATTTGACTGTTAAACGTGGAGCATACATATACCAGAGATTTGTAGATTTTCAAGAATTGGAGTTCCGTATTGTACCTCATCTTGATGTTTTGAAAGAAATCCATTTGACCGAAAGTAACATTGATATAGGTCTATTAGAAATACCTCCAATCTTCAGTAAGGAATGGAATAAATGTAAAGGGTATGATCACTGGCAGGGAATTAATGACTCATCATTACATGAGCAAGTCTCTGATTTAAACACAATTATTCAGAGATATAATCAGGAACTGGGCTACAATTCGCCAAGATTTGTGTGCGACTTTGTCCATAGGAGTAGAAGAAAGAAAAAAGGCGCCGGAGTTGTGAGAACCAAGGAGTACTATAAAACACTGCTTATGAAAGATGGGGTCCATCCAGTAGGAGTTGTTGCCCAGAAGTGGTTGTTGAAGGTGATTCAGTCGTGTTCTGACGTAGACCCACACCAGTAATACAATCCAATTCAAATATAATAAGCATAAGGTAAGATAAAAGAAAAACACTAACATAACATATATATCATTCATATTTGTGAACATAAATTAGTTTATGATAACAACAATTTATGCAATTCGGGGAAGTGGAGAAAGTGATGGACTGCCATATTTCTTTACTAACCCAATTGTGAACAATATCTTACCCATAAATTAATTTTCAACTAAGTGCTCACATATTAAAGACCCAAATAGGACCATTTAACATACTAAAAATAGATATAGTACAGGTAAAAAATGGCAAGTAATTTCTTCAAGGGCCTGGGAATAACATCACAGAGTACGCCAGCAAGGCATCCAAATACAAATAGACAGAAAGCACCCGAGCAGAAAAGGAAGCATGTTTCAAGCCCAGAAGGTAACAAAAATAGATGTGCTAAATGCAACAATGAGCTTAGGGATGAGAAAATATGTTGCCACTGGTGTTGTCTAAATTTTTGTATCAGGTGTGCTGGTATGACAAGAAATGCCTACGAATTGCTTGCATCTGGGGCTCTAGACGACTTTACCTACTCATGCAAAAGCTGTAAAAATACCAGACCAACTCTCCAAAATATAGATAAGAAACTTACAGAAATTAATGCACAACAAGAGATACATATACAAGCTCTAGAACAAAGAATGGAGGGAATAAATCTAGAAACAAGACAGATGGTAATCCGAACTGAATCAACAGATAGAAGCCAATTTTGAAGACAGAGTAAATTCAATGATTGACAAGAAAACAGAGGAACTTGAAGACCGTAGAAGAAGGGAATTAAACATAGTCATATTTTATCTCCCAGAAGGAAACAGTAAAGTAAATACAGAGAATAAAGACATTGATGAAGCGAGAGTCAGTGAGTTGGCAGGGGAATTAGGAGTAACTGGTCTAGAGATAGAGACATCATATAGATTGGGCAAAAAGGTTAAAGGCAAGACAAGGGTACTGAAAATTATTCTGAAGAACAGAAGACAGCGAAAGAGATTCCTAGAATCAGCTAGAGAAATAAAGGCCAAAGCAAGTCATGAGTATAAAGATGTGATAGTGTCCAAAGACCTTACAACAGAACAGAGAGAAGTGAGAAAAGATAAGACAAAGGAAAGACAAAGACAGAGCTACTGTAGAGCAACAGCACATGGAATACACCCTGGTGGCTCAAAATAGTCAAGAAAGAAGAACTGGGGAACTTTCACAAGAAGTAATTGATCCCTTTCTGACCGAAAATGACCCCTTTCTATCTGACACAATTGTAGATCAGCATGTACCAAGAGATGTAGATGACCTGGATATTACAGTTGTTGACAAGACCGTCATCGGTGGTATGTCACAAACAAGACCTGAAGACCAACTAGCGGATGTAAATAGACACCGTGAATAGTGAGTGTTTTAACCCAAAAACGGGGAACAAGTTTTATCATGAAAAAGATGAAGCAAAAGATCCTAACATTTCATACAAGAATCCAAAATTTTTCTACACTAACGCAGACTGCCTCACTCAAAACAAATACTCAGAGTTGATTACATTTGTGAACAATGAAGAGTTTGATATAATTGTGATTACAGAGACAAATCCCAAGCAATGTACTAACACAGCTAAACCTTATGAAATATACAACATCCCTAATTATGAGATGTATCACAATGACAATGATAAACGAGGCATCATCATCTACATAAAAAATGATCTGAAAGCTAAAGTAATTAGAAGCAAAACAGAGTTTGAAGAGATGCTGTGGTTACAAATAGAATTAATGGATGAAGAACACCTAAGACTGGGATGTATTTATAGGAGCCCAAATAGTAACATTGAAAACACTAACAATATGTTTAAAATGATGAAGGAGATGGTTCCAATAAATAACACCAAAACTATCATACTTGGAGACTTTAACATCAAAAACATAAACTGGGATGACTTATCTACTAATGTAAATGAACAACATACTGCCCACAAATTGATTGAATGTACCAGAGACTTGTACTTGACCCAACATGTGAAACATCCTACAAGGTACAGAAATCAAGAAACACCTAATATTCTGGATCTTATACTAAGCAACAACATGAATATGATAGAAAACATAGAATATTTACCAAGCTTAGGAAAAAGTGACCATATAGTTCTAAATTTTACAGCAACTTGTCTTTTCAAAGAAAAACCATCAAACAACCCAAATATTTATAACTACTATAAAGCAGATTGGACAGAAGTTAATGATAAAGTTAGAAGAGTGCTACAAAGCTCACACAATGATGTGGATGTCCATACTTCCTGGGATGATTTTGAAAGCAAATTATTAATGATTAAAGAGAATACTATTCCAAAGTGTAAGAAATCAGTAAAAGGAAGATCGGACCTTCACATCACTAGAGACGGAATTCAAGCACTGAAAGTCAAAAGAACCAAATGGACCAAGTACAAAAACTGCCCTAATATCATTACATATAGTAGCTACAAACACGCAAGAAACAAAGCAACCCACATACTCAGGAAATGCAAATATGATTATGAAAAAGGGATAGCTGAACAAATAAAAGAAAATCCCAAAGTGTTTTGGAAGCATGTAAGAAAGAAAACAAAGTCAACCACAGGTATAAGTGCACTGGAACATGAAGGAGTACTGACAACAGATGATGGAGAAATTGCTGAAATCCTAAACAGTTATTTTGTTTCAGTATTCACCAATGAATCCGACCATATACCAGAACCTGAAGTAATTGAAGATAATGAAATTATTAGCATTAAAATAACTGAAGACAAAGTCTCGAAAGTCATCAAAGAAATTAACCCAAGCAAATCTCAAGGACCGGATGAGATACACCCAAGACTAATTCAAGAATGCAAAGATACAGTCAGCCAAACCTTAGCAAAGATCTATCAAACCTCAATTAATAGTGGAGAATTACCATTAAAGTGGAAAAGAGCGAATGTAACCACTATACACAAAGCTGGCCAAAAGACGAACCCTGCAAACTACAGACCAATTAGTGTGACACCAATTTTTTGTAGGCTTCTTGAAAAAATCATCAGAAATGAAATTGTTAATTTTCTTGAAAGTAATGACATCATCAACGAACATCAACATGGCTTTAGAAAGGGAAGATCGTGTATAACCCAGTTATTAGAATGTATTGAAGAGTGGACTAGCAAAATTGACCAAAACGAAGATGTTGACATTGTTTACCTCGATTTCAAGGCGGCATTTGATAAGGTCCCACATAAAAGACTCATGAGGAAAGTTTGGAATGCAGGTATAAGAGGCAACGTCCACAAGTGGATAGCTAACTTCTTGTCGGAAAGGCAACAAAGGGTCATCAGTAATGGAGCAGTATCTAGCTGGAGGAAAGTAACAAGCGGTGTCCCTCAAGGTAGCGTGCTAGGACCAGTACTATTCCTAATATATATAAATGACCTACCTGATGCACTACAATGTCCAAGTAAATTATTTGCCGATGATACGAAGTTATTCATGCCAATCAGCCAGCATAATGATGAATTCCAACTCCAAGACAATATATTCAGTGCATGTGAGTGGGCGAAAAAATGGGAAATGAAGTTTAACGCTACAAAATGCAAAGCCTTACACCTGGGGAAAGAAAAGGAAAGTCAATACTTCATGAAAGATGAAGATGGTAGCATAATTGAAATCCAAAAAGTAGAACAAGAGAAAGACCTAGGCTTCATTTTTGACACAAAACTAACCTTCCAAAATCATATTAGTAGCAAGGTAAACATCGCAAATAGAAACCTGGGAATAATACACAAGTCTTTTACATACATGGATAAAAAAATGTTTCTAAACCTATACAAGTCTATGGTTCGTCCGCATCTTGAATACGGTTCTGTAATATGGAGCCCCAAGTACAAGAAAGAGTCTATACTACTCGAGAATGTCCAAAGAAGAGCTACTCGGATGCTCAAGGAATTAAAAAACAAGTCATATACTGAAAGACTCAAAATACTTGGCATTCCTTCCTTAGAGTACAGAAGAGAAAGAGCAGACCTTATTCAGATATACAGACTTATAAACAAAATAGACAAAACTAATAAGAGTATAATAAAACTGAGAGAGGATAGTGTTACCAGGGGAAATAACCTCAAGTTATACCAAACAAGACCTAGGACAGATTGTAGGAAGAACACTTTCAGCAATAGGGCTATAAAAAATTGGAATAATCTCCCAAATGAAGTAGTATTGGCACCAACCCTCAACATGTTTAAATCTAGACTAAACAGGCTTTGGAAAACAAATATTAAATTTGAACCTAAATGCTACATGCATAACTAAATTGAATCTAAATCCTAATAACAAGTAAATACATGTACAGATTTGATACTAATTATATCTAGTAACAGTCAAACAAAATAAAAATTGGAAAAAAAAGATATCTTAAATACCAATAAAAAATATCTTAAGTACACTGGCAAGGGCAAGAAAGTGATGGACTGCCATATTTCTTGTCCAAACCGATACCATAAAAATATACTTATGAAAAAAGAAAATGGAACTAATTATCAAATAAATACACTATTACCATAAAAGCATACTTATGAAATAAGAAAACAGAAATATTTATTTAACAAATAAAATATACCTAAAATCCTAATGTAGGGTGAACCATGCTTTAAAAGTAAACTTGGCACTAAAATATATGAGACAAGAACAGATTAAGAAACAAGAAGCCTACAAACATACCAGAAGTGAAAAAGGGTTTGAAAAGAAAGAAACTAAGAGGCAACAGTTATTAGTAATAAAGTATATTATAGTATCAGTTACTAATCAGTGTGTTTGTAACTGAATTGTAGTATGGGATCCTTTAACTGTGATATTTTATTGTAAATAAAAATAATCAAGACTTTCTTTTTTAAATATTGAAAAATGTGCAAGAATAATACTCAATATGACATATATAAAGTAAACCTTATAAGAAATAATCTAAGAAATAAAAATCCTAATTGTTCTAGTAAATTGGTAAGGGCATGAAAGTGATGGACTGCCATATTTCTTGTCCAAACCATATTCATATAATCAGATGATAATAAAGATAAAACATGATAAAACAAAGATATTTATAATTATTATTCAAAAAAATACCATACAAAAATTTATTAAATGTTTGGACTATCTTCAGAAGTATGAAACCAGTTAGATGATAAAATTGATAAGTTACGGTATATCAAAAACAGAAAAAATAAAAAGATAATAAAGAAACAAAATATGAAATTATCTAACTTAGAATAATAATAAAAAAAAAAAAAGATATAAACTTAGGGTCTAAGTAATACTGAAATTAGGGTATATATGCTTTGTATCTTTTTTATAAGATATTTTTAATTGTAACAAACTAAAAGATCTTTTAACAAGTAAAATGTATAAGAGCAAGTATTTTGATCCAATGTAAATAAAAATGAATAAGGTTAAAATACGTGGTAAACTAAAAAGAAACGATAGTAGATCGAATACAGAAATATTGTATGTGACTATATGGTATAGACTACAATATCAATATAAGTAATAAATGTGCTGTCAAACGTGTACATAGTTTTAGAAGTGAAGTGAATACAAGTAAAGTGAATAAAAAATAAAAGTGTGCGCAGTGCTTAAAAGTGTAACTGTGTTTATAACCGGAAGTCCATAAACATTATGGACCACCATTATTCAACGGGGAAAACGAACTTCGAAAGGGCCTAAGAAGCATATAAATGCTTATGTGATAGTGTATCACATCCGGCCTCGATTACTGTATGAACTGTATGAACTGTGATGTATCACTTTCTTGTTGTAATTAGGAATCATTTTCCTAGAGGAACAAAATGACATTATGTAAAGAAATATGATCAATTGGGATAGATATTGTCAGTATATTTTGCTAAACAAAAGCTTCGCAGAGCGGTGCATATACGCCCGAGAAGGGCTTGTCAGTAAAATTGGCCATTTTTTCAATTCAAGGGCAGATGATTCAAACAAGTTATCAAAATTTTGTTTGCACAAGACACCATAGAGATTCATTGTGGCTAGTTTGATTAAATTCTGGTTGAAACTGTAGGAGTTGCGCACAGGAGAAAATGGGTATTTTTGAGAAAATGGGCATTTTTTCTTAAATTCAAGGGCAGATAATTCAAGAACAAAAACAGTTATCTAAATTCCGTAAGCTGTGCGCACAACTAGACACCATGGAGATTCATTGTGGCAAGTTTGATCAAATTCTGATCAAACATGCTGGAGGAGCATTTTTTAAATTCAAGGGCAGATAATTCAAGAACGAAAGAGTTAATTGAGTTCCGTAAGCGGTGTGCACAACTAGACACCATGGAGATTCATTGTGGCAAGTTTGATTGAATTCCAATCAAAACTGTAGGAGGAGTTGCGCACACAAGAAATTGCTAACGGACGGACGGACAGACAGACAGACAGACGAGCGGGGCCATAACATAATACGACCCTTCAGGCCTATAAAAAAGACATAACATATACATACTGCTAGTTCCACCCTGAGGTTTTCTATGGTCATTCTGGCTTGTTGAATCTCGTCTTTAAACATGTCCCGTTCCTGTTTCACCGTGTCATATTCTAGACTGGACACACCGACTGCCTCTCCAGACGCTCCAGATCCCTCACGTAAACTTGCTATCAACCTTTCTTTAGACTACAAACAGAAAACAAGGTGAAAACATGGTACATTCGTCTAGACTGATAGATTTAATAATCTTCTGTAAATCCATGTCATCCATATTATGGATATGGCCATGTTGAACATGAAAGTAAACATGTGTAAATGTTGTCATTAAAATTAAAGCAAAAGCAATGAAAATGTTATAATTCTAGTGAAATATATTGCTTAATGGTGGAAACCCACATCATCTTAATACCTGGTAAAAAATTCCGAAAACATTTCTGAGGATGTAATCTTCCTTTAACCCTCTCCCAAACAGCAAAATTTTAGGACAGTCCTATTCAAAAGCTGCTATAAACAACATTGTTGATGTTAATAAAAATAAGATTTGTTGACAATATAACCCAGAAAATATTGAGGCAAGAGAAGAAACTGCTGCTTATCAGCAGTTTCTTCTTTTGTCTCAATGTTTTCTCCAGTCTATTCTATAGGGGACATAAAAACCAGGTCTTGTTTGGGAAAGGGTTAAATGCCATCTGTTTCAATATTTTTGGGTCGTAGCAATAAACAGTTCTTTCATCTGCTTGGAGACTTATGTATACACATTTTAACCCAAGATGGCTACCTAATACAACCGAGGACGTTAACCCTTTCCCAAACAGCAAAATTTTAGGGCGATCCACTTCAAAAACTGCCACAAATGACAAAATGGATTTAATTAAAGATAGGATTTGTGTAAATTATGGCACAGAAAATATTGAGACAAAAGGAGAAACTGCTGGTTATCAGCAGTTTCTTCTTTTGTTTCAATATTTTCCCAAGCCTTTTCTATTAAGGACGTCAAAACCAGGTCTTGTTTGGCAAATGGAGAAGAAAATAGTACCTGTAGAATCCTTGTTGCTTTCTCTTTATATTCTGACAACTCTTGTTTTGCTGAGTCTAAGTTACTCTTCATCAGCTTTAGCTGGCTGCTAATCTCTGTCACTTTAGCTGAAAATATAGATCTACATGTGATCCCTCTCACTAAAACATTGTGGACAATCATGTGATTCAAAATTTCAGAAAATCATCAATAGTTTTGTTAATACTTTACCATTTTTAATTTGGTTTGAAGCAGAGAAGGTGGACAGACGTCATGCATTGGAGGGACGTGTTTGATTACTGAAAAATCAACTGATAAAAAGTTATTGAAGATCAACCAAAATTTTGGTTGATCTTCAATAACTTTTTTATCAAATGATTTTTCAAAATACTACCACATCCACATTATTCCTGGTATTTTCCAATCTATCACTTGATCATCCAACATGTAAAATGGACCATCTGAGAAAGGCGAAAGGTATTGATCCTTGTGACTCTGAGTCTGTCCTAACAGCGCAGACTTGACTACGGTCAAAACTTTTCACTCTATGATGATTTCCAGACTCTCTAAAGTTTTTTCTACCTAACTTTGACCCATTACCACACATTGAGGCTTTTTGATGACCCTCAAGAAAAAGGCTTTGGAAAACATTGTGGAAAATGAAAAAAATGCTTTTGACAAGCAATTACTACATTTCCTATAATGTTTCTACCCGAAAAAGTTGTGTATTTTCAAAATTTTATAATTTCATTTGCAACTTCTTTCAATTTGGACAAGCTTAAAATTTTGTTGTTTGATAATGGCTTAAGACAATGGCCAATGTTTTTTTTTTTACAACCAAACAGGCCAATATCTCCATGCAAGACCTAAAATGAGAAGGCATAAAAAGAAACTGCAAAATCTTCTCCTTTTTACTATATATTTTCTTCCTTACATACTTGATAATTACAATTTCATGCTAATATAGAATATTGATTAACCCTTTCCAAATGAACAAGATTTTATACTTATAAATTCAAAGCTTCCAAATATACAAAGTACACAAAACTCATAATATTATGGAAAACAATTTGATGAGAGAAAATGGTGGTTATTAGCATTTTCTTTTTTCCCTCTATGCTTTCAAAGAGTTATAATTACTTATACATGGGGTATACCAAAACCAGGTTCTGTTTCAGAAATGAGCAACTTTGCATTTGGAAGAATCCAACAATAAAATTGCTGTTTAGAAAAGTGTATTAAATCTACATGTATAAAAACAAGAGCCGTCATAGACAGATTATGCTCCCCGAATAAGTGCTTGTCACAAAATAAAAACTATCATACATAAAGCCCCCTTTTTCCATGACGGATATTTTGTACACACATTATTTATAAAATATGGTCTAGAACATCTCATTTGTCACATAAGTACAAAATTTCATTAAATTCTGCCCATTAGATAAAGAGAAATCAGAGAAAAACTAATTTTTACATTAAGGCCCCTTTTTCCATGACGCAGCCTCAAATCAAGAAACGGAGAAAAAAATCTCTAGGGATTATCCCAGGGAGTTCACATGTGAAGTTTCATTGAATTTGGTCCAAGGGTTGCCGAGATATGGCTGTGGACGGACGGACACACGGACGGACGGACGGACAGCATGGCGACTATATGCTCCCCCGAAATTTTTCGGGGAGCATAATAACACAGACAAGGTGTCAAACTGTCGCAAGATCAGATCCAGAATTACATCTTTAAAACGTTGAGGCAAAAGAAGAATTTTGATAACCAGAATTATCTTCATTTATATCTATATTTTCTGTGCGCAATATCACAGTGTATAATCATGTGACATAGAATTTCCGAAAATCTTCAATAACTTTGTCAATATTTGACCAATTTGAGTTCAATTTGAAGCAGAGAAAGCGGAAAAATGTCAGGAATAACCTGGATGTGGTAGATTTGTGAAAAATCAACTGATAAAAAAGTTATTGAAGATCAACTAAAATGTTGGTTGATCTTCCATAACTTTTATATCAGTTGATTTTTCAAAAATCCACTACATCTATCTAATGCGTAGAGTCTGCCCACATTCTCTGCTTCAAACCGCATTCAAATCGGTCAAGTATTTACAAAATTATTGAAGATTTTCTGAAAATATTGTATCATGTAATTATCCACCGTGAATATTGTACACAAATTCTATACTTCTATTATCTGAAGTAGCTTTCAAATAGCTACATTTTTAATTTTACCAAGTGGGAAAGGGTTAACCTAGATTGGAAAACAATGTTAATTTTCAGAAAAGATAACAGTCAACAGTTGATATAAATTACTTTCACTTCAGTTTTCAATAAATTCTTCTTCTTTAACCCTTTCCCATAAGACAAAATTTTAGGCAGGTCCAATTCAAAAGCTGCTGCAGACGACAAAATGGATGTTAACACTTTCCCAAACGCCAAAACTTTAGGGTGATCCACTTCAAAAACTGCTCTAGACAACAAAATTCATGTTAAAAAGGAAAGGATTTATGTACAATATGGCAAAGAAAATATTGAGGCAAAAGGAGAAACTGCTGGTTATCAGCAGTTTCTTCTTTTGTCTCAATGTTTTCCCATGCCAATTTTAATTAGAGACGTCAAAAGCAGGTCTTGTTTGGGAAAGGGTTAATAAAGATTGAAATTGTGTGTGATATAGCCAAGAAAATATTGAGGCAAAAGGAGAAACTGCTTGATATCAGCAGTTTCTTCTTTGCCTCAAAGTTTTCCCTTGAGCCTTTTCTATTAAGGACATCAAAACCAGGTCTTGTTTGGGATAGGGCTAAACCTCTCCTAAGCAAGACTGGGTTTTGACATCCCTGATGGAAAGGAGGTCAGACAATATTCAAGGAAAGTAAGAAAATGCTGAAAGTCAGCATTTTGTCCTTTTCCCTAAATATATTCTGTGCAATAATGTTCACAAATTAAATATATTTAAAATATTTGATATTCTTAAAATATTATCAACTTCAGTCCTTTTACAATACTTACATAATATATCATACATTGATATTGTTTCATTTTATGCTCTCATAAATTTGTCTTGAATAAAAGAATTTGAATTTTATATTTCAATATCTATTTACACCCATTGTGTCGTCAACATATACCATGGGCAGGCCCGTAGGATGCAATTTCATATTGGGGTAGCTGAAGCCCCTGTGCCTGATTATTGGGGGGGGGGGGGGGGGGGGGTGTGGCTAAATTGGATTTTCCATATATTTTCAGTGTAAATAACCCAAATTATCCCTCTCCCAAACAAGACCTGGTTTTGACATCCCTGATAGAAAAGGCTTAGGAAAACATTGAATCAAAAGAAGAAACTGCTGATAACCAGCAATCCCTCCTTTTGTCTCAATATTTTTTATGCCCTATTTAACACAAATTCTATCTTTAATAACTTCCATTTTGTCATTTATGGCGGTCTATGAAGTGGATCACCCTAAAATTTTGTCATTTGGGAAAGGGTTAATACATAGATGATGAACAAATTGATACAACAGCTTTCTTGGTAGTACTTTCGTTTTAAAGCAGAAGATAAAGAATGGACTTTAACATTAGATATGATAATTAATTGTACTTGACAGTCACATAAACTTTGACATTTATGAAAGTAATAAAATTAGGAGATATATACAAGAGTTTTGTTAAGCAGGATTTTGAACTATTAGACTAGATTAGTAGACTTTCCTTCACAATATAATGGATGAAATGCATAGAGGAATTGTTGAAAGTGGTTCAGAGGAGCTGAGATATGTGTACTGTGACCCGTGTAAATATGAACACAAAACAGCGATGGCGGACACATATTGTGTAGATTGTAATGAACATTTATGTCCACAGTGTAAACATTTCCACACCAAGTTTCAGGCTACTCGTAATCATACACTGACATCTGCTGGTAATGCAGCTACAAACAAACATCCAAAGACATTGAATCTGAAGTTATGTGACATTCACCGAACCAATGATGTGAAATACTACTGCAACAGCCATAAAAGTGTAATCTGCACAATCTGTAAGGCTTCCATTCACTCAAGTTGTAAACTGGGCCTTATCACGGAAGTATGTCAATATGAGGCTGATAGAAATCAACTGAACTTAACAAATGATTCTATACAAGAATTAACAAAAAGTTTCAAAAATTCCATACAAGACTCCACTAACAGCATACTGGAAGAGAAGACAACTGTCCAACGATATAGAACCAAAATTCTTCAAATCAAGGACAGATTTGCTGCAATATTAGATAAAGCATTGGAAGACATTCTGGTGTCCGAGAGAGAATCCGAAGCTAAACATTCAGAAGATTGTGAAGCAGTGCAAGTTTATCATGATGTTGTGAATGATCTTAGCACCTTGTCACAGAACATAGAAGAAGTCCTTGAGACTGATGATATTGTTGCTACATTTAGTGGAAAATTGAAGGCTCTAAAGCTAAGAGAAGAATACAGTCTCATAGAGAGAAAAATGAAGACAAAGTCAACAGATGCTCCTGCAGATTACACAAAATATGGACAATTTATTGATGAAATGGAGACCTGTCTGAAGCTATGTGAAAGCTACATTAACGCAACACAGCCCAGTGCTGGCCATCCAAACCGACAACCACAAGGTCATGGTCAGCAAGACACTCATGTAGGAGCAGAGCAGAGAACAGATGCTCAACTAGAAGCCTGTTTTGGTAAAGTATGTTCTGCAACAAGCTACCCTGATTTGGCCACTACACCTAATGAAGGACAAATACACAAACAATCAAAGCCAGACCTAAGAGGAAGAGTAGAAGAAAACAATACAAATGAAGATTTTTCTTCTCTGCCAAGCAAGCCTGTGAGTCAGACTAACATTCCAAATGCAAAACAGACATCGAAACCAGCACCTCAAGCACCATCAATGAACATACCATTGCAATATGATGAGAACAATGCTAAACCTCCAGATGCAAAGGAGAAGGAAGTGCATGTGCAACCTACTCAAGCCATAAAACAATCACCAGTTGACAATAACATTAATGATACAACTGCAAATCCTAACCTATACAGCAAAATAGTTCAAACTACTGCGGAAAAACCTCTTAAAGAAACTTTCAGTAACATGAAGCCATCCTCTATGAGACATTCCATGGTGAAACTACCAAGTGATAAGCGCACTTGTGATATCACAGGCTCAACCTTTCTACCAAATGGACAATTAGCTCTGTGTGACCGTGAGAACATGACTATAAAGCTGCTTAACACTGCCTTTGAAGTGACAAACAGCTTCAAGCTAGACCATAAGCCATGGGATATAACAGCAACTGCTGAGAATGAATTAGCCTTGACATTGCCTTCAAATAAAACAGTGCACTTCATACAAATTCATGATAACACAATGACAAATGGGAAAAAATTCCAAGTAAAACGAAATGTCTGGGGCATTGACAGCTTTAAAGGTCTCATCATTATTAGTTTGCATGATATAGCTGGCTCAAATGCTGCAGTAGAAATACGGCAAAAGAATGGAAAGTTGATCAAGGAAATAAAGGCAGACATTTTAGGGAATCACTTCTTCAAGTCACCTCAATATGTTCTTGTTGAGAAACAAACAGGAAATATCTTTGTGAGTGACGGTAAAATGCATGCCGTTTTCTGCTTCACACAAAAAGGTACAATGATCAGAAAGTTTGAAGACGGAGGTTTACGATGGCCTAAAAAGATGATTACAGACAGCAGTGGTAATCTGATCATTTGTTCTCGGTATTCAGACTCCCTAAAGCTGTTACCACCGACTGGTACTCAATATTGGACATTTATTGACTGTGACGGGCCACAGACTGTGTCCTACAGGGAAACAGACAAGCTAATGATTGTAGGGGAAAACATGTGTGACACTATCTTCATCTTGCAAAATTAATACTTTCCCAAACAGCAAAAACTAAGACTGCTAGTTTGAAAGCTGCCACAAATGACAAAATCAAAGTTGATAAAATAAGAATTTGCAAGCAATATGATCAGGAAAATGTTAGGCAACATGAGAAAATGCTGGTTATCAGAATTTTCTTCTGCTTCAATGTTTTCCAAAACCTTTTCTAATAAGGACATCAAAACCAGGTCTTGTTTGAGAAAGGGTTAACCTATAACCAGAGAGCAACATTCTACCCTGGTTCAAATTCAAAGATGTTACAGTAACAGACGACAATTTCAAGTGAATGATTTTTTCCCATTTTAAGTCTTTTCAGATGGAAAAAATTTGGGAAAAGACGAAATTGCTAAGAACAAACATACATGATTATTTGTATAAAGAATACATTTTAGAGGTTCATGTATAAGGGTTTGATGACACTGGGCACAATACCTTCATGTTTTTTTCTGCAGATACCACTGGGAGTTGCAAACAAGAATATAGATGAGCTGAGATCGGGAAAAAGGGCATCAAATCGAATTTGGAATTAACATAAATTCAGAATCAAGATCCTAGTAGAAATTCAAACATGATGGCCTAAAATGCAACAAAAGCCCTTTTCAAGATCCCACTTCAAAAGTAATTAGAATTGAAATTAATATAATTAGACTTGAAATTAATATATATATATATCTTTATTTATCCGCCACAAGGGCGAGCTATTTTCATACAATCAAAATAAACAGTTAAACAAGATTAACATTGAGAATGAATATATACAACAGAAAGAGAAAAATATTATTGGTAGGCATAAATATTAATAGACAAAAGGAGGAAAGTATAACGCTGCCCTTAGTATTGAAACGAAATAAAAAGGGTTGTCGTTATATGAAAACTGTTAGTAATATAGGAAAGAGCTACACCAGAAACATCTCGATAATATAAACCTTGTTTAGAAATCGAAAGAAAAACAAGAATTATTCAAGAAGTGTCTATGCTAATTTTTGAGGAGGAGAACTAAATTAATGAGACGCGCACAGAAAAATAATCGAAGCGTAGAACATTTCGGCAGACGAATGACGTTTGAAATTAAATTAAAGATAATCTGCAAACTCGCTCATGATCGGCAGTGCAAGTAGAAGAAAACCTTGGTTAACCGAATCGCTATCGAAAATATTTCTACAACCGGAGAGAAGACCTACCATTTTACCTCGTGTGTCAAGAGCCATGAATCGATTATACAAATTTCTGTCCAAATGTGTCATAAGAAAATCATGTAAATTTCGGCGCAAAGCCCTTGTAGCGATACAATCAAATACTACATGCAAGCAGATGGACGAAGTGATGTTTGCTTCACAACGAGTACAAAAATTTGAGAACGTGTCGCTGTAAAATTTGCATAGTAAGCATACGAACTTTTTACATTGTTTAACCAGTGACATTGAAGGTGTACACCTGCAAATTTCCCAAATTTCGCAGTTAAAGAAAAGGCTTGGTTTGAAAACCAAAAAACTTTGAAGGTTTGTGTCCAGTTGTATACGCGAATGCCATTCAGAGTTTGCCTTAGTATTTACCGCTTGACGTACAATCTGTTTCCATTTTAATTTAGACGGGAATGATGTAGATGCTACATATTGCTTTAGGTAAGGCTCGAGGTTATATTTTCTCAAAATGCTTACAATGTTAGTAATAAAACCTTGTTGATTTGTTGCGTTAGTGTTGTAAAACTTAATTAACCGAGAGTTGAATATTTGTTTACAGACATGTTTTGTAACAAGTTGACAAAGCTGACCGAGGAAAAGTAATTTCCTATAATCTACGTCGAATTCAATGGGAGTAACTCCAACAAGACTTAGGCAAATGTCGGTTCTGGTATAACTTGGCAGATTCTGCATATATTTCACACAAAATCTGTGGGATCTTTCTAGTTGTAATTTTTGTTGCGTGTTTAGTGGAGGCCAGAGCTCGCAACCGTAAAGAGCTTTTGGAAGAACTACTGACTTGTAAAGTTTTACGGAGGTGGAGGGTTGAAGACCGTTTTCATGTATTCCGACATTGACAAGACTTAATAAAGTACTTTTGAGTTTTCGACACGACTCATCAATATTTACTGACGTTTTAAGGTATTTATTACAAGAGATTCCTAAATGTGTATAGTTATCTGTTTCAGAGATTATACTATTACCTAGCTGCCATAACCGAGAAGGACGGGAATTTCTTGGCTCATTAAAGACGGTAACAGCACATTTACTGGGATTATACAAGTATCTCCACTTGCAAGAGTATTTAAAACATAAGTCCAACATATTTTGAAGACACGTTGAAGATAAAGAGACCAGTACCATGTCATCTGCAACGCTAAGTGAGCTAGCATCGACCCCGGAGATATATAGACCATAACCAGAAGCTTCTAATTGTTTAATGAGACCGTCAATGTACACTAGGTACAGAAATGGACTTGTTATTCCTCCTTGACGGGCACTTTGTAAAATAGGGATTAAGGACTTGGATATGTACGATTTATAACGAACAGAACTAAATAATTCGGAGTATAGATTATGAATACATTGGAAAGTTTTTATGTCTAACCCGTATGATGAGAGTTTATAAAGTAGACCGTTTATCCACACTCTATCAAAAGCTTGTTTACAATCCAAATAGCAGACATATAGTTTACTTTTATTTTCCTTAGCATAATATATGCATTCTTTTAGACAAAAAGAAGTCATTAGGCAGCCAAGGCCTTTTTAAAATCCACCTTGTAATTGGTGAGGCCAGAGAGAGACAGTTGCTTGCATACGTTCAAGCAAAATCTTTTCAAATATTTTCAAAATAGACGAAGTTAGGGTAATTGCTCGGTAGTTGTTTGGGTCTTTCCTATTTTTGTTACCACCCTTAAACAGAGTGATGATAATACCCATTTTCATGTCCGGGGGAATATAAGATATGTTTAGCATTGCCGAAAAAAGTTTAGCAAGAAGGTTCAGAATGGTAGTTCCACCGCATAACAAATGCTCATAACAAATTTTATCAGCGCCTGGGGCTTTTCCTGTCTTACACGACTTCAGAGCAGAATTAACCTGATCTACGGATATTTTATGAGATACATTAGATTCGTGCCTGTTATTTAAGATTTCTTGTAGTTTGTTATCAACGTATACTTTGAAATCATTGTCAAACGAAGGGTCGTTATCAAATGCATATAAATTTCTAAAATAAGCACTCCAACCATTTAAAATTGATGCGTTGTCACGACAGGTTTCGTTATTGAAAGTCATTTCAGAACTAGAACATGTGTTATACGAACTGCGTTTTAAATTGACAAGCCTCCAAAATTGTTCCTGGTTTATTTCTGCATTCCTATCAATGTCGTCGTAAAGTTTAAGTAAGTAATTTTCAGTGGCTTTTCTGTGTTCATGACGGAATATACGTTTAGCAGATTTGAGCTCGTTGAATAAATTACCAAACTTGGGAGATCCTGCGTGCAACCACTGGTGTCTAATTGATTTCATTGATTTGTTGAGGGACGAAAGTTCTTTGCACCAGTAAGGTTTTAAGAAAGGCTTAAAATTAATTTTTGGTATGCATAACGTGCTTGTATTAACCAGGGCGTTGACCAGACATGTGTACAACAGTTCAATATCAGAAGATGTTTTCAATTCATACCGAAGTAGGGCCTCTAGACCAACATCATTTTCGAGACATAACCTGTATGATTCCTTTTGCTCGGGACTACATTTAGACCAGTTTATACGGTTAAATGAGGGTTCCATTTGACTTTGAATATTTGTAATATATACGGTTGTGGAACAAAGAATAGCGCGATGATTTGAGTACAACAATGAGTCATCATCTACTATACTACAAGAATTAATGGAGGGAATGTCATTTTCATTGAAAATAATGTTGTCGATAAGACTATGACCGCGACTTGATTGATACGACATAATTGCACCAGAACAGATGTCAAGGGAGGTTACAGTGACCAAACCGTTTTCTGATAGAAATGTACTAAATAGTTTATCTCTGGAGTCTAAAGGTTTGCTGACTTTAGTTGTATTTGTATGACAGTTGAAATCACCCATTAAGATAATTTTCCCTTTCCAACTATATTCATGAATTAGATTTTTTAAGGATTCCATATACAAATCAAAATGAGTTGCCGGATTGTTTTTGGAAGGAAGATAAACCTGGAAAATGTAGATGAAGTTTTTTGGGAGCAACTCTACTTGGATACCTATGATTCTGTCATTAATAAAGGGAAGACGATTAACACGATGATCAATTGATTTTTTCCACAAAATGGCAACGCCGCCCTTCCCTGCCCGTCCATTACTAGGTGCGACTAAATCTTTATCCGACACCGCATATGAAGAATATGATGGACTGATAGAATCGATTAAATGTAGATCTATCTCTGGTAGCCAATGCTCGGAAATACCTAGAAAATCAATGTCATAATTTTGAAGACAGTCAGCTAAATAGACACCGCTAGTCATGAAACCTGTCACATTCCATGTAAAAAGGTTGATATTTAAAGACTGATTATTCATAATTATTGATGCTGACTGGCAACCTCAGGTACGAAACCGTTGTTATTACCTCCAGAAGAATTCACCTGAACATTCTGGTGTGGGGTCTCAACATTGCGCACCAAGTTAAAATCACGCGCGTTGTATCGAGCCTGGGACACCCACGGCCGACAGACCACTCCCTCGGGCCAGAAAGAAGGTTGACAAACACGATTTGCATTGGCATCATCTTCAATATTAAGACGAATAACCACAGGCTTTGACCTGTACCTAAATATACAAACTTTTGTAACCTTTGGTCCCTTTTCGCCAACATACTGTGCGATCATACCTTCTGTGATGGAAGGTCTGAAGCCACCAACAAAGAAGCGACAAGTACGTTTACAGACATGGTCAACAAGATTCCAGCCCTGATCATCATTCTGTATGACTTGTGACTGGTTCTCATTGCGAGTACTATTCCGAATGTCAAAACTGTACGAAGACTCCTGAGATTGTTGAACGGTATGAACGGGATGATGTGCGATATTTTCATAGTTATGAACAGTATTGTTATCAGTACGTAAGGTTGGCCTACCGTTATATTGGGTATTCACATTAGACCTAACGTTCTCGCGATGATAGGACTGTTGTGGATATTGGCCAGGAGGGCTGCTGACGTACCGGTGTAAGGGCGTTTGTGACCTATTGGTATCACGAGAAGGTTCAATTCTTTGCAGATTATCTCGTTTTCTATTGTCAAAATACCGATCGGCGACAGGTTTACGTTGCGAAACGCTGTACCATGTTGCGTAAGAGTAAGACGGAACATTATTATTTAAGTTTGGCTGACTTTGTGAACCGACTATTGGCGCTGAACTATTGTGATCTCTGGACAATGTATCTGGATGTTTCTGGGCAGGTATTCCAATATTAGGGAAATCAGACATGCTTTGAATATTCGAATGAAAACCTGAGGCCTGTGGCTGATTTTGACGCCGCCTATATACATGATTTTCAATGTTACTAGAAGTGCGTAAGTGGTTATTAATCACGAAACTGGTGTTAGCCATTGCAACAATGTTCCCATTACTGTTATGGTTAACATCACCAACGTTGACATCAACAGGTCTCGAGGATTCATTGCGAATGGAGTCCTGACTATCGGACGGCTGTGTAGTACTATTGACAGTTTCAGACTGGCGATTTACTTCTGTAAACGAGCTAACAACATTATCAGCAAAGCGACCCTCGGTTTGTTGATCAAAACGCAAGTCTTTGTGACCTTGACCATTGTTTTTATCAGCAACCCGAGAGGCGACATCATTGGAATTCACACGACCAACATTTCGTTTGCTACGACTGTTGCCCTTACTGATTTTAAAAATCTCACGATCAACTTTTGATTGCAACGTATACATAGAATATTCACAACTTTGAACATCTTGTTTAAGACGTTTCATCTCATTATTCAATTTGGTAACACTATTTAGCTCAACAGACTCTATTCGGGACACACAGTTCATGACGGATTGCAAATCAGACATTACACTACGCCGTACTTCTTGCACAGCTGTACCAACTTCTTTCACAGTATCTTTCAATTCAGTGATTTGGTTCAATCTGTCCTGGTCAATTGATTCAAAGTTTTGTTTAAAAGTCATGAATTCAGCTTGAAGCGCAGAAAGGCTATCTTGAACATCAACAAACTCGGGCCTAGAGGGATTATCTGAAACCCGTACGGCGAAATGATCTGGTAACTTTGGTGCAGGAGTAGATGGTACGAGGCCCGGACCATTGCTTGTTGAAGTAACGGACTTCGATCGAGTACTTAAAATAGACTTGAGATCAGAACTGTCGAAATCACGATCAACGATCCCACAGACAAGAGTATGAACATCGGAAGCCAGTTTTTCGACAAGCGAATCTCCTGTGCGCCTTTGTGCCCTCCGCTTCAGGGCACAACCACGATAGGGGAAAGAGTCCTCTTTACAGAGTATGGTGAACAGGTCGTGCCTAACCTCGTTTAATTGTTTATCACACGAGGCGTACCAAGAAATGAGTGTGTTTTTGAATATCTCTCGAGGGAGGTTGTTGTACGACGATATAAGTTTATCCAATTGCTCCTCATTTATATGTATGGGCTCACTTAAACACCCCTCATCAGGTGTACAAATTACCGACGCTTCTAGCTCTTGATCACAGTCTATGACCACCTGTGCGGCCGGAAGAGAGTATGGTTGGTCAACTGGAACTTAAACGGTGGTATTGTCGTCTAGGTGAACGGGAGATAACTCAATCCCGACGACTTCAGTATTATCTTGCCCCGTGGCCATTGTCACGCACGGATCAGTTACAGTTGATCAGTTACAGTTGATCAGTTACAGTTAGATTAGACGCAATCAGAGTAAAGTCAATCAAGCGTGACGATAAACACTTTCAGGGGGAGGTGGATAGTTTGTGTATTTACCCTTTACACATTAATTACAAAACAATGTTAGACGCGTCTATCGTTTACAAATTTCGAAAATACACAAAGTTCAGGAAGAACGAAATGTCAAACCTTCACCATGGTTCTGTAATATGCCATACACGATGTGTTTTTATGAACAATAAACTCCGATAAATTGGTATGTTGGAAAACTTGATAAGCACGGCAATACACATTTAGATAAGTGTCCACCATTATCAGTACTAAAAGTGTCCGTAACCAATAAATGATAGGCTGCACAGATTTTCCACTTCTGAATATGGAGCAGCAACTATAACGAACTTATGGTAACCATTCCGGCTCAGTTTTCTTGCAAACATAGAGATCATACATCGGAATAAACACAAAAACTGGAGCAAGCGAAAATAATGTCCGCCATTACCGCGACCGGAAGTATATCAATTTTCATTGCACCGCAAAAAATTGTAATTAACTTTAATGCTACCACAATAACTTGCAGTAATTCTGTAGGGAACCTTTGAATGATGCTACATTGAAGACATTATTTTTTGTAATTGTGGACAGACAAGCAGACGGACAGATGGATGATGACAGTGAGCAATAACCTCACCCTAAGCAATTTGTGCCAAGGCGGACTACAAATAAATTTTGGTAATGTCTCTAACAAACATAAGAAGACAAGCAATTGCAAATAATTACATGTCTCTGTGACAGCAATATGAAAATTCAAATAGTTCTGCCTAAAATTTGCCTATAGTTATTACACTAAGTACCAAAATGGTTCTCTAGTTTTTAATATTCTTCAGAGCTTCATTGGGAGACTGGTACAGACTATGTGATAAGTGCAGTACACACTTAGCTTTGTATGTCAGAAGCAAAACTGTCATGTTTCAAGTTATAAACTTTTTCCCCTTCATTTATATGAATCATAAGTCAATTGCCCATAAGTAATACTTGCATAAATTCATTTAAACAGAACTTTGTTGTTTACTTTACTGAAAAGGGAACTTATCCATTCAATAAAATTGTCAATACCAGTAAAAGATGACAAACATACATGTATACAAGCTTCTTCAACAATGGTATTTATGTTTGGCCAGTCTTTCCCTGGATTTTTAGTTTAAAATAAAAGGCCTGAATGGAAAACTAATTTCTATTGTACATTGATGGATATTAATTACCTTTAAATCATAGAAAACTGCTATTTTGAAAGTATTTGTTTTAAATTCATTATTATCGCTTAACCAAAACACAAAAATATAGGTATTTATAGGTATTTTGGACAAAATGGGTGAAATTATAGGTATTTATAGGTAAGGTCCAGAAATATAGGATAATATAGGTATTTATAGGTATTTATAGGTTACTGGGCGCCCTGTACAGACGACAATTTCAAGTGAATGATTTTTTCCCATTTTAAGTCTTTTCAGATGGAAAAAATTTGGGAAAAGACGAAATTGCTAAGAACAAACATACATGATTATTTGTATAAAGAATACATTTTAGAGGTTCATGTATAAGGGTTTGATGACACTGGGCACAATACCTTCATGTTTTTTTCTGCAGATACCACTGGGAGTTGCAAACAAGAATATAGATGAGCTGAGATCGGGAAAAAGGGCATCAAATCGAATTTGGAATTAACATAAATTCAGAATCAAGATCCTAGTAGAAATTCAAACATGATGGCCTAAAATGCAACAAAAGCCCTTTTCAAGATCCCACTTCAAAAGTAATTAGAATTGAAATTAATATAATTAGACTTGAAATTAATATAATTAGACTTGAAATTAATGTAATTAGACTTGAAATCAATGTAATTAGAACTGAAAATAATGTAATTAGACTTGAAATCAATGTAAGACTTGAAATTAATGTAATTAGACTTGAAATTAATGTAATTAGACTTGAAATTAATGTAATTAGAATTAAAATTAATGTAATTAGACTTGAAATTAATGTAATTAGAATTAAAATTAATGTAATATCATTCTGATAAAAAACCAATACATTGCTAGCAGAGTCCCAGACTGGGAAACTGACTGCGAAATACTGTGGATCAAATTACAACTCGCAGGGTCAGTTCCACTCCACATATCAGCTTACTATAAGCCTGATGAATCAGATAGCCACAGTGCTGAAGAGCTTAAAAATCCATCAGCCTGGCACGATCTGTTAAAGGTCATATCTGGATATTGGGTGATTTTAATTACCCCAAATTCTCGTGGGATGACTGTATACCAGTCATTTCACCTGATTGTAGATACACTGGCCAGTATGCAGACTTTACTGATCTACTCACTGAATACGACCTTACACAAATAGTGACCCATCCAACCAGAGATGAGAACATCTTAGATTTATTTCTTATTGACAATCCAACTCTAGTAAAATCTGTTGAAGTGAGGCCTGGCATATCAGACCATGACATCGTTCTAGCTGAGGTCTTTATAAAACCACAGATATCAAGACAAAAACCCCGTCTAACATTTTTATATAAAAAGGCTGACTGGGATGGTCTGAAGACACACATGTTGGCATTTCAGCAATCCTTTCTATCCACCTGTGAGGATAAAACAGTCAATGCTCTTTGGGAGGACTTCAAGGGGGCCTTACAAAATGGCATTGAGCAGTATATACCCCAAAGATCCATCAGTGCAAAAGCATCACTCCCATGGATCACACAGGACATTAAAAGGACTATGCGTAAGAGGGACAGCCTTTATGCCAAATACAAAAAGCATAGGCGCCCTGTAGACAGACAAGCACATCTTGAATGTAAGCACCTGGTCAATAAAAAGCTCAAAGATGCCCATAATAGATATCTAGAGGAAATTCTGGGCATCACAAACTCTCCTGACCATGGTGATTCAAGTACAAAACCAAAAACTGATATTGACCCACATGCAAATACCTTTGCCTCTAAAAAGCTCTACTCCCTATTAAAAAACTCCAAGATGGATTCAAAAACATCAGCACCTCTGAAAAAGGACGACCAGATATACACAAGTACAACTGACAAGGCCAACATCCTTAATCAACAATTCCAGTCAGTATTCACACCCAAAACCCCACTTAAACTCAGTCAACTTTCACTTATGGTGGTACAGGACTCTGTGGACAATGGCCTTATCAACCCATTACAAGTACCAAAGGAGACCCTTAGTCCTGTTCCACAGATGGAAAACATTACTATTTCCCTGAATGGCATCTTAAAACTTTTGAAGGACCTAAACCCCCACAAGGCTGCAGGACCTGACCAACTGAAACCCCTTGTCCTTCAAAGACTCCGCAGTGTTATTGCTCCAGTCTTGAAGATTATTTATCAGAAGTCCCTTGACACCGGTAGGGTACCCAAAGACTGGAGCACTGCACATGTCTGTCCTCTATTCAAGAAAGGTGATACTGGCCTTGCATCTAATTACAGGCCAATATCACTCACCAGCATCTTGTGCAAGGTCCTAGAACACATTGTCACCACAAACGTTGTCTCCCATATGGACCAGTATAACCTGCTGTACGACCTACAGCATGGTTTTAGAACCAAACGTTCGTGCGAGACACAGCTAGTGACCCTTATGGAGGACCTTATGAGGAACTCTTTAGCAGGCAGTCAAACTGATCTTGTCTTGCTTGACTTTTCAAAAGCATTCGACAAGGTCAGTCACCAAAAACTCCTGCTAAAACTCCACAAGTACGGAATTAGAGGACCCAGCTTGAAATGGATACAGGCATTCCTGTCAGGCCGAACCCAAACTGTTGTTCTGGAGAATGAAAAATCTGACACAGTGCCCGTTACATCTGGGGTCCCTCAGGGTTCAGTCTTGGGTCCAATATTGTTCCTCATTTATATTAATGACCTACCAGACAGGACCAGATCTAAAGTTAGGTTGTTCGCTGATGACACGGCCATCTACTTGGCAGTTTCCAACTTGCAAGATGCCCAAATTTTACAGCAGGATCTAGACCAACTCCATGAGTGGGAATTACAATGGGACATGGAGTTCAATCCAAGCAAATGTGTTGTCATTCATGTAACTCGGGCAACAAACCCAGTCCCTTGTAAGTACCTCCTGCACGGTCAGACCCTGGAATCAGTTGGAAGCTCCAAGTATTTGGGCGTGGAGATCAGCAGCAGCCTGACATCTAAACAACACATCCAAAATATCTGCACTTCTGCAAACCGAACCCTAGGGTTCATAAAGCGTAACATCAGGACAAAGTCCAGAGCCATACGTGAAATGGCATACAAGTCCTTGGTGCGCCCATTGGTGGAATACGCATCCCCTGTCTGGAGTCCCAATTCATATGAAGACATCAGAAAAATCGAGATGGTCCAACGAAGGGCAGCTCGATGGACATGTGACAACTACAGTAGACAGGCAAGTGTCACAGAAATGCTTACCCAGCTGGGTTGGCGTTCTCTAGAACAGAGGAGAAATGACTCCCGGCTTTGCCTGTTCTACAAAATTATCCATGGATTAGTTGCTGTAGAATTACCACAATACATTGAGCACCCAACCAGGATCTCGCGTAATTCACACCCCCTAGTCTTTCGACAGTTGCATGCTGCAAAGGATTACTATAAATACTCGTTCTACCCCCTCGCAATCATGCAATGGAATCGGCTGCCTTCTAAAGTTGCATTACTGCCCACCATTGACTCATTTAAAAGGGCAGTATGCATGATTAGCCACCCAATGCCTTAAATGCCAGTGCGCTGTTTTTATCTTTTAGCTATCACTGTCAGCTTGTTTCTGACTTTTAATATTTTAACCCTGTCATTTTTAATTCACCCTCACTAACAGTTCTTATGAAAACCTTTTATTTTTATAACTTTTCTACTAACATCGCACAGACGCGCACCTGCACGTAATCCCCGCGAGGGGGTGATGCAGTATAGATAGATAGATAGATAGATAGATAGATAATAAGAATTGAAATTAATGTAATTGAATTTAATGTAATACGAATTGAAACAAGAGATGTTTGTAAAACATATATGCCCCCTCAAGGGCCTACATTTGATGTAGGTCAAAGTCCAAGGTCAAGTTAACAAGGTCCAAGGTCATGGTCACATATGAAAGGTCTTGGTAGGAGGTGTCTATGTGTGAAATATCAAAGCTGTATATTTAAAAGTAAAATGAAACATAGGCCAGGTTAAAGTTTTTAAAAGTAGGCCAAATGTCAAGGTCAAGGTCATGGTCAAATGTGAAAGGTCTTGGTTGGAGGTGTCCATGTGTGAAATATCAAGGCTGTAGGTGTAAAAGGACATGATATATATGCCTGGTTTCAGTCTTTTTAAAAGTAGGTCAAACTCCAAGGTCAAGGTTGCAATATTCAAAGTCATGGTCAAATGTGAAAGGTCTTGGTAGGAGGTGTCTATGTATGAAATGTCAAGGCTGTAGGTGTAATAGGACATAAGATAAAGGCTATGTTAAAGATTTCTAAAAGTATGTAAAAATCAAAGGTCAATGTCATACAGGCCAAGGTCATGGTCAAATGAGAAAGGTCTTGGTAGGGGGTGTCCATGTGTAAAATATTGAGACTGTATAGGTAACAGGACATGAGCTATAGGCCTAGTTTAAGTTTTTTTAAAAGTAGGTCAAACTCCAAGGTCAAGGTCCAAGGTCATGGTCAAAAGTGAAATATCTTGGTTGGAAGTGACCACGTGTGAAATATCAAGGCTGTATATGCAAAATGACATGAAATATAGGCCGGGTTAATGTATTATTAAAGTAGGTTAAACACCAAGGTCAAGGTCACAAGGTCCAAGGTCATGGTCAAATGTGAAAGGTCTTGGTCGTAGGTGTCCATGTGTGAAATACCAAGGCTGTATGTGTAAAAGGACATGATATATCCGTTATTAGATATATAAATGTTATTAGAATTGATATTAATGTAATTAGAATTAAAATTAATGTGATTAGACTTGAAATTAATGTAATTAGAATTGAATTTAATGTAATAAGAATTGAAATTAATGTAATTAGAATTGAAATTAATGTAATAAGAATAGAAATTAATGTAATAAGAATAGAAATCAATGTAACAAGAGATGTTTGTAAAACATATATGCCCCCTCAAGGGCCTACATTTGATGTAGGTCAAAGTCCAAGGTCAAGTTAACAAGGTCCAAGGTCATGGTCAAATATGAAAGGTCTTAGTAGGAAGTGTCTATGTGTGAAATATCAAAGCTGTATATGTAAAACTAAAATGAAACATAGGCCAGGTTAAAGTTTGTAAAAGTAGGCCAAATGCCAAGGTCAAGGTCATGGTCAAATGTGAAAGGTCTTGGTTGGAGGTGTCCATGTGCGAATTATCAAGGCTGTAGGTGTAAAAGGACATGATATATGTGCCTGGTTTCAGTCTTTTTAAAAGTAGGTCAAACTCCAAGGTCAAGGTTGCAATATTCAAGGTCATGTACAAATGTGAAAGGTCTTGGTAGGAGGTGTGTATGTGTGAAATATTAAGGCTGTAGGTGTAATAGGACATAAGATAAAGGCTAGGTTAAAGATTTCTAAAAGTATGTAAAAATCAAAGGTCAAGGTCACACAGGCCAAGGTCATGGTCAAATGTGAAAGGTCTTGGTAGGAGGTGTCCATGTGTGAAATATTGAGACTGTATAGGTAACAGGACATGAGATATAGGCCTAGTTTAAGTTTTTTAAAAGTAGGTCAAACTCCAAGGTCAAGGTCCATGGTCATGGTCAAAAGTGAAATATCTTGGTTGGAAGTGACCATGCATGAAATATCAAGGCTGTATATGTAAAATGACATGAAATATAGGCCAGGTTAATGTATTATTAAAGTAGGTCAAACACCAAGGTCAAGGTCACAAGGTCCAAGGTCATGGTCAAATGTGAAAGGTCTTGGTCGTAGGTGTCCATGTGTCAAATATCAAGGCTGTATGTGTAAAAGGAATTGATATATCGGCTAGGTTAAAGTTTTTTTAAAGTAGGTCAAAGTCAAAGGTCAAGGTCACAAGGTCCAAGGTCATGGTCAAATGTGAAAAGACTTGGTAAGATGTGTCCATGTGTGAAATACCAAGGCTGTATGTGTAATAGCACATAAGATAAAGGCCCAGTTTAATTTTTTTTAAAAGTAGGTCAAACTCCAACGTCAAGGCCACATGGTCCAAGGTCATATGTGATAGGTCTCGGTCGGAGGTTTCCATGTGTTAAATATCAAGGCTGTATGTGTAAAAGGACATGATATATTGGCCAGGTTAAAGTTTTTTAAAAGTAGGTCAAACCTCAAGGTCAAGGTCACAAAGTCCAAGGTCATGGTCAATTCTGAAAGGTCTTGGTAAGATGTGTCCATGTATGAAATATCTAGGCTGTTTTTGTAAAAGGTTATGAGATATATGCCGGGTTAAATTTTTTTCAAAGTAGGTCAAACTCCAAGGTCAAGGTCACAAGGTCCAAGGTCATGGTTAAATGTGAACCATGTTGAAAGGAGGTATCTATGTGTGAGATATCAAGGCTGTATGTGTAAAAGGACATGAGATATAGGCAAGGTTAAGAATTAAGTGTAAAAACCAACAAAGGGAAATAACTCCAAGAATTTGATTGGCAGAGTTACGGTTCTTAAGCACTGCGCCTCTCCATAATGAAATCTATTCACCTGTAAAGTTTCATGATTCTACCTTACATATTTTTCGAGTTGTGCTCCGGACAAGAATCAAGTTATAAAATCAACAAAGGGCAATAACTCAGAAAATTTGATCGGCAGAGTTATGGTTCTTGTGCACTGCACCTCTCCATAATGAGATCTATCCACCTGTAAAGTTTCATGATTCTACCTTACATACTTTTTGAGTTCTGCTCCGGACAATAATCAAATTTGAAAATCAACAAAGGACAAGAACTCCAAAAATATGATCGGCAGAGTTACGGTTCTTGTGCACTGCAACTCTCCATAATGAGATCTATTCACCTGTAAAGTTTCATGATTCTACCTTACATACTTTTTGAGTTATGCTCCAGACAAGAATCAAGTTTGAAAATCAACAAAGGGCAATAACTCAAAAAATTTATCAGAAGAGTTACGGTTCTTGTGCACTGCACCTCTCCATAATGAGATCTATCCACCTGTAAAGTTTCATCATTCTACCTTACATAGTTTTTGAGTTATGCTCCGGACAAGAATCAAGTTATAAAATCAACAAAGGGCAATAACTCAAAAATTTGATCGGCAGAGTTACGGTTCTTGTGCACTGCACCTCTTCATAATGAGATCTATCCACCTATGAAGTTTCATGATTCTACCTTACATACTTTTTGAGTTATGCTCCGGACAAGGTTTGGTCTACGGACAGACCGACCGACCGACCTTCCGACCGACCGACCTTCCGACCGACCGACCTTCCGACCGACCGACCGACACTTGCAAATCAATATACCCCCATTTTCTTCGAAAGGGGGCATAATTAGAATTGAAACAAGCAAATTCGTTGAATTGATATCCCCCGCCGAACATATTTTCATTGTCAATAAAGTAGCGCGGAAACGAATATAACTCTGTAACCCCGACAATATGCGCATGTCCTCATTGTAGTAAAGCTGTGTGCCAAGTTTCATTGAAATCCGGTGTATAGTTTTCAAGAAATAGCGCGGAAACGAATATCACTGTATGTATATGGCTTAAACAGTCAGGGGCAGTAACTCTAAATTAGGCGGTGGAACCGGGTAACAACGACGATATGCCCATGTCCTCATTGTAGTGAAGCTGTGTGCCAAGTTTCATCGAAATCCGGTCTATAGTTTTCAAGAAATAGCGCGGAAACGAATATCACTCTGTATGTATATGGCTAAAACAGTCAGGGGCAGTAACTCTGAATTCGACGGTCGAACCGGGTTACCCCAAGGATATGCACATATCCACTTTGTAGTGAAGCTGTGAGCCAAGTTTCATTGAAATCCGATCTATAGTTTTCAAGAAATAGCGCGGAGACGAATATCACTGTATGTATATGGCTTAAACAGTCAGGGGCAGTAACTCTGAATTCGGCGGTCAAACCGGGTAACCCCGACGATATGCCCATGTCCACTTTGTAGTGAAGCTGTGTGCCAAGTTTCATCGAATCCGGTCTACAGTTTTCAAGAAATAGCGCGGAAACGAATATCACTCTGTATGTATATGGCTTAAACAGTCAGGGGCAGTAACTCAAAATTCAGCGGTGGAACCGGGTAACCCCGACGATATGCGCATGTCCTCATTGTAGTGAAGCTGTGTGCCAAGTTTCATCGAAATCCGGTGTACAGTTTTCAAGAAATAGCGCGGAAACGAATATCACTGTATGTATATGGCTTAAAGAGTCAGGGGCAGTAACTCTGAATTCGGCGGTCGAACCGCATAACCCCGACGATATGCGCATGTCTTCATTGTAGTAAAGCTGTGTGCCAAGTTTCATCGAAATCCGGTCTATAGTTTTCAAGAAATAGCGCGGAAACGAATATCACTGTATGTATATGGCTAAAACAGTCAGGGGCAGTAACTCTGAATTCGGCGGTCAAACCGGGTAACCCGGACGATATGCGCATGTCCTCATTGTAGTAAAGCTGTGTGCCAAGTTTCATCGAAATCCGGTCCATAGTTTCCAAGAAATAGCGCGGAAACGAATATCACTCTGTATGTATATGGCTTAAACAGTCAGGGGCAGTAACTCTAAATTCTGCAGTGGAACCGGGTAACCCCGACGATATGCGCATGTCCACTTTGTAGTGAAGCTGTGTGCCAAGTTTCATCGAAATCCGGTCTACAGTTTTCAAGAAATAGCGCGGAAACGAATATCACTCTGTATGTATATGGCTTAAACAGTCAGGGGCAGTAACTCAAAATTCAGCGGTCGAACCGGGTAACCCCGACGATATGCGCATGTCCTCATTGTAGTAAAGCTGTGTGCCAAGTTTCATCGAAATCCGATCTATAGTTTTCAAGAAATAGCGCGGAAACGAATATCACTGTATGTATATGGCTAAAACAGTCAGGGGCAGTAACTCTGAATTCGGCGGTCGAACCGGGTAACCCCGACGATATGCGCATGTCCTCATTGTAGTAAAGCTGTGTGCCAAGTTTCATCGAAATCCGGTCTATAGTTTCCAAGAAATAGCGCGGAAACGAATATCACTGAATGTATATGGCTAAAACAGTCAGGGGCAGTAACTCTAAATTCGGCGGTCGAACCGGGTAACCCCGACGATATGCGCATGTCCACTTTGTAGTGAAGCTGTGTGCCAAGTTTCATCGAAATCCGGTCTACAGTTTTCAAGAAATAGCGCAGAAACGAATATCACTCTGTATGTATATGGCTTAAACAGTCAGGGGCAGTAACTCTGAATTCAATGGTCGAACCGGGTAACCCCGACGATATGCGCATGTCCTCTTTGTAGTGAAGCTGTGTGCCAAGTTTCATCGAAATCCGGTCTATAGTTTCCAAGAAATAGCGCGGAAACGAATGTCGGACGGACGGACGGACGGACATGGCAAAAACAATATCCCCCCCGAAAATTTTTTTCGGCGGGGGATAATTAATGTAATCAGAATTGAAATTAATTGTCATTTTTAAAAATATTGAGACGAAATACAGATATTGGAATATTATTCTTTTCCCAAACGGTTTTAACTTTCTCTGGGGTATTCTGGATCATTTTTCATCTTGCAGGGTATGGCTTAAACAACAGCATGTTCCATGTGTTTAACTCTCAATACTTTAATTGAGGTAAGAGAAAAACATGTGTAATCAATGTGAACACATTTGAAATTGAAAGATTGTACCACAAAACATAAATGTACCCATAATGGTAAAAGCTATTTTACCTTAATCTGTAAAAGAAATGAATCGTTTACTAGGCTAGGCCTTGCATCCAAAAAATAACATAGAACAAAGGATATCAAAACCAGTAAATATTGGTAAACCTTTTCAACTGTTCCGAAATATTGCCTAGTTTTAACTTCTCTATCAAATAAATTCAGATTACTACTTGTCTTTACTTCAAATCAAATCATCAAATTTGGACTAAAGAAGCACTCTTAAGGCAATTGAGACTAGCATGGATCTAGATCAGCCTATGCATTTGTATGGTCTGATCAAGACCCATGTCGGTCTCTTAGATTCTTAATTACGGGTAAAAACTGCAAGAGACAGGACCAAATTTTCAGTACTCATTCATGTTAACCCTTTCCCAAACAACAAAATTTTAGGGTGGTTCAATTTGAAAGCAACGGCAGAGAACAAAATGAATGTAACTGAAAGTGAAAGTTCAGAGTAATACAGTACAGAAAACATTGAGGCAAAAGGAGGGCAAGTTTAAAAAAAATGTGACCATTCACTTTTTACATGCCACGGCTCTTACAGAGAAACATATTCAACCCAATCAAAACTTAAAAGATGTATTATTGTCTCTATATACTGGGTGCCAAGTTTAAAGAAAATCGCTTCACAAATAAAAAAGATATGTCATTAAAACATGTCAAAAATGTCAGGAGTGAAACGTTTTTGTGTGACACTTAACACTTGTACCAAATTTCTACGCTATGGTAAATAAAAGACAGTGACAGGATACTACAATAAGCACTTGTAATTCATAAAACAACATGTGCATCATCATCTTAAAATTACCTTTTCATCTTATCTTCAATGGTTTAGGATGTGGAGCTTGTTTTATACAATACCCCTCTGAATTTTATGTCAGGAGTGAAACACTTTTTTATTTCAAAATGTGTTCTCATTTTTGTCTATTCAGCCAGAAATCTACCACTCAAATTTTTTTAGAAAGCCATCAACCTTGTGGACATTCTGCACTCTACTATTTAGTGATTCGTGTGTTACAATTTCTCATATTGTGCAATATATATGCTGTCAGGAGTGAAACGCTTTTTTGGTGTCATTTTGCAAGATTGTGCACACATTTTTAGCTAAAAGGTAGTGAACATGAATTTAAAATATACTTTGGGCACTGCTTAACCATTTAGAATAGTTTTTAGCCACCCTAATTAAGAAATCTGGATGATATTCTGTAAAATTAGCTGTTATTCTTAACATTTAAATGTCACACTATGGTCACATTTTTTTTTAAACCTGCCCAGGAGAAAATGCTGATTATCAATGCCTCAATGTTTTCCCAAACCCATTACATCAGAGACGTCAAACCGGGTCTTGTTTGGAAAGGGTGAACTGATGTGTCAATTAGAGTTACAGATAATATAAAGTGATGGCTTTTCAAAATGCAATCTTTCTGTTATTGTTAACCCTTTCCCAAACAATACCTGGTTTTGACGTCCCTAGAAGAAATGGCTTGGGAAAACATTGAGACAAAAGAAGAAACTGCTGATAACCAGCAGTTTCTCCTTTTGTCTCAATGTTTTCTGTGCCATATTTTACACAAATCCTTTCTTTCATAACATCCACTTTGTCATTTTTACAGTTTTTGAAGTGGATCACCCTAAGATTTTGACATTTGGGAAAGGGTTAAGGTTGCAATTCTTTATTTATTGTTCATCAAACCCTATGTTTTGGGTACTCATTGGAATCTTCTCATTGATTTGTTTCAATTGAGTACACACAACATATGGTTTAGAATTGAATTAACAAAGATAAAACGTCATCACACCCACTTATCTGTAATTCTTGCCAATTTCATATTTTTTGTAATGCTTCTTCATTCAATGATTAAAATTTCCTATCAATCAAACTGTAAATTCTGCAAATATTTTGATACCTTGGCCAAACTAAAAGAAGTTGCAGATGACATTTTGAAAGTGAAGAAATTTTGAGATTTTACGACTTTTAGGGTAGAAAACAATGTGGGACCGCAAACATGTTTAAAATCTGCTTATGATGACAAAATCATGTTGATTAATCCTTTCGTTTGCAGAATTATTTCCCAGAAATGACTATTTTCCTTATTTCCAAGCATTTCATGTATACACATACATAATAGATGGATTTTACTAGCAGAATATCCATAAACCTATATCATTGGAAAAGTTATTCAATTTCCTTTTAAAATATGATGAGTAAGTGATAGAAAATTTGCATCTCATCAAAATCTAGACCTTTAGCCCCAAGACCCCTTTCAAGCCCCCTGCCACAACCCCGACCACCCCACCCATATGATTTGGGACTTGATTCGGTTTAGGGTTATTGGAATCACTATCGGAGTCACAATTTGAAGTCTCCGAAACATTTCTAATGTTCAAATCATCTTTTTTCCCCAAAAAATCAGGGTAATCAGCGGCGGATCCAGGTTTCTGTTAGGGGGTTCGGATATATGCAAATAGGGGGGTTCGTTTTTCTAGTATTACACAATTTTGACTGAGTTTCTGCATGAAAATGAAATAATCAGGCCACAGAGGGGGTTCGTTCGAACCCCCTCTGGATCCGCCACTGGTAATCCCTATCACCATTGTCCGGGACTGACATGATGATTCACCGGACCTCTTCTGCAGAATATTGAATCCTCCTGGCCATCATTACAGCTCATACAAACCAAACACTGTGCGTTTTTCTTCACATTTACGAGAACATAACAATATTGCGCAATATTTCAGCATTTATCCGGTGTCATGATAACTAACAGTGTAAAAATCACTTTTAAAAGCTGATGCCCCCTAAACAGTTTAAGCGTTCCTGAAGCGCACTTAAAAGCGTGCTTGTAAACGAAAGGGTTAAGATAAGATTTGTGAACAATATAGCACAGAAGTATTGAGGTAAAAGGAGAAAACGCGGATGATCAGCTTTTTTCTTTTGCCTGAATATTTTCCCAAGTGTCCTCTATCAGGTCAAAAACGTCAAAACCTGGTTTTGTTTGAGAAAGGAGGCAGAGGATCCAGTTGAATCCAAGTGACAAATATTTATCTTGGGACTTTTCAATAGCCCATAGATTTTCCATCTCCAATCTATGTACCCTAAAGCTGTTGTTTTCAACCGTTTTCAATTTGGACAAGAATTACATTGTGTTGTATGGGAAAAGTTTTAATGAAAACCAGACAGCTAACTTTTTAGATTGGTCTAAATTGAAAGATGTCACAGATAACAATTTCAAATGAACAAAATTCAATATTTTTAGGTCCATCTGAGAAGAAAGCATGGTGGGAAATGAAGAATATCTTGTGGGGCCTCAAACGGTTTCAAAATCTGGGAATGTGCAAATTTACCTTTTTCCTCAGCTAGTTTTCGTTCAGCACCACTGAGTGCATCTGTAAAACTTTTCTGTTCTTCTTCCATTCTGGACTGTCTGTCACTGGCTTCTTGCTAAAACACAAACAAGTTTATAAACATATTAATTACAACATCAAGAATGTTAATTCATTAAAACATGTTAACCCTTTCCTAAACAAGATCTGGTAGATATACTTGCAGTGAACATTAAGAGACAGGAAGAATTCGTTATTAATCAGCAATTTCTGCCTTTCCCTTAAAGAGACATAACATTCTAATTTCCTTTTTTAACCCATTACCACACAGTGACACCTTTTGACGCCCAACGAGATAAAGGCTTAGGAAAACATCATGGAAAATGAAGAAATTGCTTGTGACAAGCAATTTCTTCATTTCCCACACTGTTTTCTACCCCAAAAGTAAAATTTTTTTGAAATTTCAACACATTGAAATTGTCGTCTGCAACATCTTTGAATTTGGACAGGTCTAAAATTTGCCGTTTGGGAAAGGGTTAAAGTATGTCTTGATGCAAAGATTGATAATTCAAATGCGTATAAATGCTATCATTTTTTGAAGTTGTTGTTTGTAAGCGAAAAATATGCCTTTAAAGTTGAGACAGATATGACAAATTCCATATAAATCTGAACTGCTGTGGACATCAATTTGAATAATTTTAGCACAAAAATATATATTTCTCTTAAAAAGCACAATATTTTGGCTTGAAATTTTCAGAAAATATGCTCTTTCAGATAAAAATAGAAGTCAAATTTATAAAAATCTGTGAAATGTCAATTTAAATTATTCTGTGCTATAAAATGCACATTTCCTACTTTTGATATGATTTATTGTCTGTATCTCCTTTCCAATTAGACTGGTAAAAGAATTTGTCTTTATGGAAAGGGTTAAACGAGGATTAACACATAATAAATATTACTACTATCAACTGCCAGTAAATTTAAATCTTACTTCCTTTTGTCTTCTCCTTTTTTTATGTGATTTGAAAAGCTATTACATACAATACAACCAAGACTTCTTGATCTATACATTAGCTCTTTTCACAATATGTGGTTTTAGCATCCCTTACAGAGAAACTTCAGAAGAGCATTGAAGGAAAAAGAAGAGAATGCTGCTGGATAAATACTTTAAGTTTACCTGCGACATTTTATTTGCCTCTTGTTCCCTCTTTAATGATGATTCTACCTCAATAAGTTTTTGTCTCAGTGAATCTAGAGCTTGACTATGTATTCCACTTGAATCTGTATGGTCTTGTAGAATTCTGAAATATACATGTCACATTGTGGTAGGAAGACAGTAAAGACTAAGATCAAACTGCAGGTAATGCACAGACCAATATTCATCTATGCTACCTGCTACAGGATGATTCTAATTCAATAAGATCATATAAATCTACCCCTTAACCCATTACTGCACAGTGACACCATTTGACTCCTTCACAAGAAAAGCGTTGGGAAACCATTGTGGAAAATGAAGAAACTGCTTGTGACAAGCAATTTCTTCATTTTTCACAGTGTTTTCTAACCCACAATTGAAAGATTGTCAAAAAATTTCATCAACTTGAAATTATCGTCTGCAACTCAATTCAAATTGGAACTGTCAAAAACTTTGCTGTCTGGTAATGGGTTAACTGTGTATGCCACCAGAATCTGTACAGTCTTAAAGGGGCATTTCATTCCAATTTCAATTTTTTTAAGTATGTCTTGATGCCAAGATTGGTTATTCTAATGAGTACCGTATAAATACTATTAGTTTTTTTAAGTTGCTGCCAATAAACGAGAAACATGCATTTAAAGTTGAGACATAATCGATAAATTGCAGATATAAATCCGAAATTGTTGTCCACAACAATTTGTTCAATTTTAACACAAATATATAAATTTCTCGTAAACGGCGCAATATTTTGGCTTAAAATTTTCAGAATCTTCATAAGGAAATATGCTCTTTCAGATAAGAATAAAAGTAAAATTCATGACAAACAAGATGTGTTTGTGAAACACAAATGCCCCCGAAATAGCTATTTTTCTATAACTATGACCTTAATTGATATTTGACCTTGACCTACATAAATGACCTTGTCCCTCTAACCTAATATAATTGAAAGAAGTTTACATACCAAATTTGAGCTTTGTATGTGGAATACTTTTAGAGAAAAGGCCAATGTTAAGTTGCCGCATTAAGTTGCATGTTAAGGGTGGATAAGGGTTAAACAGTGACCTTGAGGAAGGTCAATTTGGATGGAGCAGATAGATATCATTGAAAGAAGTTTACAAACCAAATTTGAGTCTTGTATGTGGAATACTTTTGTAGAAAAGCCGCATTAAGTTGCATGTTAAGGGTGGATAAGGGTTAAACGATGACCTTGAGGAAGGTCAATTTGCATGGAGCAGATAGATACCATTGAAAGAAGTTTACATACCAAATTTTAGCTTTGTATGTGGAATACTTTTGGAGAAAAGGCCAACGTTAAGTGTTGCGTTAAGTTGCCTCGTTAACCCTTTCCCAAACAACAAAATTATAGGGTGGTCCACTTCAAAAACTCTAAAAAATGACAAAATTGGTGTTATTAAAGATATGATTTGTTAAAGATATGGCACAGAAAATATTGAGACAAAAGGAGAAACTGCTGGCAATCAGCTGTTTCTTCTTTTGTTTCAATGTTTTCTCTAGCCATTTCTTCTACGGACGTCAAAACCAGGTCTTGTTTGGGAAAGGGTTAAGTTGCATGTTAAGGGTGGATAAGGGTTAAATGATGACCTTGAGGAAGGTCAAATTGCATGGGGCAGATAGATATCATTGAAAGAAGTTTACATACCAAATTTTAGCCTTGTATGTGGAATACTTTTGGAGAACAGGCCAATGTTAAGTTGTTGCGTTAAGTTGCATGTTAAGGGTGGATAAGGGTTAAACGATGACCTTGAGGAAGGTCAAATTGCATGGGGCAGATAGATATCATTGAAAGAAGTTTACATACCAAATTTTAGCTTTGTATGTGGAATACTTTTAGAGAAAAGGCCAATGTTAAGTTGTTGCAGTAAGCTGGTGCGTTAAGTTGCATGTTAAGGGTTGAAAAGGGTTAAACGATGACCTTGAGGAAGGTCAAATTGCATGGAGCAGATAGATATCATTGAAAGAAGTTTACATACCAAATTTGAGCTTTGTATGCATAATGGTTGTGGAGAAAATGACAATGTTAAGTTTCGGACTGACAGACAGACGGACGGACAGACGGATAGACGGACAGACGGACAGACAGACATGAGTAAAACAATATGCCCCCGATCTCTCGATACGGGGGCATAAAAATTCTGAAATGTCACTTAAAATAAACTAGGCAAGTAGTGTATATTAAGCTAAGACTGCACAAAGGAGCTAAAAAATGTCGAAAAGAATTCAGCGCCTGACAGACTATTATACAACTGGAATCTGTGTGGCCTTGTAGGATTCTGAAAAAACAAGTATCTGGTGTTGTATACAACACATAAAGTCCCCTACCGGCTTCACATTGACTCAATATGGTAATCAATAATAGATTATAAGTCGCAGGATCCATTTTTTGCCATATTTTCACTATTTCCGTTACCATAGCAACCACACTTTTCGTCAAAGAACAAAGATAAAATGATGTGCATAATCTACACATTGCCATCTAGTCATATACCAAGTCTCATCAAATTAGCTTGCTTACTTATTAACTTATCGCAGGATCCAATATTTTTTGCCATATTTTCACTATTTCCGTAACCATAGCAACAACAATTTTAGTCTAAAAACAAAAATAAAATGATGTGCATAATCTACACATTGCCATATAGTCATATACCAAGTCTCATCAAACTAGCTTGCTTAGTTATTATCTTATCGCAGGATCCCATTTTTGGCCATATTTTCACTATTTCTGTAACCATAGCAACCTCAATTTAAGTCGAAAAACAAAAATAAAATGATGTGCATAATCTACACATTGCCATCTAGTCATATACCAACTTTCATCAAAAACGCTTGCTTAGTTATTAAGTTATCGCGGGATCCAGATTTGAGCGGACAGACGGACGGACAGACGGACGGACGGACAGACGGACGGACGGACAGACGGACGGACGGACAGACGGAGGGCAAACCTATAGTCCCCTCCGGTGTGAACACCGGTAGGGGACTAATAATGTTGCATTGCAACAAGCAAGTTGTATAGACAAGATCTATGCAAAGCAAACTTATTTGCTCATTAACCCATTACCAGATGGCAAAATTTTTAACCACTCCAAAATAAAATATTTCAAGAGCATGGAATTTTACATTTCTTGGTGGTTTGGTGGTTAAATAAAAAACATTGTGGGAAAAGAAGAATTTGTTTGTTACAAGCAATATCTTCAGGTTCCACAATGTTTTCAAAAGCACATATTTTGTAGGGCATCAAAAGGCATCACTATGTGGGAATGGGTTAACATTAACAAATCTGAAATCTTGAATAAAGATACAAACAAGAAATCTTTAGACAGTTCCTAATTCAAAGGTGTTAAAGATGCTGAATAAAATGCAACTGAAAAAAAGAAAATCTACAAATTGCAGCTTATCCCTTCTATCCCAGTTTTCTTAACATCTGATGTCTTGTCTAGGTAAGCTTTTTTAATTTTTTTAAAAAAAATGGGACAGTCTAATTCTTCATTCTTCATTGTTTGGCATACCTATTTCTCTCTGCTTGTAATTCCTCGACTGTTTTCTGTTTTCCCTGTAGATCTCGATCAGCCTCCTCTAATCTCACACGCAATATTGCTAGCTGTGAGTCCTTCGCTGTTAGTGCCTCGTTTAGATCTTGTTCGTGATTTTGTAATTCTCGGATAACTCTGTCTGTCTTTGATGTCTCTCTTGATTGGTTGTTCAGCTTCTCACGCATTTTCACTAACTCTGAACAAGAACAATATGAGGGTTTTTTGTACCCTTTACCACAACAAGCCCTGGTTTTGATGCTCCTGATAAAAACAACAGCATTTAGACGACAGATAAAAGTGCTGGTTAACGGCATTTTCTCCTTTTCACTCAATATTTCCTGAGATATAAAATACACAGTATCTACTTTTGTCAGCAGTTATAGCATCATTTGCAACTGAATTGAAAGCGGTACCTAAGGACACAAATGCCCTCTAATATCACTTCTCTTTTCAAAAAGATGAAGTTGACATATTTGACCTTGACAGACAATCCTGTCTTTGTACTACAGTAAATACCATGTTAAAGACTTTGCCTGAAGAACTATGAAGATACTAATCAATTCAATTTTCTCCTTTTACCTCAAAGTTTTCTTCTATGTATAAGATACATATTAATCTTTCATGGAATTTATAGTCATCTGTATTTTGACCAGCTTCACAATTTTGTAGCTTTTCAACAACAAGAGGTCCAAGAGGGCCTGAATCGCTCCACTGGCTAAAGTAAAAGAAATTTTATCTATTGATTTCCTGTAAGCCTAGCACTGCTTAATCTTGAAAAGAGCCACCCATGGAACATTTCTGCCAAGTTCGATCTGAATTGGCCTTTTGATATATTTCATGGTTTGTCCAATTGTGATAGGCACTTACCTGCACTATTACATGTATTTCGTGATAACAATTTAAGTATTTGGCCACCCAAGGAACATATCTGCCAAATTTGGTCAAAATTGGCCTTATGGTTGACCTTTTCAGAATTTTTCGTGATTTCTCCCATTCTGATAAGCCCCGCCCTGCCATGCCCACATTTATAGACCAAACAAAATTTCACAGACAATTTAAGTAAAGGGTCACTTAAGGTGCATTTCTGCCAAATTTAGTTGAAACTGGCCTAATGGTTGATTTTTAAAGAATTATTTTGTGATTTCTCTAAGTCAGATAAGCCCCACCCAGCCACGCCCACATTTATGAACCAATCAAAATTTTTCAGGAAAAGCTGAGTAAAGAGTCAACCAAGGTACATTTCTGCCAAGTTTGGTCAAAATCGGCCAAATTGTTGATTTTTAAAGAATTATTTTGTGATTTCTCTAAGTCAGATAAGCTCCGCCCAATTGGATCACCAAGGACAACTCTATCGAATCATATCTTGGATGCATCTCGTAGAACTACTTTAAGACTATGAATAGAATAGAATAGAACAACAATTCAAAACGTTCGTCCGTGACTAATGTCAACAATGACGCGACAATGATACATTGTTTGCAGTTCCAGTGTCCTCTCTTTTTAGAATGATTACAACCTGCAAGTTGCCATGGTTGTTCATTTGGTTGACCTCGAAAACTACGTTATGAAGCGTACCTACTTCCGGCTAAGAAATCCGATTTTTTTCAAGATTTCTTCATACACACACTTCTGAGTCGATGATTCGATCTTTGGTCGATATTATCCGAGGATATCCGAACGAAGCTCCGCCCTGCCACGCCCACATTTAAGGACCAATTAAAATTTCACGGACAAGCCGAGTAAAGAGTCACCCAAGGTACATTTCTGCCAAATTTGGTCAAAATGGGCCGAATGGTTGATTTTTAAAGAATTATTTTGTGATTTCTTTAAGTCAGATAAGCCCCGCCCTGCCACGCCCACATTTATGGACCAATCAAAATTTCACAGACAAGCTGAGTAAAGAGTCACCCAAGGTATATTTCTGCCAAATTTGGTAAAAATGGGCCCAATGGTTGATTTTTAAAGAATTATTTTGTGATTTCTGTGAGTCTGATAAGCCCCGTCCTGACACGCCCACATTTATGGACCAATCAAAATTTCACGCACAATTTAAATAAAGAGTCAACCAAGGTACATTTCTGCCAAGTTTAATCAAAATTGGCCACATGGTTGATTTTTAAGGAACTTTTTTGTGATTTCTCTCTAAGTCTGATAAGCCCCGCCCTGCCACGCCCACATTTATGGACCAATCAAAATTTTTTGAACAATTTAAGTAAAGGGTCACAAAAGAAACATTCCTGCAAAGTTTGGTCAAAATTGGCCCACTGGTTTGAGAGAAGATTTTTAAAGAAAACATTAACGCGCGCATGGATGGATGGACGGACGCACGCACGACGGACACAACGCCATGACAATAGCTCGCTGGCCTTGGGCCAGTGGAGCTAAAAACCTCATAACTGCAGCTTTTTTAAAAGCTGCAGTTGCTAGGTTTTTGTTGAAAAGCAGCGATTCTTTGTTTGGCTGAGAGAAGGCTGTTTCAGCATTCTTTGCTCTCTGTAGTACTAGCTATGTCATCTGATTAAGTGAAGCCACCTCATTCTTACGTAGACCATTCTCGAGGTCCATGGAAAATGATGTCATCTTCTTTTGACACCCCAAAGAATAAATGCTTTGGAAAACATTGTGGGAAATGAAGAAATTGCTTGTGACAAGCAATTTCTTCATTTTGTCACAAGCAATTTCTTCATTTCCCACAATATTTTCTACCCAAAATGACCAGAAAATTTTAAAAGTCCGTACGCTAGAAATTGTCATCTGCAACATCTTTGAATTTGGACTAGTTTAAAATTTAAAGTTAGGAGTACCTGTTTCAGCATCCTTTGCCCTTTGTACTAGTGACGTCATCTCCTGGTTTAGTGACGCCACCTCATTCTTCAGTAGACGATTCTCGAGGTCCATGGACGATGATGTCATCGGGTTGTCGTGAGATTCCAAGTCTGGGTTGCTATGGACACTGTTGCTAGGAGACTGATCCTGCATGGCATCCTCCAGGGCAGCCATGTCCATTTCTGCTGGACTTCCCCTGCTGTCATTGCCTGTGCAGAACAAATATTCAAATTGATCAAATTGAATTAACCTTCTCCCACATAATAATTCTTTTTAAATCCCCACAAGATAACAACTTTGGAAAACATTGTGGGAAATGTAGAAATTGCTAATAACAAGCAATGTCTTTGTTTCGCACTATGGTTTCTACCAAAACAATATGTACAATTCTTTTCATATGAAATTGTAGTCTGCGAAATCTTTGAATTTAGACCAGTCTAAAATTTTGTCGTTCAATAGGCCGTAATGGGTTAAACTTGGCAGGAAGTGTAGGATAAAATCAGAAAGCAAAGATGTGCAGGGTGACCATATTTTATGCTACCTGCAAAAGCCTCCACAAAATCGAGGAGTTAATACATGTATCAAGGAGTAAATATATGTACCTTTTACAAACACATTTGTCAGTAATCCATTCATAGTGTATAATCTATGTATACCCTCTGTCCAAAAAGAAAAGCTATTTTCTTGCTCTTCCTCCCCGTCAAACATGTTTGTCCAAACACAGCTTGCGGTGTATGAACAGTTTGTATCTTCTTGTTTACAGAAAATTTGCATTTCATTTGATGAAGGTTATGGAAAAAGGGGACCTTATTGCATTTGAGACAAACATGTATCTAGATCAGACTGTACATATGTACAGTCTGTGCACATGCAGGGTCTAATTATGATCTATGTTTTCTCTTATATTTTGCTTAATACCTATACCAAAGGACAAAATTTTAGGGTGATCCACTTCAAAAACTGCCACAAATGACAAAATGAATGTTATTGAAGATAGGATTTGTGTAAAATATGGCACAGAAAATATTGAGACAAAAAGAGTAACTGCTGGTTATCAGCAGTTTCTTCTTTTGTTTCAATGTTTTCCAAAGCATTTTCTATTAGGGACATAAAAACCTGATCTTGTTTGGGAAAGGGTTAACACCTATACCAACTATTAATGACCACGGTTGGTGCTAATCAAAGAGTATTGAGTCACAAACTGGCTGTGGCCATGGCACAGGTGGTAGCCCATTGGACTCTCATTCATAGGATTCCAAGTCCAATTCCTGGTCTTGGCAAATATCCTATCAGACAAAATTGGCTCCCACCAATGGTTTGATACTGTTAATCTATGTGGGCTAGCAGCTGGATGCTCAGTTGGGATGTTGTGGTAGAGCTGGTATAAGAAACAACGTGATTCCATGATTAGGTGCTCCAGCTGCGATATGACCACAGCAGGTGAAAATGGAGTAAAACCCCAATCAACTTCCAAACTGATCTAGTTCTATCTTGGTTACAAATGCCATGATGCTGCTTCACCCCCACATACCAGCTCATTTACATTTTGATCAATACATCATCCTTTTTTAAGTGATAAATTGACTAGTTGTTTTAACTTTTCATGATGAAACATTGTCACAAAAGATTAACTATGCTGATTATGTTGACATTATAATAATACAGAATAGATCTAATATTTGATTACTTTCATTCTAGAACAAAAACACATTAATGAACAAAGATATTAAAATATTTCAAGTGCATATACATCTCACATGCATTTATAACCTGACCCTGAGAATTATCTACAACATGAATGAGCAATTGGTCTGATCATCTATGGTGTTTTAGTTGTCTTAAACCATTACCAGACGACAAAATTTTAGATTTGACCAAATTCAAACATGATGCAGACGACAATTTCATGTGAATGAAATTTTATATTTTTTGGTCTTTCTGAATAGAAAACAGTGGAAGATGAAGAAATTGCTTGTCACAAGAAATTTCTTCATTTTCCACAATGTTTTCTAAAGCTGTTATCTTCTAGGGAGTCAAGGAAGTAATTGTGTGGTAATAAGTTGAAATTTAAGTGTTGTTAATAAAACCTACCCAAAACCTTATGCCGACTCAAACAACAAAAAGTCTAAATTTAATTAGCTTAGTAAAAAATCTAAAATGAAAAGGCAACATAATTATTTCAAGTGTTTCATGTGTTAATTGTTAAGGAATATAGAAGCAAGCATGCTGATAATAATTTTCTTAATGCTAGGTTCCCACTGCTGATCTGATCAACTTGATCAACACGACCACCTAATTTACCCGATCAAGCCCGACCAAATGTGTATACACGACTTCTTCTCGATCTCTAGTCGATCAAACTAGACCCCCGCCCGAGCACTCCCGATCATTTTCCGACTGAAGCCCGACCATCTTTCCGATGTCTACCCGATCATCCCGTTCTTAATTCGAGCCCTACATGATCAATACCCGACCATCTCGATCTTTACACGAACAGATCGAGCTGATTCTATTCTAGGTGTTCTGAATGAAAATCTTCTTGCGGCGTCTGTGATTATCACATATTCAATACAAGTTCATAATATTGTCAGTTTAAATATGTACATAATTTAAATGTGACGTCAATGTACTTTAAGCTATTGACTCATCCTTAATCTGATTAAATATAAAGATTAATACATTCTTTAAGGAGTTTAATACCATTATATCAATCGTGCGTGTTATGTCTCAGAGCGGGGAATCACATGAAATGCAATTTCCGATAATTTTCAATATTTCTGTTAATATACTCTGCGCGGGATCTCATGCTGTTTGTACACATTTATTACCACACTACCTAGTGTTCCCACTGCCGACCAGATCAACTTGATCAAGCGGTCGAATACAGGTCAAGCTAGGTCTGCAAGGGTGATCGGGAGCGGTCGAGATGCTCGAAATTGATCTGCATCGCTCGGGCTTCCTACTCGAGTTTTTTTTAACATGCAAAAACAGTCGAGTGCGATCGAGTACAAAAATGATCGAGAAGCGATTGTGTATTGATCGGGTAGAAGATCGACCTGGTCGTGAATCAGTCGGGTCTGGAGATCGAGTGTGATCGGGTAGATAATTTGTATTCCGACCTGCACCAAGCGTGCACTCGATTACCTTGACATGTACTCGAGTAATATCCGACCACACCCCGATCAACTCGACCTCTGATTCATCTGTTCACTCGATCAAATCGGGTTTGATCGACTAGAGATCGAGAAGAAGTCATATGGTCAGGGTTGATCGAGGACAATTAAGCGATCGAGTAGATTGAGTTGATCCGCTGCCATAGAGCAGTTGGAAGCACTCGATCTACTCGACTTGTACGAGTTATTCCCGAACGCATTCCCGATCAACTCGACTTCTGCTCCAACTGTTCATCCAATCAAATCCCAGTAAAAGATATCGACTCGAGCACACACAATCTCTACTCGAGTGATTGTCGATCAGCTCGATCTTCTATACGATCGTTACTCGAGCATCTTCCCGATGTGTTTTCTACTCGACCGCTACACGTTTTTTTTTTACCTGTCAAAACAAGTTGGTAGGATTACCGATCAATGCAGACCAAACTTGACCATCTTGACTTATCCCGATCACCCTTGCCGACCGACGTCGACCGGTACTCGATCGCTTTGTCGGGTTTGATCGGGTTAATTTGATCGGCAGTGGGAACCTAGCATGACCCAAAGCAACAGAAAAGAGGGGCCTTCTTTCAATTATAAACCTTAGTTCATCACCTTTCGGTTTCAAATCTTATAAAAAAGATTGAAGAGCCAACCAGTGACCCTTGGATAACCCATTCCCGAACATTGATGCCTTTTGACAAACTCGAGTAATGAAGCTATGGAAAATGTTGTAGATAATAAGGAAGAAAATTTTGTTTGCCAGCATTTTTCCATTTTTCTCAATATTTTCCACCTTGTCAGATAAATTGTGTTATCTGCAATAAGTTTGAAACTGTATAGGTCTAAATTTTGTAGTTTAGGAAAGCAAAAGATAAACAAGAGCTTCGCAGAGCGGCGCATATACGCCCGAGAGGGGCTTGTCAGTAAAATTGGCCATTTTTTCAATTCAAGGGCAGATAATTCAAGAATGAAAAGAGTTGTCCGAGTTCCGTAAGCGATGTGAATAACTAGACACCATGGAGAATCATTGTGGCAAGTTTGATCAAATTCCGATCAAAACTGTAGGAGGAGTTACGCACACAAGAAATTGCTAACAGAAGGACGGACGGACAGACGGACGACCAGGGCCACAACTTAATACGACCCTTCGGGCGTATAAAAAGCCAAGCATATTACCAGCGGAAAAAAATCGGCCCAATTTGTGCAAGAATACCCTATTAAATTAACCCATTCGAACCCAATAAAGCATTTAGACACCCCACCAGATTAAGGCTTTGGGAAACGTTGTGGAAAATGCAGATATTGCTTGTGACAAGCAATTTCTTTATTTGCCACAATGTTTTAAACATAGAAAGACCCAAAAATGTAAAATTGTTCACTTGAAATTGTTGTATCTTTGAATTATGAGCAGTAAAATATTTTGCCTTTTGGAACAGGTTATAGACATGCAATTTTTACTCCATACAGCCACTGATTTCTACACCAAGCATCAGGTGATGAGAAGAGCTACTCACTTTCATTCAATTGTGACTCAGATTGTATAACTATGGCTGGTGCGGATTGTGCGGCCTCATCTGCAGATAGGAACCAACAAGTGGTTGGGCCGTTTTTCACTATTAGTGAACTTACCCCTACCCATCTAACGACTAACATTATGCCACAAGCTTTCAAATCTCTAGTCTCTTCAGTTCATTGAAACAATCAATATTTCCAACCAATAAAATTGCAGAGTGATCCAATTTGAAAGCTGCTGCAGATCACAACATGAATGATACTGAAGGTAAAATTTTTGTAATGATATAGCACAAAAAACATTGATACAAAAGGAGAAAATGCTGATGATCAGCATTTTCTTCTTTTGTCTCAATGTTTTCCTAAGCTATTTCTATTTTAAAGAACATCATAACCAGGTCATTTTTGATAAGGGGCTAAAACAAAATGGTGACTACAATATAGGGTACAAAAGCTAGTATTGTAGTCCTGGTCAAAGACAATGTTTGAAAGGACCTGTTTGAGAGTAAAGTTGGTCTAGATAAAACGGGATAGTTCAGGATTACAATCATGCGCGGATCCAGAGGGGGGGTGGGCCAAGGGGTCATGACCCCCCTGGAATTTGGCGATTAAAGGGGTTATCAAAAAAATTACTGGTTATGTCCCAAATAAGCTGCGTCTTTTGTCCCTGTGTGCCACGACAAACCGTTGTTATATTTAGTACTTCATGGTATGATATGTATCTGCATGCGGATCAAGAGGGGGGGGGGGCTGACCCCCTGAAATTTGGCAAAAAAGGACAAAAGATCGGATGACCCCCTCTGGGAAAAATACCTGGATCCGCGCTTGACAATCTAAGACACTTTCAGTTTTGATATTGTTATACAACATCATAAAGTTTAAATTTCAAACAGTGACAATATTGAGACATATCGCAGAGCAAAAGGTAAGAAAAGGCACTCTAAATTTGTTATTTCTTTTGATGAGATGATTCCAATGTTTACCAACACCATTAGAGTTTGAAAAACAGTTAAAACTCTTCCTAACAAGACCTGGTTTAGACGTCCCTAATAGGAAAGGATCGAGCAAACATTGAGACAAAAGATGAAAATACTGATAATCAGCATCTTCTCCTTTTGCCTAAATATTTTCCTTGCTATTCGCACGCAAATCCAATCTTCACCAACATCCAATTTGTCATCTGAAGCAGTTTCTAAATTGGAGCATATTAATATAATTTTGCCATTTGGGAAAGGGGTTAACCTATCTGGCATTTCCACATGCACCATAGATGAACCGCTGGTCGATGATGAAGTGGTTGGGTCCGTAACAGGCCCCCCCTTATTTGATATGACGGACATATACTGATACCATAGTTCGATGCACATTTATCCTTCCAAACAAGTCCTGGTTTTGAGACCCTTAGTCGAAATGGATTCAGAAAACATTAAGACAAAAGAAGTAAATGCTGATAACCAGCATTTTCTCCTTTTGTCTCAATATTTTCTGGGATATACTGTACACAAATTCAATCTTAATTGACGTTCAGTTTGTCATTCGCAGCAGGTTTCAATTGGATCAGTCTAAATTTTTACCATTTGGGAGGGGTTAACATGTTACATATCTATTTTAACCCACCTGGCATTTCCACATGCACCATAGATGATCCACTAGTCGATGATGAAATGGGTGGGTCAGCAACGCGTCCCCCTTTATTTGATATGACGGATGATGAACTCGACTGTCTGGAATGTCGAGTACTGTTAACAGGCGTACTCTTTCGTCTTTCTGCAGGCTCCGGACTGTTCAAAAACTCAAACAGAGCTTCATCTGTGTCCACTTTCTTTTTCGTTTGTTCCACTTTTGTTTTCGAAGCCTGACTGGGGTTGGTTGAATCATTTGTCTGCCAGTTGTCTGCGACTTCTGACAGCCTAGATGGCACCGTTTGTGATACATGTCCTAAACCAAGTTTCCCGCTGGATTGGGCAGAAATGCTGGATTGTGTTTTATCTGTTTCTGACAATGTTTGTTTATAACCTCCAGTCATGGATTGGCCAGAGAGTGAAGGCGAATGACCTTTATCATCTTCTTCATTTTCTTTCAATGCTTGAGCTGCTTTCTGGTCGAGGCTGTTCAAGAAACTCTCTGCCTTCCCTGTCAAACCAGACAACCATGCCATCTTATGCAGGTCTTACTCTCTTCTACTGAAAATAAAAACAGTGCAACAATATTTAAAAGGTAAAAAATTCTTCATCAGCATTTTGTTCTTTTGCCTAAAAGACCATAGACAGGAATTTCATGGATTAGGAATTTCAATAACAAAACAAGTTGTGTTTGTGAAACACCAATGCCCCCGAAATGGCCATTTTTCTGAAATGTTGAGTTTTTGTGTAAAGGGCTGATAAGGGTTAACAGATGACCTTGAGGAAGGTCAAAGTGCATGGAACAGATAGATATCATTAAAAGGAAGCTGCATACCAAATTTGAGCTTTTTATGTCAAATACTTTACGAGAAAAGGCAAATGTTAAGTTTTCGGACAGACTGACCGACGGACAAACAGACAGATGGACAGACAGACAGATGGACGGACAGACAGACACAAGTAAAACAATATGCCCCGACCTCTCGATACCTGGGTATAAAAATTAGATTGTACAAATTGTACTAATGAATAGGAAATTATCAGGCTACAGTTAACTTGAATCCCATCTGTATCTGCCACTGCCCTCTTGTATTTGTTTCCTGGGAACTACATCATTCCCAATGCCGAATTTGTGGGTCAATGAAAAGTCTAAGAACAACCTCTGCTACTGGGGATCGAACTTGGAAGGGCCATGCTCCAACTCTCGACCATGCACACCACACTTAGATCTACAGGCATCAAGGGGGCATCAAGGAGAATGACAGCGCATGCGTCGGGAATAGAGCACAGATTTCCATCGCTCCGTCACTAAAATTTAATATTCTACGATTCTGAGCTTCTATTTCTATTTTTCTACTATTGACAACGCGCCTGCTTAGAATAATCACGCTTGATTGTGAAGCAGTATGAAGTAGAAGAAGTTGAAGTAGAAGTGAATATCCATTATTGTTTCAATCTCAGATGCATAACAAGCATGCATAGTAGTGATAGAGACACATGTGTGACAAACAAGCTGTCATGGGTGCAACTTTCATGGAGTCTGCACAAAATCTCCGCGAGGGGGTGTTGCAGTATTAATAGATAGATTGATCCGGTCGGCACAATTCTTTCAGCCAATCAAAAACGTCGTCAGCGGACCTGCACTCATTCGGTGGAGGTGAAAGCTTCGGTCTTTTCCGTTGAAGCATAACCAACTTTCAGCATTAATATCTCGACGACTACGCCTGATTATTAAAAATGCGTTGGTATTTAGAAAGGTTAAATCACATTCTTTAAAGAAAGAGTTTTGTTTATGAATTTTAACGATGGATTTTTTAAATAATCTGCCTCAAAGTTGGTATCCCGTAACGATAAAGACCGAGGTTGTACCCTCGATGAAAAAATGAAAGTGAGGCTATGACGTCATCCCGACTGATTCTATAGAGATAGAGACCTAAGTTGGGGCATACTGTATCACCCTTGTGACTCTGTTTAGTCCATTTGGACAGTCAAATCTTGGAAAAATGGCTTCTCTTATGTAGATGTTGAATTAATATAATGTGAAAATATCAAAAGGAGTAGATAAATACCGAAAAAGTAACATTTAATCAATAATCTTGTTATTGTTTTTCTGTTGCAATTCCCGGTTTTTCAGACGATTTATTACTTGTTCTATTTTCATCGACAAGTCATTTTTCAAGCGCTCGGATAACGGAGACTTTTATTTTGACGTGGAGGCTATCGAAACGGATACGGATCATCCCGGATACTTTCGGAAGTTAATCATTTCTTTTGGACTTGTATTCTGGCAAATACTATCAAAGAGAACACGAGACTGATTATTTTTTTTGCGAAATTTCATAAACATTGAAAAGCCATTGAAACCGAAAGCAGGAAAATAAAGAGGTTGGGAAAAACGGTACCGACACGATAGCCTAGTTTCGTTTCCTTTACTTCCGGGTGTCACAACGCATGAACATGTTTATAAGCTATTGACGTAATATAAGCACATTTTTTATCATAAGACAGATTGACTGGAACAAAAATGAAGGTCGTCGCACTGATCAGGTATGAGATCTTACATTACTCAAGCTTCAGGGTTTTTTCTCCTACTATAATTAGTACCGGTAAAAGGAACCTTTCCCAATGACTACAGGCTCTTCCCAATTTTAGTACAGGCCGTTTCCCAATCTCAATAGCTACCGTTCCCAATGATCTTATGTGCCGTTCCCAATGGCCAATCATGCAATGCATTATAGTTTGAATAGAAATATCTCATCCAAATAAGTTATATGGGTTACTGAGAAGTTGAATTATTTTTAAGACAGATCCAAATTCAAAGTTCTAAGCATTCATCATAGCATCATTGTTCCCAAAATAGAAACACAAAGTAGCTAGGAAAAGATTTAGATTAGAACATCTAGAAGAATTTACATCTACAAACATTTTGTGTTTTGCTCCAATGCTATCTTAACACTTTCCACAATGTCTTGGAATGGTTTCACTGTGAAAATAACAGGATTTTTTATACAGACAACACAATGTTACTTTAAATGCCTGGAAAGTATCAAGAGAATTGGAGTGAAACTGAATGCTGGATTTCAGCATTATCTACCTTTCAACAATTTCTAAATATATACAGATCCAATAAATGGTCAAAATATATGGTCACAAGTATGTTCCTGTTTAAACCAAGACCTTACAATGATATGTGGTGCAGAATTTAGCCTCTTATGATACATTAAGATGCACTTTTAGGATTCCCAATTAATCAATTTTGCGAATTAATCTTTTCCCAATTGGAAGATTTCACGACGCGAAAAATTCCCAATCGTAGGGGTACAGGTACCTTTCCCAATTGGCAAGAAAAAACGCTGAGCTTGTTATGTTTTATTAGGCAAATATCGACCAAAAAAATGTACACATTGTAGGTGTCACTCCAGTGAGTGAGTGACATTTGCTGGTGTCACACTAGTCCTATTTATATGCCTGGACATAGATATTTTACAATTGGGATTTCATTTTTACATACCAACAGAGAGAAATTTATAAAGCCTTTCTTACCTGCGATATTGTAGACAGAAACTTGATGGGTAACCGTGATGATTTTCTGTAGCGGATCCAGGATTTCTGTGAACAGGGTTCAGGCGTACGAATAGGGGTGGGGGTGTTTTAGCTGCGATATCGTAGCCACAAACTTGATGATGGGTATTGGTTTATGGCTACGAGTCCACCCTATTCCTTCTTGTGGAGCAAGACAAAAGAGTGGAAAACACATTTTTTTGCATAAATTTCTGAATACTAACATATATAATCAGATGTGTATCCCATAAAAGGATATTCCATGGCACAAATTCAGTTAAAAAGTATCAACAAGAATTGTTATCAATTATTTCTTCCAACGGAAAATTCAAGTCTCAGTAGAATAAAATGGGTGGGTACTTCACTTCAAATTTGAATTGAACTTTATTTGAAAGTGATTTCAACATAAAACTACCCTGGATTGATAGAAAAATAGTTAACCTGTTGTCAGGTAACATTCTTACTACATTCCATAGCTTTATTTTGAAGTTTGACTATGCTAAACTTGCTGGAATGAATCATTCCAGCACCTGCTCCATTGCAACGAATAGGAAGGAATTGTAACCGAAACCCAGATCAAAGTTCAAAAAGGTTTCGGTTACATTATTGCAACTAGGGGTGTTTGAACCCCCTGAACTGCCTTTGAATCAGCCACTGGTCACCTTTTGGTGCTATAAGTCTGCCCTCTTTCTTCGTTGGAGCATGACAAACAAGTGGAAAACACATTTTCTTGAATAGATTTTTTAATGTCAACAAATCCTATCAGAACTCTGAAGTAAATCCCATAAAGAGCTGTTCCATGTCACAAATTTGGTTAAAAAAAGAATCAACAGTCTAAACTGTTTTCAATTTTACACATGATTAACCTGCAGTCGGGTAAAATTCTTACTACATTCATTACAGCTTTATTTTGAAGTTTGACTATGCAGAGTATGCTAGAATTGCCGGGAGTGAATCACTCTGGGTGCTGCTCCATTGCAACAAATAGGTACGATTTGTCACTCAGAAACCCAGATAGGTTGCTGTGATAGCGTTGGTGAAGGAAACAAGAGGAATACATGGTTGGGTGCACCAGGTGCCACAATATGACCATAGCAGTTTAATAGGTGCTAAACCATTCAATCAATCAATCTTTCTAAAGGGCAAACATTCATGTTGTTCATGTAGTCTGGAGGACTTCATGCATAATGCATGCATAAGCTAGCTGTTTAGCTTGAGACTACGGCCCATTTCTTTGTTTTCTCGGACATTTTGATTTTCCTGTGAACTGTGTCAATTTTGAAAACCAAACATCGAAATGGATGTTGATAAAGACAGGATTTGTGGTACAATACAGCATATTTTTTTTTCAGGCACACAGAGAAAATGCTGTTCATCAGCATTTTCTTCTTTTGCCTGAATATTTTCTTACGCCTTTTCTAACAGGTGTAAAAAAAATCTTTGGGAAAGGGTTTTATAAATGCCACTTTTTAACCCTTTCCCAAATGACAAGATTTTGGGATGATCCAATTTGAAAGCTGCTGATGACAAAAAAAAAAGATGTAGCTTAAAACTAAAAGATAGAATTTATGTATAATACTGCACGGAAAATATTGTCTCAATGCCCCCCAGGTTGGCCTCAGTGAAGAGGCAAAGGACAGGTTCTACGAACAGAGCTCTACAAAGCCTAGTTGCCAACATACCAACATCTGAAACATTATTTGTGTGCGGCGACTGGAATGGCCACATAGGCAAGGATCCTGAAGGGTACAAAGAATGGCATGGGGGCCACGCTTTTGGCCAACGTAACCCAGAGGGAGAAAGGATACTGGAATTCGCAGCAGCAAATGACTTGGTGGTCGGCAACTCACTGTTCGAGAAGCATAACAGGCATCTGATTACATATCAATCAGGAAGCACAAACACACAAATCGACTACATCCTCTACCAACGGTCCTTCAGAAAGCATGTCTCAAATGTGAAAGTAATTATCAACGAAGAGTGTGCCCCACAACACAGGATGATAGTTTGTGATCTCAAAACTCAGGTAGCAAAGAAAATCAAGCACAAGTTCACCCCAAGAGTGAAAATATGGAAACTAAAGGATCCATCCAAACGTGAGGAATTTGCTGCCAGCTTTGCTGCAAAGATAAAGATCACCACAGGGAGCAGTGTGGAAGAAAAGTGGCTCGGACTGAAGGACAGCCTACATGAGACAGCAAACAAGGTCTGTGGACTCTCCAGAAAGCACCAATGGCACAGAGAGACCTGGTGGTGGAACAACAAGGTTGACGAAGCAGTCAAAGAGAAACGTCAATGCTTCAAGGCATGGAAGTCTGGTGGTAGTAGGGAAGAATACAACGCAGCCAAACGCGCTGCCAAACAGGCTATCTACACAGCCAAAAAAGATGCTGAACTGGAAGCTCTTAACAACATCAACCCCAAGACAGGCGACATATACAAGCTCGCGAAACAGTTGCGCAGAGACAACCAAGACGTCAGTGGGGAAAAACCTATTAGAAACGATGAGGAGGAGCTATGCCTAGACGATGAATCCAGAAAGATAGCCTGGAAGCAGCATTATGAAAAACTGCTAAATGTTGAATTCCCTTGGAACCCAGATGATCTCGAGGAAGTACCCCCTGTAGAGGGACCCAGTATACAGATCACAACAGAAATGGTTGAAAAGGCAGTAAGGAAGATGGCACTTGGCAAAGCAGCTGGGCCTTCAGGAATCGTTGCTGAGATGATAAAGCCCACTGGAGTAACTGGTGCTGCACAGATACGTGACCTCTTCCAAACTATCATACAGGAAGGCCAGATACCATCAGACTGGGAAGAGAGCTACATAGTCAGCTTGTACAAGGGAAAGGGTGATGCTTTAAACAGGGGCAACTACAGAGGCCTGAAACTCATCGACCAAGTGATGAAAATCCTGGAACGCGTCATTGAACAGCTGATCAGACAACAAGTAGACATCGATGAGATGCAATTTGGCTTCATGCCCGGCAAAGGCACAATAGACGCTATCTTCATCATAAGACAACTCCAGGAGAAGTACATCGCCGCAAACAGACCACTGTATATGGCCTTCATAGACCTGGAGAAAGCATTCGATAGAGTCCCCCGGAAAGTTATTTGGTGGGCCCTGCGCAAGTTGGGTGTACAGGAATGGCTAATCAAGGTAATACAGTCCATGTACTGCAACGCTAGAAGCCGTGCTCGAGTTGGCGCAACCTACAGCGAGGAATTTGAGGTCAATGTCGGTGTACACCAAGGGTCCGTACTGAGTCCGCTGTTATTTATAATTGTCCTGGTAGCTTTGTCACAACATTTCCGTACCAGCTGCCCATGGGAGGTACTCTACGCAGACGACCTAGCCATCGTGGATACTTCCCTGGAAGCTCTCATAGAGAGAATTAAAGACTGGAAGACAGGTATGGAAGACAAAGGCCTCAGGGTAAATATGAATAAGACCAAGGTGATGATCTCCAGCCCAAGCCAGGTATCTGTGAAGAAGACAGGAAAGTACCCATGTGCAGTATGCTTGAGTGGTACAGGCCAAAACTCAATACAGTGTGGCAGCTGCTCCCAGTGGGTACACAAAAAGTGCAGTGGAATCAAAGGAACCCTGAAACCAGACCCTAACTTCAAATGTCGTCGATGCCTTGGAAACCTCACTCCAAATGTCAGCAGTATCATAACCGAAGTAACCATTGGACAGGACAAACTTGAAGTCTTACCAAGCTTCTGTTACTTAGGTGACACATTATCAGCGGACGGTGGATGTGAGCTAGCAGCAACCACAAGATGTAAGTCTGCCTGGAAAAAGTTCAGGGAACTCCTTCCAATTTTAACCTGCAGGAGCATTCCAATCACAACCAGAGGTAGACTATACTCAAGCTATATACGGCCAGTACTGCTCTATGGGTCTGAGACATGGGCAGTTACATCTAGCACTCAAAAGAAGCTGATTCGTAATGACAAGGCCATGATAAGGTGGATCTGTGGAACAAAGCCCGAAGACAGCGTGACATTAGAGACCCTAATCTCCCGGCTACGAATCAGGAACTTAACAGAAATCCTCAGGGCAAACAGGCTTAGATGGTTTGGCCATGTGGAGCGGAGTAATGGATGTGTGTCAACAGTTCGATCCATAAACATAGAAGAACGCAGAGGATGCGGCAGACCCAAACTAACATGGGAAGAGTTGGTAAAAAGAGATCGGGAAGCCGTAGGACTGACCAACATCAACCCTTTCGACCGCCAGATGTGGAGAGGGAGGCTACGATCGCGACTGGGCAGCCAGGCCCCACCCTCCGTAGAGGACTAATAAATGGCCTGGATAATCAAAACAGGATAGTGAGTGAGTGAGTGAGTGTTTTCCCAAGCCAAATCTGTAAGGGACATCAAAACTAGGTCTTGTTTGGGAAAGAGTTAAATGTTTTTCAGTGGAGGGAAGGATATTTGTTACAACATCATGGGCGGATCTAGAGGGGGGTCGGGGGGTCCAGACCGACCCCCCCCCCCCCTTTGCCATTGGCTGAAAATTGAATTTTGACTATATAAATTTAGTGTAACATTACATATTTATTACCATTTTAAGCCTTGATTTGAGCTTAGACCCCACCTGGAAAAAATGTTTGGCTGGGACAACCCCCCCTCCCCCCCCATCCCCCTGGAAAAAAATCCTGGATCCGATGCATGAACATCCTGAACATGATGCAGAATTTAGCAGAAGGACATGATAATGTGGCACTAGCAAACTGATAAAGGTGAATAGCATACGGCCAAGTGCAAATAAGGTGTGACAAAATGTCAAAAAATGAACTTTTGTTTTTGTATGTTTCAGTTGTTTTTTATGGTAGCATATATGTTCAACTTTGCAAAAAAGTTATGTTTTCGAGGAAATTAAGTCAGATGTAAAAATTATTTGGGCTTTATTTATAATATTTTGGGCATATTTTTCATTTTTTATTGTTTTTTAAGGAACAAAAACAGTATTTTTTCTCAGAGGACTGTCAATTATATTTTGTTTCATAGAAAGCCAATGCCATATACAAACTTTTTACCCATTTTTTGTCCATTTCATTTGATTTTTTGAGAAAAATATTAAGATAAATGCTTTGAAAAGTAATGATTTGTGAAAACATACTTGTATTTATTTTTATTCAGTGAAGATAAAGCATAATATGTCAAATAAAACAATTTCAAAATAAAAAGACATCATAACTCAATAATAAAAAACAAGAATTACTTCAATAGTTCGTGTTGTTACATTGTAATATGCGATTTAAAAATGAACGGATTTGCCGTTACTGTTGGGACACCATTAGCTTCCATGTATTTAGAGCCTTTTAACATTTTGAAAGGGCTACTAATCAATGGGATTTATCATCTTGGTGTTTAGATAGGATAACTAAGCATTGATTTCACAGGAAGATAAAAAAAATCTGGTTTACATGTATTTCATCATCATGTGAGTGCTCAAAGCCAAATAGTCAACTCTCTGATGGTGCAGCTACCTTAAAAATCGTTAATTGTATAAGAAACGCATTGAAACAGGTAAAGAAGGGCTTAGTTTCATTTAAAGAAAATATACTGGATTCCAGGCAATTTTCCACAGTTTAACTTCAAGCTAAAGTATGTCCCAACAGTAACGGTTTTCTCCCAGCCAAAATATTTGAATCAATGGTTATAATTAAATAGATCTTCCAACTCACTGCATTAACCCTGTTTTCAATAGGAGAGGTCAAAATCATTGTATACTATGTATTAAATTGACATGTGCTATTCATTCTAACAGATCTGCTAATGCCAGACAACATTTGTTCTCACAATGACAAGAAAATAACGGACTGCACTGGTTGACCAATTATTCATGACTTGAAAGTTACTGCAGTATTTTCAGTATATACTTGTAAAGTAAAATCAAACTGAAAATGTTAAAACAATCCACTACATGTAAATTGATTGAATAAATATATGCATATACATTAATTCAAATTAAACTTCACCTATGAAATTTTTGTTCTTGGTGTATTATCTGTATATTCTGTAAGACAGTATCTGATTAAAACTCTTGCAGGGCTGATAAATTGTGTATGGTAGTACTAAATATTTATGTATTATTATATAGTCATTAGTGGCTAAGTGAATGTATATTAAGGTAAAACAAAATTGTTTAAATGATTATCTCATGACTTTTTGCCATTTTCGACAACTTCAGAGAGTAAGATTTAAAATACATGTGCAAACTAATTTTGTCTATATAATGGGTAGTCTGTATCTTATACATATATCAAATTATATATGGCGGTATGAGCTTTATAACTCACCTTCAAACATGTACAAGTATATTGTATTCTTTCTTATGATACATGCATGGCATTTTATATCAACCCCTTTTAAATGCTGTGTTTGGGTTCCAAAGATACAAAGTTTCAGTGGTTAAATAACTTAATTAAAGCATCAGTTTTGACTTGGGCAAATCTGCATCTAGTTGAGGTCTACACAATAAAAAGTGGAAGAAGTTCCTATCTTATCTATCAAATTTAGATTATATCAATTGCTACATGTATATGAGACATATCTTGTTAATGAGATCAAGAATACATGTGCATCATAAATTGTAAAATTGCTTGCCATTCAGCATTCTGTAGGTCTAATAGAATTATATCAGTGTTTAATTTGTTCAGTAATTTTCATACAATTTGAGTCTTTTAATGCACTTTGTAGCTTGAGAAAGGTTTCCTGGCTTGCCAAGTCTTCTTGAAAGTTAATGAAACCATTTTTTCACCAAGTAGCTCCTTGAATTAAATTGTCTAGAAATCTGTCCCAACAGTAACGGCAGCCATTTAATCAATTTAGGCATGCATTTATTACAGTAAGGTTTATACAGTCATTCTTAGTCACTTGTTTTTTGTTCTCAGAGTCTTACAGATTAAATTTGATAAGTTTAATGCATACTGTCATTTAAAAAGAATCAATTTATAGCTTGTACAATAGACTTTCAGAAGCCATTCTATTAAGGCCTGACTTTGAACCCCTGAAACGTGTGGCTTATTTGATATTTAACTCGTAATGCTAGTATCAACTTAACATGGATGTCTTGAAGTTTCACAGGACAGCTAATAAACATCTTATATAGTCTATTAGACAAGAGCAGCTTATCAAGAATGTAACCGTTACTGTTGGGACATTTTCCGTTACTGTTGGGACATTGTTTCTCTTTGATGTGCTTGCTGTAAATACATATATACAACAAAGTATTAAAATGGAAAGTGTTTGATAACCATTTGGGTCAAATTAGGGCTATGAATGAGGCCAGAAATTATCTGTATAATGATAATAGCTATCAAAAAACAACGGCAGGGTGGCAACCGTTACTGTTGGGACAAATTTTTGTTAAAAGTAAAAGGCTACCAAAATTTTGACATGAAATCAAAAAGAAAAAAAGTGATGTAAATCAGAAACTACATCCTTTCCACCATGCATGTGTGTTATAATATCTCATGAACCACTTTCTTTGTGGTTGTGGCATCCACCCAAAGTGAAATACCCAGATTTTGGATTTTTGGCCCATTTTGGGCGTTTTTTAAAAATTTCACAAAAACAAAGAATTTCTTAATTTTTGAAAAATTGTGTTTGTTTTCTCTTCAGAAACTGGCTCTAGATGAGGAATTTAAAGACCAACATCCTATTTATTGCTTAATGAAAAAAATATTTAAAAAACAAAAATGCATTTTTGATCAATGTCACACAAAAAAGCTGTTTTTTCGGCCTTTTTGCGATATTCAATCTTTTATATCTTTTGAACGACTCGACCGATTTGTCTGAAATTTTCAGCAAAATTAAAGAATGCATCCTTATTTCAGAAAACTAACCTATGTTGATGATACTTGTACAGATGTTTTCAAAATAATTTGCTGTTTCCTGGAACATAGTTTTTGAATGCTTATTTGCACTTGGCCATACTAACATATCAAAGAGTGATGTCCCTTGAAAGTTATCTCCCTTGTATCATTTTCTCTGTCTTGAAATGCAACTTGAATTATGTTTTTCAGTGGAGGGAAGGATAGTTGTTACAACATGATGCAATGTGTAGCAGAAGGACATGATATTGTGGCACTAGCAAACCTGAAACCCAAAGATAAAGGTGAATAGTTTCTTAGATTTGAGCTACAGATAAGAGGGGAAATAAGCACTATAATCTAGTTATATCAACACGGTGGATAATCACGTGATACAATATTTTCAGAAAATCTTCATTAATTTTGTAAATACTGGACCGATTTGAATTCGGTTTGATGCAGAGAATGTGGACAGACGTCACACATAAGATGGACATGGTTGATTTTTGAAAAATCAACTTTTTTATCAGTTGATTTTTCAAAATTCCAACATGTCCGGCTTATTCCTGCCATTTTCCCACCTTCTCTGCTTCAAACTGAATTCAAATTGGTCAAGTATTAAAAAAAGATATTGAAGATTCTCGGAAATTCTGAGTCACATGATTATACACCGTGATCAATGCCAAACACTATGGTGTGGGTTATCATTTGAATCGTCTCAATGAGACAATTTCAAAGAGTACCTACATTCCACAACATAGGTTTGGTGAACATTGAATAAACTATTGTATTTTGAAAAGCCTTGTCTTCTTCCTATCTAGAGCCCTGATCGATCTTTAACCATGGATCCATTCTTAACCCTGTCCCAAACAAGACCTGGTTTTGACGTCCCTAATAGAAAAGGCTTGGGAAAACATTGAAACAAAAGAAGAAACTGCTGATAACCAGCAGTTTCTCCTTTTGTCTCAATATTTTCTGTGCCATATTTTACACAAATCCTGTCTTTACTAATATCCATTTTGTCATTTGCGACAGTTTTTGAAGTGGATCACCCTAGAATTTTGTCGTTTGGAAAAGGGTTAAGGTAGAATACCCCTAATTTGGCAATTTTGAGATTTATTGAAATAAAACATCAGAGTTTTTCGAGTGGCGTCGATACATCCAAACTTATTCGGGCGTGGTCGTAAACATTTGGCGATGTACAGTTCCACCGCCAAATGTTTTCGACATCGCCCGAATAATTCCCACTTGGCGGGAATCTCATTAGGGTAGACCACCTTAACTGCTGTTCTTGAAAGTCTTCTGTCTTGTCTGTTTCCCTTTGACTTTTGAATTAATCGTGATTGTCAGTTCTTCAATTTTTAGCTCACCTGAGCACGAAGTGCTCGAGGTGAGTTATTGTGGTCACTTCTTGTTCGACGTCCGTCCGTCAACATTTGGGGTGTTTACACTCTAGCATCCACAAAAGTTACTCAATCTTGATCAAACTTGTCCAAAACAAGTATGATCATAAGTTCTCGCACAAGTTCGATTATGGGCCTGATCGGACCAGAAAGTGCGGAGTTATCTGCCCTTGAATGTCAAAAAATGCTGTTTTTAAGTTTGTTTACACTCTAGCATCTACAATTATTGATCAATCAAGACAAAACTTGGACATAATGTTGGAGACCATAAGATCTTGGATCAATTTTCAGTCTGATCTGACCAGAAAGATGAGAGTTACATGCCCTTGAATTTGGCAAAATTGCCACTTTTTTGCTGTATTCAAAAAAGTGTTAATCTAAGGGAAGGAACTCTGACACTACTTTTCTTCAGTATAAGTAGAGTTATCTAGTTTGATAGAGGATATAAATAGATTTACACTCTGGAAACCCATTACCAAACAACAAAATTTTAGCCTAGTCCAAAATCATAGGTGTTGCAGACGACAAGTTCCATTGAACAAAATTTAACTTTTTTTGGTCTTTCTTGGTAGAAAACATTGTGGGTAATGAAGAAATTGCTTGTCACAATGTTTTCCAAAGCCTTTATTTTGTGGGACATCCAAAAGCGCCAATGTGTGGGAAAGGGTCAATCAAGACAAAACTTGGACACAATGTTGGGGACTATAAAATCTCAAATGAGTTTGATTTTCAGTCTGATCTGATCTGAAAGTCAAGAGTTATGTGCCCTTGAATTTGACAAAATTGCCATTTTCGGCTGTTTTCAACCTTTTTAGCTCACCTGAGCACGAAGTGCTCAAGGTGAGGTATTGTGATCTATCAATGTCCGGCGTCCGTCTGTCCGTCTGTCCGTCTGTCCGTCACGGCGTCAACAATTTCTTTAAACGACATCTCCTCCTAAACTACTGGGTCAAAATCAACCAAACTTGGCAGAAATGTTCCTTGGGTGGTTCCTTATAAAAATTGCTAAAATAATTGAAATCCATGAAAAACTCTGGTTGCCGTGGCATCGGAAAATGGGAAATTTCACAAAAGCTCAACAATTTCTTTAAACGACATCTCCTCCTAAACTACTGGGTCAAAATCAACCAAACTTGGCAGAAATGTTCCTTGGGTGGTCCCTTATAAAAATTGCTAAAAGAATTGAAATCCATGAAAAACTCTGGTTGCCGTGGCATCTGAAAATGGGAAATTTCACAAAAGCTCAACAATTTCTTTAAACGACATCTCCTCCTAAACTACTGAGTCAAAATCAACCAAACTTGGCAGAAATGTTCCTTGGGTGGTTCCTTATAAAAATTGCTAAAATTATTGAAATCCATGAAAAACTCTGGTTGCCGTGGCATCGGAAAATGGGAAATTTCACAAAAGCTCAACAATTTCTTTAAACGACATCTTCTCCTAAAGTACTTGGTCAAAATCAACCAAACTTGGCAGAAATGTTCCTTGGGTGGTCCCTTATAAAAATTGCTAAAAGAATTGAAATCCATGAAAAACTCTGGTTGCCGTGGCATCGGAAAATGGGAAATTTCACAAAAGCTCAACAATTTCTTTAAACGACATCTCCTACTAAACTACTGGGTCAAAATCAACCAAATTTGGCAGAGATGTTCCTTGGGTGGTCCTTTATAAAAATTGCTAAAATAATTGAAATCCATGAAAAACTCTGGTTGCCGTGGCATCTGAAAATGGTAAATTTAACAAAGCTCAACAATTTCTTTAAACAACATCTTCTCCTAAACTACTGGATCAAAATCAACCAAACTTGGCAGAAATGTTCCTTGGGTGGTCCCTTATAAAAATTGCTAAAATAATTGAAATCCATGAAAAACTCTGGTTGCCGTGGCATCGGCAAATGGGAAATTTCACAAAAGCTCAACAATTTCTTTAAACGACATCTCCTCCTAAAGTACTTGGTCAAAATCAACCAAACTTGGCAGAAATGTTCCTTGGGTGGTTCCTTATAAAAATTGCTAAAATAATTGAAATCCATGAAAAACTCTGGTTGCCATGGCATCAGAAAATGGGAAATTTCACAAAAGCTCAACAATTTCTTTAAACGACATCTCCTCCTTTACTTCCGGGTCAAAATCAACCAAATTTGGCAGAGATGGTTCTTGGGTAGTCCCTTATAAAAATTGCTAAAATAATTGAAATCCATGAAAAACTCTGGTTGCCATGGCATTGGAAAATGGGAAATTTAACGAAGCTCAACAACTTCTTTAAACCATATCTCCTCCTTAAATTCTGGGTCAAAATCAACCAAACTTGGCAGAAATGTTCCTTAGGTGGTCCCTTATAGAAATTGCTAAAATAATTTAAATCCACGAAAAACTCTGGTTGCCGTGGCATCGGAAAATGGTAAATTTAACAAAGCTCAACAACTCTTTAAACCACATCTCCTTAAATTCTGGGTTAAAATCAACCAAACTTGTCAGAAATGTTCCTTAGGTGGTCCCTTATAGAAATTGCTAAAATAATTGAAATCCATGGAAAACTATGGTTGCCGTGGCATCGGAAAATGGGATTTTTCACAAAAGCTCAACAACTTCTTTTAACGACATCTCCTCCTTAACTTCTCGGTCAAAATCAACCAAACATGGCAGAGATATTCCTTGGGTGGTCCCTTATAAAAATTGCTAACAGAATTGAAATCCATTGAAAACTATGGTTGCCGTGGCATCGGAAAATGGGAATTTTCACAAAAGCTCAACAACTTCTTTTAACGACATCTCCTCCTTAACTTCTCGGTCAAAATCAACAAACTTGGCAGTAATGTTCATTGGGTGGTCCCTTATAAAAATTGCTATATTTTTTAAAAGAATTGAAATCTATGAAAAACTCTGGTTGCTGTGGCATCAGAAAATGGGAAATGTCATAAAAGCTGATCAATTTCTGTAAACAACATGTCCTCTGAAACTACATGGCCAAATTCTTCCCTGGGACAACAATGCGTAACATATGCAAAGTTATTTGGCATTATTAAAACATAACTCAGGTGAGCGATTTAGGGCCCTCAGGGTCCTCTTGTTTACACTCTAGAATCTACAATTATTATTCAATCAAGACAAAACTTGGACACAATGTTGGGGACTATAAAATCTCAAATGAGTTTGATTTTCAGTCTGATCTGATCTGAAAGTCAAGAGTTATGTGCCCTTGAATTTGACAAAATTGCCATTTTCGGCTGTTTTCAACCTTTTTTACACTCTAGAATCTACAATTATTATTCAATCAAGACAAAACTTGGACACAATGTTTTGGACCATAAGATCTGGGATTAGTTTGATTTTCAGTCTGATCTAATCAGAAAGTCAAGAGTTATGTGTTTTTTACTGTTTTCGACTTTGTTTACACACTAGAATCTACAATTATTTATCAATCAAGACAAAACTTGAACACAATGTTGGGGACTATAAGATCTTGGATGAGGTTGATTTTCAGTCTGATCTGATGAGAATGTTGAGAGTTATGTGCCCTTGAATTTGACAAAATTGCCATTTTCGGCTGGTTTCGTCCTTGTTTACATTCTAGAATCTACAATTATTGATCAATCTATACAAAACTTGGACACAATGTTCGGAACCATAAGATCTCATATAAGTTTGATTTTCAGTCTGATCTGATCAGAAAGGCGAGCGTTTTGTGCCCTTGAATTTGAAAAAATTGTTGTTTTCGGCTGTTTTCAACCTTGTTTATATACTCTAGAATCTACAATTATTTATCAATCAAGACAAAACTTGGATACAATCAGGGCTACAGATAAGTGGAGGTGAAGACATACTAACATTGTTTTTTCAAATTCAAATCCTATGTTGTGGGTACTCATTTGAATCGTCTCGACGAGACGATACAAATGAGTACCTACAACATAGGGTTTGATGATCACTGACAGCATTATTGCAGTTTGAAAAGTCACCACCCCCTCTTATCTGGAGCCCTGTACAATGTTTGGCACCATAATTTAGATCTCGGATGAGTTAGATTTTCACAACCTTATTGACCATAAGTTCTTTTTCAGTCTTAAAGTAATAAATATTAATTGAATTGAACAAAAGTGTTGCTCATATCATTTAGGTTCAGGTGAGCGATATAGGACCATCATGGTCCTCTTGTTGTTAAAATGGCCTAATAAGGACTATATTTTCACTTCTTTCTATGTAAAATTCTGTAATGAAATGAAATTCTTCATGAGTAAATTAACAGATATTTCTTTTAAGGCATTTGACAAGAACAAAAATGTTCTCAGTTGCAGTGAATTACATTGAGCATCAGCCTGTGCCACTTAACCCATTCCCACACAATGACGCCTTTTGACGACCTATAAAATAAAGGCTTTGGAAAACATTGAGGAAAATGAAGAAATTGCTTGTAAGAAGCAATTTCTTCATTTCCCACAATGTTTTCTTAACAAAAACATCAAGAAATGTAAAATTTCATGCACTTCAAATTGTCGTCTGCACCATATTTGAAATTCGAATGGTCGAATATTTCATCGTCTGGTAATGTGTTAAAATTTTGACACAGATAAAAAGACTCATTCCATTACTTGTCAATTTCTTCTTATATAAAAAGGAACTAACTCATCACCAGATGCCAAATTGTAAAAAATGTTGTTGCAGAGGACAGTTTCAAGTGAGGACAATTTTACATCATAAAAACATTGTGGGAAATAAAGAAATGTTACAGCCATTTCTTCATTTTCTACAATGTTTTCCAAAGCATTCGTCTCGTGGTGTGTCAAATAGCATAATTTTTGGAATGGGTTAAATTACTATTACAGACGAATTGGACAGTTATATGTACCAGTCAGTTGGACATCATGCTATAGAACTGTATGCTGAAGCTATGGGTCTGCCGTTGTATCGACAAGAAATTACTGGGTCATCCGTGTCAACGTGTCGTGATTATGAGAAAAATGCTTCAGACGAAGTGGAGGATTTGTATGAATTACTTAAACAAGTGAAGGTAAGACTGGAGTTACAGATTAGAAATGAACTTTTTGTGACCGCCTTTAAAGAAGAAGAGGAGTTACTTTGTTTTGCAATTATTGTTGGTTGGTATTAGGGTTGATCAGTCTATAGATCACTTTTGTCCGGAGCATAACTAAAAAAAGTATGCAAGTTAGGATCATGAAACTTCATCTGTAGGTAAATAGATCATAATATTAGGAAATGCAATATAGAAGAACCATAACTCATATTCATGGAGTCATTGCCCTTTGTTATGAGTACCCACAAAATACAATTTCGATTTTGAAAAGCAAGTTAAGAAAGTCTTTGTCCTCTTATATTTGTAGCTCTGTAAGTTTTTAATGTCTTTTCTAATATTCTCAAAAACTCACTCTAAATTTGATATTTTTGCAAAGATCATATGAAATTATTATAACAAAGTAAAAGTGGTCATGAGAGATGAAGAAAATAATACTCTTCCCTGCTTCTTTGGATTGTAATCTTCACATTTTCGTTACGTTGCCTGCAGAAGCTTCCATATAAATAAAAGTCTTGCCATCAAGGAAATGGATAACGTGAGAATGAAACTGTATAATTTCAGACAGAGATGGGAATTGAGGGTGTGTCTGTTGGAGCCATTTTATCCAACTATCAGCGAGTCCGGGTGGAAAATGTGTGAGTGGCATAGTGCTGTTGATAGGACAGCAGACTCATTTAAAAGGTCCTGAGTTTGATCCCTGGTCACGGCAAACATCCTTTCTGACAACTCTCTCCCAGCAATTGTTGGACCATCATAAACCTATGTGGGTGAGCAGCTGGAGGCTTTGCAAAGGATGTTGTGGTCAGGATCCGGTGTGGTAGTACATGTGAGAGAAATGACAGGAATTCAGGTCAAGTGCTCCAAATGCCCCAATAATACCATTGCAGTTGAAAGAGGTGTTTAACCCCATTTTTTCAATTATCTGTCGCAGACAATGGAGCAGAGCATTAGATAAGATAGGGTAAAAATATTCTAAATTCTGAATTTGTTATTTCTCCTTCTAAGACTATTTTGTGTGTACTCATTCAAAAGGAAGAATTTTATTCATTGTCCACCAAACACTATTTTGTTGGTGTTCATTTAACCCTCTCCCAAACAAGACCGGAATTTCACGTCCTTAGTAGATATGGCTTGGGAAAATATTTAGACAAAAGAAGAAACTGCTGATAACCAGCAGTTTCTTCTTTTGTCTCAATATTTTCTTGGCTATGATATAAACATTTTGGCCTTTTGTGATCATTTACTTTGTCGTCTGCAGCTTATTTCAAATTGGACCGCCTTAAAATTATGCCGTTTGGGAAAGGGTTAAATTATGTATGCTTTTGTTTATCATGCTTTGACAGATGTCAGCGGCTAGGATTGACATCTTTAGCATACTTGTGGAGACGAGATCAGATTGAACTGTTGGATGAAATGATACAGTGTGGTGTAAAGGCCATCATTATTAAAGTAGCAGCCATGGGTAAGGATTATTTAACCTTTTGACTACCTTAGGCAATATTCCCGCATAATACCAGATCACATTTACACAGGTAATAATTTACCCGAACACCGTTTAGCAGACGGCAAATGTGACATCACATACACTGCAAAGTAGGTAAACGTTGTACATGCATAGCATATACAGATCCTAATTATAGTCTTGCGATATACTAGCGTTCTATACTACTCTATAGCTGTGGCGATGGAAAGACATCTTGTTTGGTATATATAGAGATCATAATGTGACGGAAATTTCCATCGCTGTAGGTAGTCAAAAGGTAAGTAAAGCATGTTCTACTATCGTTTATCATGTATTTAACCACTGTTTTGAGTTAGGTGGCCCTATAAATAAACCATGAGGACAATACCATGTGGTGTAAAGGCCTTTGTTATTAAAGTTGCAGCCATGGGTAAGAATCTTTTAAGAAATATACCATGTTCTTCCATCATTTATCATTTATTTAACAGCTGTTTTCAGTTAGGTAGCATTACAAATGATTATTGAGGGCAATACAGTGTGGTTTAAAGTCTATCATTATTAACCCTTTCCCAAATGACAAAAATTTGGACTTTTCCTATTAGAAAGTTACTGCAGACGTCAAAATTGATGTTGATAAATGCAGGATTTGGTACAGCATAGAAAATATTGAGACAAAGGGTGAAATTGCTGATTATCAGCAATTTCATCTTTTGTCTCAATGTTTTTCCAAGGCTTTTCTTATAGGGACATCAAAACCAGGTCTTGTTTGGGAGAGGGTTAAAGTAGCAGCCATAGGCATACACTACTACCAGACACCATAATTTTGGACTGTTCCAATTTAAAAGATGACACAGACAACAATTATAAGTTGAAGAAAATTTAAAATTCTTTGCAATTTGGTTTAGAAAACATCGGGGATAATGAAGGAATTGCTTGTCACAAGCAGTTTCTTCGTTTTCTACAATGTCTTCCCAAGTAGTTTTCTTGAGGGGCTCCAAAAAGTGTTACTGTGTGGGAATGGGTCCACTTAACCTTTTGGGGTTTACTTGTGTTTGAGAAACACATCTTGTTTGATTCCTAATCCTTCACCTTCTTTTATTTAGGTTTAAAGCCAAAACTACATCTTGGAAAAACTCTAGCTGAGCTGCAACCATACTTGCTGAAAAAGGTACTATCTAGCTATCAATTTTCTTGAGAAAACTCTATTTATTATATAAATCATATTCTTCCATGGATTATCATTAATTTAATCTTGGTAGTAGTTTGATCATTTAACCACATTGGCAATAGCCTGGAAAGATTTTGTTATCAAGTTTTAATCAAAGTTTATTGTCTGTAATCATGTTTTTCAGATCGCAAGCTGATCTTGAATTACTGTGCATGCTATAGCACAAATCAGTACGAAATTTAACCCATAACCACTCATTGGCAATTTTGGACGCCCCACAAAAAAGGTGTTGGAAAATATCGTGGAAAATGAAGAAATTGCTTTTGAAAGCAATTTCTTCATTTCCCACAATGTTTTCATCACCAGTTTGGACCAGTCTAAAATTTTGCTGTAATAGTCTATGAGTTTTGCAAGACACAGTAATATCTTTGTGAATCATGGTTTTAACCCATTACTGAAAAACAAAATTTTAAGCTTGTCCAAATTGAAAAAGTTGCAGACGACAATTTCAATGTGAAAAATTTCAAACGTTACCCTTTTTGAATGATAAAACATTGTGGGAAATGAAGAAATTGCTTGTCACAAGCAATTTATTCATTTTCCACGATGTTATCCAAAGTCTTTATCCTGTTTGGCGTCCAAAGGTGTCACTGTGAGGGAATGGGTTTAAAAATATTTGTATAAATTCTTTTCGTCAGAATTCTGAGTTTGACCTGAATGTGTGTGGAGAAGGCGGTGAATATGAAACATTTACACTGGATTGTCTACTTTTCAAGAAACAAATTGTTTTGTGAGTAGTCACCCTTTCCTGAACACTCCTTGACCCATTACCACATATTGACGCCTTTTGACTCCCCAAATGAAAAAATGCTCTGGAAAACATTGTGAAAAATTAAGAAATTGCTTGTGACAAGCAATTTCTTTGTTTTCCACAATGTTTTCTAACCCAAAGTGGAATTTGAAAGATTTTTTAAAGTCTCATCAACTTGAAATTGTCATCTGCAACATCTTTGAATATTTGGACCAACCCAAAATTTTGGTTTGGTAATGGGTTATCCCTTTCGCAAAAAGCTTAATTTAGACTAGTCCAATTCGAAAATGTTGCAGGAGACAAAATGTGATATTGATAAAGATTTATACACACTATAGCACAGAAAATATTGAGGCAAAAGGTGAAAGGAAAATGAAGATATTGCCTGTCACAAGCAATTACATCATTTCCTATAGTGTTTTCTACCCGGAAAGGTCTCAAAATAAAAAAATTCATGCACTAGAAATTGTCATCTGCAACACCTTTGAATTTGGACCAGTTTAACTTTTTTCCCTCTGGTAATTTGTTAAAAGAAAAAGTTTCTAGGGTAAAAATCATTGGGGTATTTCATGTCAAAGACTGATAAATAAAAATGTAAAAATCTTCTTATCCCATAATGTTTTCAAACATACATGATCATATGCGTGAATTTTAAGATTAATGAATAAAGGTTTGTTGACAGTGGGTAGTGCCATAGTGCAGTTGGTAGTGCATTGGATTTTCATTCATGTTGTCTCGTGTTCCATCCATGGCTGCGGCAAATATAATTTCTGACAATATTGTCACGCACCATGGTATGATAATTATTAACCTATATGGGTGAACAGCTGGAGACTGTGCAAGGATGCTGTGGTAGTATGAGAAACAACTGGAATCTATGCTTAGGTACTGGAACCGCAGTAATATGTTCGTAGCAGTTGAAAGAGGCCTTAAACCCCAATCAATTAATCATTGGTGATAGTGGGCCACTACAATTTCACATTATTCTCTGGGAGAATCCTGTATTAATATAAAAAGCACATTTATGACAGGGATGAGACGGAATTGGTTATACATTCAGATGATAATTTTCTCCCGTTGCTTGAATCACGGCAATATGATCATAGCGGTTGAAAGAGGCGTTAACTCTTTCACTGCCATAGGCGACTTTTGTCGCTTTACCGTTCCCTGCCATAGACGACTTCAGTCGACAAATTTATGGGGGCGAAATATGCGAATATTTTTTACAGCTAAGTGGTTTTCACACATTCTTTTTTTATAGCACCGTTTTAGTAATCAAAGTACTAGCGTTTGACAGGTGAAACAGAAGAATTTGTGTTACAATCTGTAAGCTTTTGTTATTTTTATGGGGAATTTTCCAAGACAAAAGACAACAATATGGCTGCCATTAGATCATACATTTGCTATTTATGCCTACAAGCTGTAAATATCACTATGAATGACACCAAAAATGCTGGAAAAGGCTTCGGGATAGTTTGAAATTATGTTTAGTTGACAATTCAACAATCTGTTCCATCAAATTATTACTATACTTTTATTATTATTATACTTTCAACGAAAACATTTAGTTGAGGTTTGCTCACCCAATTTTTTTCCATTGTTCTACTAGATTGTAACAATTTGTGAGTTAGATAAAAAAGAAAAAAATATTGTCATTTCATAAATAATTTTGAAATTTTGGTCACACATACATAGATGCTTAATTTCTCTGTATGTCCTGAAAATTTGAAAGGAATCAATCAAATGAGTAAAAAGTTATGCATGATTTTGTGTACAGGGTATCGATTCTTGGAAATTTCTTCGAATTAATTCAGCGGTGAGAGACGCTTGAAAGATCAATATTTGGCAGTGAAAGGGTTAAACCCCAAAATCATAGATGATAGTGGGCCACTACAATTTCACATTATTCTGGGAAAGAATCCTGCATATGAGAACAAATTTATTTCAGAGACGAGACAGAGATGGTTATACATTCAGACGATGATTTTGCTCCGGTAGGATATCTGAATCTCAGAAAAGCTCATCTGAAAGATAAACAGAGGGTAGGTTCAACCCTATCTCAAACAAAACCTGCTTTTGATGTCCTTATCCCATTATGAAACGGCAGAATTTTAGACTTGTCCAAATTCAAAGATTTTGCAGATGACAATTTCATGCAAATAAAATTTAAATTCTTGTGGTCTTTTTGTGTAGAAAACAATGTGGTAAATGAAGAAATTGCTTGTGACAAGCAATTTCTTCATTTTCCACAATGTTTTCCAAAGCTTTTATTTTGTGGGGCATCCAAAAGTGTCAATGTGTGGGAAAGGGTTATTACTTGTCACAGAAAGAGGTGATCAATTTTGGGCATATAGGTATTGTGCCTGGCATTTCTGTTTGTGTTTGTTCAAAAAAACAAACTTTGACGATGGCAGGAAATTTTTCAACATGGGTGTAGCATCCACTACATAGCTTACACAGTTGCATAAAACTGCTTTCTCAACCCTTTCCCAAACAACAAAATTTTAGGGTCGTCCATTTTGAATGCTGCAGACGAAGAAATGGACATTGAAAAAGAAAGGATTTGTGTACAATATAGCTGAGAAAATATTGAGGCAAAAGGAGAAACTGCTGGATATCAGCAGTTTCTTCTTTTGCCTCAATGTTTTCCCAAGCCTTTTCTACTAGGGACATCAAAACCAGGTCTTGTTTGGGAAAGGGTAAAATGCCCAAGAGTGTGTATTTTCATGTTCTTACATACAAGATTTCCTTTATGAGGCCCCCAGATTCCATAACTAGCATTTCTCTTTTTATACGCCCGAAGGGTCTTATACGCCCGAAGGGTCGTATTATGTTATGGCCCCGGTCGTCCGTTAGCAATTTCTTGTGTGCACAACTCCTCCTACAGTTTTGATCGGAAATTGATCAAACTTGCCACAATGATTCTCCATGGTGTCTAGTTGTGCACACCACTTACGGAATTCAGATGACTCTTTTCGTTCTTGAATTATCTGCCCTTGAATTGAAAAAATGGCCAATTTTACTGACAAGCCCCTCTCTGGTGTATATGCGCCGCTCTGGGAAGCTCTTGTCTTCAATAATTCCAACCCTACCAAGAAGAAGTTTCAGTCTGAATGGGTTAAATTACCATCTTGAATTTTTTGTTGCAGAATGATACAGCCACCATGCTGGATTTATTGAAGGATTTACCCATGAAAACAAGTAGAACATTATTATCTGACCTGTTCCCTGATACAACTGATATTATTTGTGTAAATTGTGGTAAAACAGTCTATAAACCAAACACAGATAGAATAAAAGGTAACTAGATCTTTTGTCTTAAACCCATTACCAGACAACAAAGACTGAATGTTTTGACCTGTCGAAATTCAAAGATGTTGCAGACGACAATATAGATTGAATGAAATTTTACATATTGTGGTCTCTTTTGAAAAAAAACATTGTGGGAAATAAAGAAATTGCTTGTCACAAGCAATTTCTTCATTTTCCACTATGTTTCCATAGCCTTCACATTGTTGGGCGTCAAAATGCATTGTCATGTGGTAATGGGTTAATTCAAAGAGGAAGACAAGATACAGTTGAAAGTTCATGCATCAAATTCTGGATTTATTAACCCTTTCCCGAACAAGACCTGGTTTTCATGTCCCTAATAGAAAAGGCTTGGGAAAACATTGAAACAAAAGAAAAAACTGCTGATTACCAGCAGTTTCTTCTTTTGTCTCAATATTTTCTGTGTCATATTTTACGCAAATTCTATCTTTAGTAACATCCATTTTGTCATTTGTTGCATTTTTTGAAGTAGATCACCCTAAAAGTTTGTCGTTTGGGAAAGGGTTAAGGGATTTACCCATGAAAACAATTAGAACATTATTATCTGACCTGTTCCCTGATCCAACTGATATTGTTTGTGTAAATTGTGGTAAAACAGTCTATAAACCAAACACAGATAGAATAAAAGGTAAATGTACATCTGAGGTAGCAATCACCAAGTTTTAATCTCAGTATGGCTGTAAAGTAGAACATTATTATCTGATCTGTTCCCTGATCCAACTGATATTGTTTGTGTAAATTGTGGTAAAACAGTGTATCAAACAAACACAGATAGAATAAAAGGTAAATATAAATCTGGGGTACCATTCACCAAGTTTTATTCTCAGTATGGCTGTAAAGTTACAAAAAAATACCTGGTTGGCTGATCTGTCAGACTGCTTGTGATGTAATTTAGAATCAGTAAACTTATTTAGAATTGTTAGCGAATATGTCGGGCCCTGGTGTTGTTTGATATATGGTTTATTCTGCTATTCTCTTGTTGTCTTGAAATGTTGTTCCTTATGAAATTCATTGATATGGTTGCCTCCAGACAAAAGTTATGGGACAATTTCAAACATGGAATGATTATTTACTTTAGATGATATCTTGGGGAAGAATAGCAATGGCTACAGAAGCTTTGACAATAATGAAAGCACTAATAGAAATATAAAACTCAGAACAGTAATTAATCTACCTCTGCGTCCTGTACGCATGAAATTGGCTGGGGACGCATATTTTTTAATGATGCGCGTCCTGTCGGACGCATTATTCTAGAAGGGCCTATTAATCTCTAGATACAAAAATTATCGATCTAAATACAAAAGTCATTGCAAAGTGAAAGTAAAAGACAAATCTCGGAAAATAACGCGGTCACGATTTCTTGATTGGTGGTCTGTTTGATTAGTACTTTTACTTATGAATTTAATCGAACAATAACACAGACTTTTAAATGAATTGATCACAACATTGGAGATTCTAAAGTATTCTTTCTACTTTAGGAAACAGTATTGTTTTATCAGTTACACTTTATCTGGCTGATGATAAAAGCATATATAATATTTGAAAGAACATTATTCTCATCGTTGATTTACGTACGTATTTGCTAAGAGAGCAAACCGTTAAGCCTCACCGAAACGACAGACACAAGTTAATATTCATGAGAAAAACAGATTTACTCTGAAATTGGTTAACAGATTGAAACCGATGGAGAATAGGAGGGTTGCCAATCATGTCACGAACAGAGGCGACTGCAGATCAAGTCAAAAATCAAATTGTCGTTGAAAGTGAAACTACTCATCGGGACAACATCTCAATGTCAACCCATTACAAATTCTGTCCATTTACATTACCCTGACTCCGGAACTTTGTGACAGTCTGACAGACACCTAAACTTGTAAAATAGACGGAATGTCCAAAATATTTTTTGCAAATTTTTGGTGTTTGGTCATCAACATTCTTAAATTTTGTTTCAGAACTTTTTCCAATTTGAACAAATGTCATGCGAAATTTTCCTATATTAAGGCTTGGTTCTGAGTTCTCTCCCCAATCTCTTTTTTATGAACAAGCCATGCACTGTCAAGATCAAGAAGATAAAGTGAACCTCTGCACTGTGTTGTGTTTTTGTCAGTGTTCAAACATAGTCAAACAAAACAACAATGAAAACAAAGTATAACAATAACAAAACAGTATTTATTCATTTTCCCCAACAACATCAATGACATAGGCCTACATAAATTTTAATTGGCGTAGATCTAAAATTCAATTAAAAGTGAAAAGGCGGGACTCATACATTTTGATATGGGACGCTCTGTTTTTAAAGCCATGCGTCCCCAGGACTCATGGTTTCAAATTCTAGATTATTCACTGTCAGAAAAACATTGAGGCAAAAGAATATAGAACATGATTTCTGCGCTATATCATACATAAATCATATTTTGATCAACATAAATTCCTACAACATCTAGCAGCTTTCATATTGAAGCAGTTTAACCCTTTCCCAAACGACAAATATAAGGCTGATCCAATTTGAAAGCTGCTGCAGAGGACAAAAGGGATGTTGTTAAAGATAAAATTTGTGTATGAAATAGCATGGAAAATATTGAGACAAAGGGAGAAACTGCTGGTTATCAGCAGTTTCTTCTTTTGTTTCAATGTTTTCCCAAGCATTTTCTATCAGGGACGTCAAAACCAGGTCTTGTTTGGGAATGGGTTAAATGTTTGCTGTTTGGAAATGGGTAATCCTGCACAATTTTAGGTGAAGTACGACCAAGTGTGTTCCTTGAAGGCAACAATTTCTGGATATCAAATCTCTGTGGTGTAAATGATGGAAAGATGGACATACAGACACTTACACGCAATACACTGGACAGGATACGGGCAGTGTTTATGCTAGGTGGCCCGGGATGGGACATGTCCTGTCTTGTCCAGATCCATCTGTGACAAACACTTATTCGGGGAGCATAATCCATCTGTGACGGCTCTTGTTTTTTGTCTTCTCCTGCAGCTTTCAAAGTGGAAAATTCTAAATGTATCATCTGGTGATGGTTTAACTCATTACCGGACGACAAAATTTTAGACTGTTCCAATTTGGTAGGTGTTGCAGACAACCATTTCAAACTGATGAAATTCTAAAAATCTTACCATTGTATGATAGAAAACATTGTGGAAAATGAAGAAATTGCTTGTCACAAGCAATTTCTTCATTTTTCACAATGTTTTCCAAGGCCATTTCTTCCTAGGGAGTCAAAAGGTGTCACTGTGCAGTAATGGGTTAATTATTCCTGCTCAATTTTAGGAGATGTTCGACCAAGTGTATACCTTGAAGGCGACAATTTCTGGATATCCAATCTCTGTGGTGTAAATGATGGAAAGACGGACATACAGACACTTACACGCAATACACTGGACAGGATACGGGCAGTGTTTATGCTAGGTGGCCTGGGATGGGACATGTCCTGTCTTGTCCAGATCCATCTGTTTGTTAAAAACATGGCAGACTTTCATCTCATCAATTCTGTGTATAAAACTTACTTTGGACTAAACCCTGCTGTCAGGTAATGTATGTGTTTGTATTCTTATAGTTTTTTATGCCCCCGTATTGAGAGATCGGGGGCATATTGTTTTACTTGTGTCTGTCTGTCCATCTGTCTGTTTGTCTATCTGTCGGAAAACTTAACATTTAGCCTTTTCTCCAAAAGCATTCGACATACAAAGCTGAAATTTGGTATGTTACTTCCTTCAATGATATCTATCTGTTCCAGGCAATTTGACCTTCCTTAAGGTCATCTGGTAACCCTTATTAACCCTTAACTCAAAAACTTGACATTTTAGAAAACTAGCCATTTCAGGGACATTCATGTTTCACAAACACATCTTGTTTAACCCTTCCCCAAACAAGACCTGGTTTTGACGTCCCTAATTGAAATGGCTAGGGAAAACATTGAAACAAAAGAAGAAACTGCTGATAACCAGCAGTATCTCCTTTTGTCTCAATATTTTCTATGCCATATTTTACAAAAATTATATCTTTAGTAACATCCATTTTGTCATTTGTAGCAGTTTTTGAAGTATATCACTCTAAAATCTTGTTGTTTGGGAAAGGGTTAAAGCTGTTATTTTATGGCTGAAGGGTTGTATAATGTTATGGCCCTAGAGTCGTCAGTCTGTCTGGCAGTGCATATTTATGTTTGCAATTTCTTGTGTGTGCATCTCTTCCTACAGTTTCAACCAGAATTTGATCAAATTTGCCACACTGAACATCCCTATTGTCTGGTTGTGCACACCACTTATGGAATGCAGATAACTTTTTTCGCTTTTGAATTATTTGTTGTGTGCTCAACTCCTCCTACAGTTTCGATGGGAATTCGATCAAACTTGGTGTCTACTTGTTCATGCCACTATTTAAATTTATGTAACTTTTGCACTTCTTGAGTCATCTGCCCCTGAATTGAAAAAATAGCCAATTTTACTTAACTTTGCTGTCTGGTTATGGGTTAGTTCTTTTAGTATGAATTGAATATGGTGCTAATACTTAGCAGCTGGTGGCTGGGATTTGATGTTGTACTGATGTAAGAAATGCTAGGAATACATGGTTTTGTGCATATCCTCAGAAATAAAACTGATGAATATGGACATTCAACCCCATTCAATCAATTGATACATCTGCCTTTAAATTTACAAATAGTTTAACCGTTTTCCAAACAAGACCTGGATTTGAGGTCCTTGATAGAAAAGGCATGTGAAAACATTGAAATTAAAGAAAAAAAAGCTGATAATTGGTATTTTCTCCTTTTCTCTCAATACTTTCTGTGCTGTATTGTACACCAATCCTATCTTCTACAACATCCATGCTGTTGTCTGCATCAGCTTTCAAACTTGACCACCCCAAACATTTGCTGTCTGGTGATGGATTAGGTAGCATTGATGTTTTCTGACATCTTGGATTTCATTTTTTTGCAGGGTATGTGTTCAGACTGATCTACCAGAGAATATTGACCTACTTATAGATTGCTATGGCAACCGTTGTCACGGTGACAGAGAAACAATGCATGTACAAGGTTGGTCACATTGGGCTCCACCAAATATAGGACCTTACAGTCAATGTGTTATGGTGAGTTATTTATAGAAGTTGACCTACATATTGATGGTTATGGAAACCGTTGTCATAGTGATAGAGAAACAATGCATGTACAAGGTTGGTCACATTGGGCTCCACCAAACATAGGACCTTACAGTCAATGTGTTATGGTGAGTTATTTATAGAAGTTGACCTACATATTGATGGTTATGGAAACCGTTGTCATAGTGATAGAGAAACAATGCATGTACAAGGTTGGTCACATTGGGCTCCACCAAACATAGGACCTTACAGTCAATGTGTTATGGTGAGTTATTTATAGAAGTTGACCTACATATTGATGGTTATGGAAACCGTTGTCATAGTGATAGAGAAACAATGCATGTACAAGGTTGGTCACATTGGGCCCCACCAAACATAGGACCTTACAGTCAATGTGTTATAGTGAGTTATTTATAGAAGTTGACCTACATATTGATGGTTATGGAAACCATTGTCATAGTGATAGAGAAACAATGCATGTACAAGGTTGGTCACATTGGGCCCCACCAAACATAGGACCTTACAGTCAATGTGTTATGGTGATTTATTTATAACTGTTGACCTACATATCGATGGTTATGGAAACCGTTGTCATAGTGATAGAGAAACAATGCATGTACAAGGTTGGTCACATTGGGCTCCAAAAAACATAGGACCTTACAGTCAATGTGTTATGGTGAGTTATTTATAGAAGTTGACCTACATATTGATGGTTATGGAAACCGTTGTCATAGTGATAGAGAAACAATGCATGTACAAGGATGGTCACATTGGGCTCCACCAAACATAGGAACTTACAGTCAATGTGTTATGGTGAGTTATTTATAGAAGTTGACCTTCATATTGATGGTTATGGAAACCGTTGTCATAGTGATAGAGAAACAATGCATGTACAAGGTTGGTCACATTGGGCTCCACCAAACATAGAACCTTACAGTCAATGTGTTATGGTGAGTTATTTATAGAAGTTGACCTACATATTGATGGTTATGGAAACCGTTGTCATAGTGATAGAGAAACAATGCATGTACAAGGTTGGTCACATTGGGCCCCACCAAACATACGACCTTACAGTCAATGTGTTATGGTGAGTTATTTATAGAAGTTGACCTACATATTGATGGTTATGGAAACCGTTGTCATAGTGATAGAGAAACAATGCATGTACAAGGTTGGTCACATTGGGCCCCACCAAACATAGGACCTTACAGTCGATGTGTTATAGTGAGTTATTTATAGAAGTTGACCTACATATTGATGGTTATGGAAACCGTTGTCATAGTGATAGAGAAACAATGCATGTACAAGGTTGGTCACATTGGGCCCCACCAAACATAGGACCTTACAGTCAATGTGTTATGGTGAGTTATTTATAGAAGTTGACCTACATATTGAGATTATGGAAACGTTGTCATACTGATAGAGAAACAATGCATGTACAAGGTTGGTCACATTGGGCTCCACCAAACATAGGACCTTACTGTCAAAGTGTTATGGTGAGTTATTTATAGAAGTTGACCTACATATTGATGGTTATGGAAACCGTTGTCATAGTGATAGAGAAACAATGCATGTACAAGGTTGGTCACATTGGGCTCCACCAAACATAGGAACTTACAGTCAATGTCTTATGGTGAGTTATTTATAGAAGTTGACCTACATATTGATGGTTATGGAAACCGTTGTCATAGTGATAGAGAAACAATGCATGTACAAGGATGTTCTCATTGGGCTCCACCAAACATAGGACCTTACAGTCAATGTGTTATGGTGAGTTATTTATAGAAGTTGACCTTCATATTGATGGTTATGGAAACCATTGTCATAGTGATAGAGAAACAATGCATGTACAAGGTTGGTCACATTGGGCTCCCCCAAATATAGGACCTTACAGTCAATGTGTTATGGTGAGTTATTTATAGATGTTGACCTACATATTGATGGTTATGGAAACTGTTGTCATAGTGATAGAGAAACAATGCATGTACAAGGTTGGTCACATTGGGCTCCCCCAAATATAGGACCTTACAGTCAATGTGTTATGGTGAGTTATTTATAGATGTTCACCTCATTATAAATTGCTATGGTGACTTGTTGTCATGGTTACAAGAAAGCATTGCTTGTACAAGGTTGATGATGCAGGGAAGATTACATATAATTAGGATAGACTCTACCAACATTGTTCTGTTAGCAATGTATTCTATATTTGATATTTAGTTTCAAAATTACTCAGGATTCTCAAATATTCCTAGCAGTCTTATCAAAATCCAAATCTGGTTGGATAGCAATGGTCCCTGCCAATCTCTCAATCATAGAAGGTGGAATCCATCCACAAGCAAGACTCTCTCTACAACATGCCAACAATGTATTGAGTGCATTTTTTAGAGATTATTACACGGCTGATGAGGGCCGGAGAGTGATATCGGCCCGCAACCGTGGTATCTGCCCCGAGGCCGTTAGGCCGAGGGCAGATATCGAGGTTAGGGCCGATATCACTCTCCGGCCCGAATCTGCCGTGTAATAATCTGTATATTACATTTTTTTTGCAAAAAAACCCTCCATTCGATGAATGAATCTTAACTTTAAAATCTTACCCTCACCATTGAAGTTTAAATAAACTCCTTCTCATACATATTTTTACATTACTCGCACTTGAAGTGAAGGAAGATAACGTTACGGCGGCTGCCATTTGAGTAAACAACATTGTGTTTTTCTGACGTCATTGACGTTTCGCGTCACGAAAAGGCACGTGCAAAAGATCTGTGCCTATAGTTTTTGGAATAAATTCCTTAGCAGTGGGCAGATATCGCATATCTGCCCGCTGCTAAGGATTCGCGTGGATATAGCTTTTTCGGTCCGCCCGATAAATGACCGATTCTGGCCCAAAATGTTACTATTTATTGTAACAGAATGTAATATTGTCTCATATCTTTCTTTGTATTTCTAATCCTTGAATATTCTTATAACTTTTGCAGAAAGCAAAATATAAGATCAGCCTGCACATATGTCTAGTCTGATCTTATTCTGTGCTGCAGGCTTGTTATAACCCATTGTCACACAATGACTCTTTTTGACTACCCACAAAATAATGGCCATGGAAAAGATTGTGGAAAATGAAGAAATTGTTTGTGACAAGCAATTTCTTCATTTCCTACAATGTTTTCCATCCATAAAGACCTAAAAATTGAAAATTCCACTCACTTGAAATAGTAGTCTGCAGGATTTTTCAATTTGAACCGCCCTAAAATTTTGTTGTTTGGTAATGGGTTAATACATCAAAGTCTTTATGTGTTAATCAATTTTATTTTCCTTTTCCTCAGATGAAAGACAGACTGTTTGTATCGGGTCAGATAGCAATGGTTCCTGCAAATCTATCTATTATAGAAGGTGGAATACATCCCCAGGCAAGACTATCTCTACAACATACCAACAGTGTTTTGAGTGCTATGGTCACAGGCTGCTCTTTGTCAAATGTAACTAGTGGTGCATGTTATATAACTCATAGAGATTATATAGATGTTGCCAAGAAGGAATTTGAACTTGCAACTAAAGGGGTAAGGGGGTTTATATATTATATAATGTTTGAGTATTGTGATTTATTCAACTCTCTCCCAAACAAGACCTGGTTTTGACATACCTAATAGAAAATGCTTGAGATAACATTGAGGCAAAAGAAGAAAATGCTGATAATCAGCATTTTCTCCTTTTATCTCAATATTTTCTGTGCTATATCGTACACAAATCCATTGGTTGTTAACATGTATTTTGTCGTCTGCAACAGCTTTCAAATTGGAATATCCTTAAATTTTGTCATTTGGGAAAGGGTTAAGCATTTAACCCTTTACCAATCGGCAAAAAATTGGACTCTTCAAATTTAAAAGATGCTGCAGATGTAAAATAAAATGGATGTTGAACAAGATAGAATTTGTGTACAATTACCACACAAAACCTTTTCAGTTTTTCATCTGTATCTCCTTTCAAATTGTACCATTGTATACTTTTGTTGGCCAAGAAAGGGTGTTGTTTAAGTTACAAAAAGATGAAACCCATGATATCTTTATGCCCCTCTGTTTGATCAAGGGCAAGTTTATTAAACATCAATCGGTCGGTCCTCTTTACCGCCTTACTTTCTGTCCAAAAATTGATGTGAAAACTTAACACAGAAACTTAAATATTTCGGGCATATTTGTATTTTACTAAAATATCTTCTTTGCTTGTTTTCAGGAAAGCCAAATGTGTTCATCAGTACTATATGTGATTGTACCTGCATTGCCCAAAGATGCCTTGATAGAGTGGCAAGTTGTAGCTTCTAAAATAAAGCATGAACAAGTGAAAGGTACAGAAACTGTTATGCTATTATACTATCTACATAATTATGATTGTTTATAAATAATAAGGTTATTCTGAGGACAATTGATTTTAATCCCTAATAGAACAATCCTGTCATGAAATTTGTATGTTTATTTTTGAATTGTGATTGGGTTATAACATTTTATATGTCTGATTCTATGGCCAAGATTCTTGGTTATAATCTATGAAGGTCATTTTAGAAAAAGAAAACAGTTCAGTGGCATAAGTTGTTTACTATAACATCCTATTTTACTGAATTACAGTTGAGAGGAATGTACAGCGCCATGGTGATTTCCAAGTAACTTTGAAGATCATTAAGACAGAGAACAGTGAAGCAGAAAGGAATTTTTTATCATTGTCTGCTTATGTGTGTAAGTAAATTGTGTTTGCTTGCTATTCCTTATCCGAATTATGACAAAACTCGAGACATGAGTCAAAATTCAAAGGAAACACAGATAACATAATTGTTATTATAAACCAGAAAATTTGACAGTTATACTAGTACAAAGTAGGTATTGTATTAACCCATTACCACACAGTGACTCTTTTTGACTCCTTACAGGATAATGGCTTGGGATAATATTGTGGAAAATGAAGAAATTGCTTGTGACAAGCAATTTCTTCATTTACCACAATGTTTTCTAACTTAAAATGGAAAGATTTTTAGATTTTCATCAACTTGAAAATGTGGTCTGCAACATCTTTCAAATTGGAATGATCAAAATTTTTGTTGTCTGGTAATGGGTTAAGAAGGGTTATAAGAATGATATTAAAACAGCCTTTGAACCACTAACTAATCATATTTCACAACATGCAGCTAAAAAAGCTATTTCGGGTATAGAAAATAATTTGGCTACTCAGCATTGTCTTGTTTTCCCATCAGATTTTCTCACCAATTGATTCAATTCATGAATTGATGAAGTTAGGGAGTCTGTTCAAGATTCATGTTTTTTATGCCCCGTATCGAGAGATGGGGGCATATTGTTTTACTCGTGTCCGTCCGTCTGTCTGTCTGTCCATCTGTCTGTCGGTCTGTCTGTGCGTCTGTCCGAAAACTTAACCTTTGCCTTTTCTCCAAAAGTATTTGACATACAAAGCTCAAATTTGGTATGCACCTTCCTTTCAATGATATCTATCTGTTCCATGCAATTTGACCTTCCTCAAGGTCATCTGTTAACCCTTATCAACCCTTTACTCTACGAAAACTTAACATTTTACAGAAATGGCCATTTCGGGGGCAATTGTGTTTCACAAACACATCTTGTTTTCAAATAGCTTCTTCAATTTACCTGTAGCAACTGTTGTAGAACAACTTGGACCATAATCAGACTTCACTCTCAATCGCGACCCTCGTCACTGTTTGCAAACTTTTGCCGTTTGGAACGTGTTTGCAACATGATCTCGAGCGTAATACATTGACCGCCATATGGAACGTGAAAGTAGACACGTGTAAATGACGTCATCAAAACAAATCAATCCTTTTGCTAATGTTATAATTCAAGTGAAATACATTGTCAATAATCGGTAAATCACATCAATTTTTTTTATCTGATAAAATTTTATCACATTTATGAGGATCAATCGACGCTGTTTGTTTCAAATATTTTTTTGTCATAGATTTAAATAGTTGTTCGGTCTTCTTCCGTTGTTATGCTTTCGGAGTGATATGGGAGGAATCCTCCCATGACGGCTACTGTAATATGTTAAAGCCGATCTTGAGAAACGATAAGATCCGAGAATATTCGAATGACTTCACTCTGTCACAAGGTTATCTGGATTTATTGATGTCCAAAATGCTGTACAGTTCCTTTTTCCAGATCCGGACTCATTTGTGGGGCGAAGATAGAGTAGTAGGTAGCACATCAGACTCATGAGCTCATACACTCCCCGCCCTTGACTTAAGCCTTTCCCAAACAAGACCTGGTTTTGACGTCCCTATTAGAAAAGGCTTGGGAAAACATTGAAACAAAAGAAGAAACTGCTGATAACCAGCAGTTTCTCCTTTTGTCTCAATGTTTTTTATGCTATCGCATACATCAATTTAATCATTATCAACTTTCATTTTGCTGTCTTCAGCAGCTTTTGAATAGGAACACCCAAGAATTTGTCATTTTGGAAAGGGTTAATGTCACCTATCAATGGTTTGATCATCGAAAACCAATGTGGGGAAGCAGCTGGAGGCTTGGAAAGGACGTTGTGGAAGCATTGGTGATAGAAATGACAGGAATCTATGGCAAAGTCCTACTGCTGCAGTGACATGTCCATGGCAGTTGAAAGAGGCCTGAAACCTCATTCAACCAACCAAATTGCTCATTTGTATCAATGCCTGAAATGTTATTATACGCCCGTCGAAGACGGGACGTATTATGGGATCACCCGTGATGTCCGGCGTCCGGCGTCCAGGCGTCCGGGCGTCCGGGCGTCCGGCGGCGTCCACTTCTTTGTCCGGAGCATAACTCTGTCACCTTAAGTCCGATTGACTTTAAACTTGGCAGTTATATTCTTCTCATCAATACGGAGTGCAGTGCACAAGAACCATAACTCTACCTGGCTTATTTTTTGAGTTATTGCCCTTTGTTGTTTTTCAAACTTGAATCTTGTCCGGAGTATATCTCTAAAAGTATAATAGCTAGGATCATGAAACTTCATGGGTGTATAGATCTCACAAAGGGGGAGTGCAGTGCATAAGAACCATAACTCTACCTGGCTTATTTTTTGAGTTATTGCCCTTTGTTGTTTTTCATACTTGAATCTTGTCCGGAGTATATCTCTAAAACTATAATAGCTAGGATCATGAAACTTCATGGGTGTATAGATCTCACCAAGGGGGAGTGCAGTGCACAAGAACCATAACTCTACCTGGCTTATTTTTTGAGTTATTGCCCTTTGTTGTTTTTCATACTTGAATCTTGTCCGGAGTATATCTCTAAAACTATAATAGCTAGGATCATGAAACTTCATGGGTGTATAGATCTCACCAAGGGGGAGTGCAGTGCACAAGAACCATAACTCTACCTGGCTTATTTTTTGAGTTATTGCCCTTTGTTGTTTTTCATACTTGAATCTTGTCCGGAGTATATCTCTAAAAGTATAATAGCTAGGATCATGAAACTTAATGGGTGTATAGATCTCACCAAGGGGGAGTGCAGTGTACAAAAACCATAACTCTACCTGGCTTATTTTTTGAGTTATTGCCCTTTGTTGTTTTTCATACTTGAATCTTGTCCGGAGTATATCTCTAAAAGTATAATAGCTAGGATCATGAAACTTCATGGGTGTATAGATCCCACCAAGGGGGAGTGCAGTGCACAAGAACCATAACTCTACCTGGCTTATTTTTTGAGTTATTGCCCTTTGTTGTTTTTCATACTTGAATCTTGTCCGGAGTATATCTCTAAAAGTATAATAGCTAGGATCATGAAACTTCATGGGTGTATAGATCTCACCCAGGGGGAGTGCAGTGCACAAGAACCTTAACTCTACCTGGCTTATTTTTTGAGTTATTGCCCTGTGTTGTTTTTCATACTTGAATCTTGTCCGGAGTATATCTCTAAAAGTATTATAGCTAGGATCATGAAACTTCATGGGTGTATAGATCTCACTAAGGAGGAGTGCAGTGCACAAGAATTTTAAGTCTACCTAGCCTATATTTTGAGTTATTGCCCTTTGTTGTTTTCATACTTGAATCGTCCAGGGCATATCTCTAAAAGTATTATAGCTAGGACCATGAAACTTTTACCAACCCGCTCCCCCTGTTGACATAAAGCAGTGTTACGGGCGTATCTTGTGACAGTTTGACACCTTGTTTCTTATGATTTCAGTCAGAGAGAAGGGAGGTAGCTCAGAGATTAATCTAACAGAACTATCAGAAGCAATTGAATCATCAGTGACAAAAGTTATCTCCCTTGTAAGAGAAGATTATATGCTGAGGATATTCTACTGTTCCACCAAGTTCAAATATGCTGAATTGATGAAAGGTATGTAACTGATCTTGTGGGAACCAAAGCACGGTAGCAGAAGTGTAGGAGGCCAATTAAGAACATACATCGACCAATTGGAGTCAGATACAGGAATCCCCAGAGAATATTTAGCAAAGGAAATGGAAAACAGAGAAGGGTGGCGAAAGACAGTCATGGCAATTAGAAAGTCTGACTGTGGTCGATCAGATAGATAGATAGATGTATTTTTATAACCCCGTATGGAAAGATTGGGGGCGTATTGTTTTACTTGTGCCTGCCTGTCAGTCTGTCTGTCTGAAAACTTAATATTGGCCATTTCATGGGCATGCATGTTTCAAAAACACATCTTGTTTTACATGGATTTAGAAAACCTTGCAAGAAAAGAAGAATGATAACCAGCTTTTTCTCCTTTTCCTTCGAGGTTTTTTATGCCATCACATGGATATTTTCTACATCAATTTGCATAACTATTTTCACCTGTAACACTTGACATTTTGACTATGCTAGAAAGTTGCTATGAATAATTGTTAAATGGATAGTCTATATTATTATGTAACACAAAATTCAGTCAAGTCTACATTCTCCTGTAATATAATGTCTATTAATCCATTACCACACAGTGACACCTTTTGACAAGATAAAAGCTTGGGAAAACATCGTGGAAAATGAAGAAATTGCTTGTGACAAGCAATTTCTTCATTTCCCACAATGTTTTCTACCCCAAAAGTGGTAAAATTTTGAAATTTCAACAAATTGAAATTGTCGTCTGCTACATTTTTGAATTTGGACAAGTCTAGAATTTGCCATTTGGGAATGGGTTAAGAAATAACCTTCCTAAACAGCAAACATGTAGACTGCTTCAATTTCAAAGCAGTTACAACAACATGATAGACATTGATACAGGAAGGATTTGTTTACAATGTAGCAAAGTAAAAAAAAGAAACTGCTTGTTTCTACCCCCAAAAGTCCAAAGAAAAGGTTAAGTTTCATTCACTTGAAATTGTCATCTGCAACATCTTTGATTTAGACCAGTCTAAAGTTTGCCATCTGGTAATAGGTTGATGTATTCTGTCTGTGAAAAGAGGTTTTCAAGATCAACCCTTTCCTAAACAAGACCTGGTTTTGACGCCCATATAAGAAATTACTTTTGAAAACATTGAGACAAAAGAAGAAAATGGTGATAATCAGCATTTTCTCCTTTTGCCTCAATATTTTCTTATCCATAATATACACAATATCCATGTGAATTTAAACAAATTATGTCCTCTGAATCAGCTTTCAAATTGGAAAAGTCTTAATTTTCGCCATTTGGGAAAGGGTTAATGTATTCTGTCTGTGAAAAGGGGTTTTCTAGATTAACTCTTTCGCTGCCAATGTCGCCTTTTGGCGACCTATTACGAGACTGCCAATGTCGCCTTTTGGCGACTTCAAAACAATAGCTTAATTAGGTCATTCAAGGTCAAGGTCACGGTCATCTGATCAAACTGCCTGATAAAAAGTATGCTATTCAACAAAATAGTTTATGTGCAATCACTCCTGAGGGTTTCAGGTTAAAATTCATCAAATAATGATTTTACTATATTCTAAACTGATAAGCCCTGTTATGAAGTTTAAAAAACTTGGCACTGGAAATAACACAATTCCAGGAAATTTGTCAGCGAAAGAGTTAAGAACATTATCTTGGTGTGAATAGTTTTGATAAGATTGATACTTGTCACACTTCCAAGAAGGTCCCTTCTGGCAAGATTGGTCATCACAATTTACTTTCTTTTGCAGCAATTAGTTCAGCTGTGGGTGTGATGTGCTTGGGATCCCTTCCTGCAAGATTGGTCATCACAATTTACTTTCTTTTGCAGCAATTAGTTCAGCTGTGGGTGTGATGTGCTTGGGATCCCTTCCTGCAAGATTGGTCATCACAATTTACTTTCTTTTGCAGCAATTAGTTCAGCTGTGGGTGTGATGTGCTTGGGATCCCTTCCTGCAAGATTGGTCATCACAATTTACTTTCTTTTGCAGCAATCAGTTCAGCACTGGGTGTCATGTTCCAAAACAGTGATGTCTGTATCTTGTGGGAGTCAAAAAGCTACATTTTGTGGTAATGTTTTGATTTCTGATGGCTTTTGGTTTTTCCTTTTCAGCAATCAGTTCAGCTCTGGGTGTCATGTGCTTGGGATCCATGTGTTTCAGCTTGATACCTGTACTCGGACTGGAGGAGGAAAATATGATCCTGGCAATGTGTGAAACTTAACATGTTCCAAAACATTGATGGTTTTAAAGCCACTCTAGGAAGATGCATGGGAAAACATTGTGGAAAATGAAGAAATTGCTTGTAACAAGCAATTTCTTCATTTTCCAAAATGTTTTTCGAAGTCTCTATCTTGTTGGGAGTCAAAAAGCTACATTATTTGGTAATGGATTGATTTCTGATGGCTTTTGGTTTTCCTTTTTCAGCAATCAGTTCAGCACTGGGTGTCATGTGCTTGGGATCCATGTGTTTCAGCTTGATACCTGTACTCGGACTGGAGGAGGCAAATATGATCCTGGCAATGTGTATAACTTAACTGTACCAAAACAGTGATGGTTTTAAAGCCATTCTAGTAAGATGCATGGGAAAACATTGTGGAAAATGAAGAAATTGCTTTTAACATGCAATGTCTTCATTTTCCCACAATGTTTTTCAAACTTTATCTTTTTGGGGGTCATAAAGTGTCATTATGTGGTAATGGGTTAATTTCTGACAGCTGTTATTTTCTCTTCTTCAGCAATCAGTTCAGCTCTGGGTGTCATGTGCTTGGGATCCATGTGTTTCAGCTTGATACCTGTACTCGGACTGGAGGAGGAAAATATGATCCTGGCAATGTGTGTAACTAAACATGTTCCAAAACAGTGATTGTTTTAATGTCCTTCTAGGAAAATGCATGGGAAAACATTGTGGAAAATGAAGAAATTGCTTGTTACAAGCAATTTCTTCATTCTCCAAAATGTTTTTCGAAGTCTCTATCATGTAGGGAGTCAAAAAGCGTCGATATGTGACAATGGATTAATTTCTGATGACTTTTGGTTTTTCTTTTTCAGCAATCAGTTCAGCTCTAGGTGTCATGTGCTTGGGATCCATGTGTTTCAGCTTGATACCTGTACTGGGACTGGAGGAGGAAAATATGATCTTGGCAATGTGTGTAACTTAACATAATGAAAACAGTGATTGTTTTAATGTCCTTCTAGGAAAATGCATGGGAAAACATTGTGGAAAATGAAGAAATTGCTTGTTACAAGCAATTTCTTCATTTTCCACAATGTTTTTCAAAGTCTGTATCTTGTAGGGAGTCAAAAAGCGTCATTATTTGGTAATGAATTGATTTCTGACGGCTGTTATTTTCTTCTTCAGCAACCAGTTCAGCTCTGGGTGTCATGTGCTTGGGATCCATGTGTTTCAGCTTGATACCTGTACTTGGACTGCAGGAGGAAAATATGCTTCTGGTAATGTGTGTAACTTAACTGTACCAAAACAGTGATATTTTCAAATGTCCCGAAAGAAAAATGCTGGGGAAAATATTGTGGAAAATGAAGAAATTGCTTGTTACAAGCAATTTCTTCATTATCCATAATATTTTTCTAACTTACATGCAAATATTTTTGAAAATTTGTCAACTTGAATTTGTCCTCTTCTTTCAATTTTGAACTGCAACCTTTATCTGATGGGTCTTTCTCTTTTTCAGCAATCAGTTCAGCTCTAGGTGTCATGTGCTTGGGATCCATGTGTTTCAGCTTGATACCTGTACTCGGACTGGAGGAGGAAAATATGCTCCTGGCAATGTGTGTAACTTAACATAATGAAAACAGTGATGGTTTTAAAGCCATTCGAGGAAGATGCATGGGAAAACATTGTGGAAAATGAAGAAATTGCTTGTCACAAGCAATTTCTTCATTCTCCAAAATGTTTTTCGAAGTCTCTATCTTGTAGGGAGTCAAAAAGCGTAGATATGTGGTAATGTTCTAGGTGTGATGTGCTTGGGATCCATGTGTTTCAGCTTGATACCTGTACTCGGGTTAGAGGAGGAAAATATGATCCTGGCAATGTGTGTGTAACTTAACTGTACCAAAAAAGTGATGGTTTTAAAGCCATTCTAGGAAGATGCATGAGAAAACATTGTGGAAAATGAAGAAATTGCTTGGGATCCATGTGTTTCAGCTTGATACCTGTACTCGGACTGGAGGAGGAAAATATGATCTTGGCAATGTGTGTAACTTAACTGTACCAAAACAGCGATATTTTCAAATGTACCGAAAGATAAATGCTGGGGAAAATATTGTGGAAAATGAAAAAATTGCTTGTTACAAGCAATTTCTTCATTATCTACAATATTTTTCTAATTTACATGCAAATATTTTTGAAAATTTGTCAACTTCAAATTGTCATCTTCTTTCAATTTTGAACTGCATCCTTTCTCTAATGGGTCTTGCTTTTTTCAATGATCAGTTCAGCTCTGGGTGTCATGTGCTTGGGATCCATGTGTTTCAGCTTGATACCTGTACTCGGACTGGAGGAGGAAAATATGCTTCTGGTAATGTGTGTAACTTAACCCGTACCAAACCAGCGCTGTTTTTAAAGCCATTCTAGGAAGATATTTTGGAAAACATTTTGGAAAATGAAGAAATTGCTTTAACCCTTTCCCAAACAGCAAAATATTAGGGTGATTCCCACAATGTTTTTCAAACTTTATCTTTTTGGGAGTCATAAAGTGTCATTTTGTGGTAATGTTTTGACTTCTGACAGCTGTTATTTTCCTCTTCAGCAATCAGTTCAGCTCTGGGTGTGATGTGTTTGGGATCCATGTGTTTCAGCTTGATACCTGTACTTGGGCTAGAGGAGGAAAATATGATCCTTGCAATGTGTGTAACTTAAAGTTTTCCAAACCAGCGGTGGTTTTAAAGCCATTCTAGGAAGATGCATGGGAAAACATTGTGGAAAATGAAGAAATTGCTTGTCACAAGCAATTTCTTCATTTTCCACAATATTTTTCAAACTCTTTTATCGTTTTGAGAGTCAGAAAGCGTCATTATGTGGTATTGGGATAATTTCTGACAGCTGTTATTTTCTTCTTCAGCAATCAGTTCGGCTCTGGGTGTCATGTGCTTGGGATCCATGTGTTTCAGCTTGATACCTGTACTCGGACTGGAGGAGGCAAATATGATCCTGGCAATGTGTATAACTTAACCCTTTCCCAAATAGCAAATTTTTAGGGTGATCCAATTCAAAAGCTGTTGCAGACCACTAAATTGATGTTGATTTACATTGGATTTGAGTGCAATATAGCATGGAAAATGTTGAGACAAAAGGGTGAAAATGTGGATTATAAAGGAAAAAATTCTGATTATCAGCATTTTCTTCTTTTGTCTTGATGTTTTCCTAAGCCTTTTCTAACAGCGACATCAAAACCAGGTCTTGTTTGGGAAGGGGTTAGCCCTTTCAAAAACCATGCTGATACAGTATAGACCAAGATCAGACTGCACCTCTGCTTCATTGTGACAACCTTTCTCAAAATTTAAAATTTGGACTTTTCAAACTTGACCCTTTCCCAAACAAGACTTGGTTTTGACATCCCTAATAGAAAAGGCTTTGGAAAACATTGAAACAAAAGAAGAAACTGCTGATAACCAGCAGTTTCTCCTTTTGTCTCAATATTTTCTATGCCATATTTTACACAAATCCTATCTTTAATAACATCCATTTTGTCATTTGTGGCAGTTTTGGAAGTGGATCACCCTAAAATTTGGTCGTGTTTGGAAAGGGTTAATCTGACCGTCAGATTGAAGTCATTCTGTATGGTAGGAAAATGTTGTCATTGAGAAAATGATGGTAATTAGCCTTTTCTCCAAAATGTTTTCCAAACACTTTCTGATGGGGATGTCTAAACCAGGGCTCATGTGTTTGTAGCAATGTGCTTTATCCTTTCCCAAACGATAAATTCTTAACTTTTCCAATTAGAAATCCACTGCACACATCAAAATGGACATTGATAAAGGCAGGATTTGTGTAAAATATAGCACAGAAAATATTGAGGCAAAAGGAGAAACTGATGGTTATCAGCAGTTTCTTCTATTGTCTCAATGTTTTCCCAAGCCTTTTTAGCTCACCTGAGCACGAAGTGCTCAAGGTGAGCTATTGTGGTCACTCAATGTCTGTCGTCCGTTCGTCAACAATTTGTTGTTAACACTCTAGCATCCACAAAAGTTGGCCAATCTTGATCAAAGCAAGTATGGTCATAAGTTCTCGGATGAGTTCGATTATGGTCCTGATCGGACCTGGAAGTCTGGAGTTATTTGCCCTTGAACGTAAAAAATAGCTAGTTTTGACTTTATTAACACTCTAGCATCTACAATTATTGATCAATCAAGACAAAACTTGGACATAATGTTGGAGACAATAAGATCTCGGATGAGATCGATTTTCAGTCTGATCTGATTAGAAAGACGAGAGTTATGTGCCCTTGAATTCGACAAAATTGCCATTTTGGGCTGGTTTCGACCTTGTTAACACTCTAGAATCTACAATTATTAATCAATCAAGACAAAACTTAGACACAATGTTGGGGACCATAAGATCTTAACCCATTACCACACAATGACTCCTTTTGACTCCCCAGGAGGTAATGGCTTTGGAAAACATCGTGGAAAATGAAGAAATTGCTTGTCACAAGCAATTTCTTCATTTCCCACGATGTTTTCTACCTAAAATGACCAACAAATGCAAAATCTGATTCGCTTGAAATTGTCGTCTGCATCATCTTTGAATTTGGACTAGCCTAAAATTTGCTGTTTGGTAATGGGTTAAATGAGTTTCATTTTCAGTCTGATCTGAACAGAAAATCCAGAGTTACATGCCCTTGAATTCGACAAAATTGCCATTTTCGGTTGGTTTCCACTTTGTTACCACTCTAGAATCTACAATTATTGATCAATCAAGACAAAACTTGGACATAATGTTGGAGACAATAAGATCTCGGATGAGTTCGATTTTCAGTCTGATCTGACCAGAAAGTCTAGCGTTATGTGCCCTTGAATTTGATAAAATTGCCATTTTCGGCTGTTTTCGACCTTGTTTACACTCTAGAATCTACAATTATTAATCAATAAAGACAAAACTTAGACACACTGTTTGGGACCATACAATCTCAGGTGCGTTTGATTTTCAGTCTGATCTGATCAGGAAGTCGAGACTTATGTGCCCTTGAATTTGAAAAAAAATTTGCTGTTTTCGGCTGCTTTCGACCTTGTTTATACTCTAGAATCTACAATTATTTATCAATCAAGACAAAACTCGGACACAATGTTCACAGTCATAAGATCTCGCATAAGTTGGATTTTCACGATGTTATTGACCAAAAGTTCGTTCTCAGTCTTAAAGTCATAAATATTAATTAAATTGGACAAAAGTGTTGCTCATATCATTTTGGTTCAGGTGAGCGATATAGGACCATCATGGTCCTCTTGTCTATTAAGGACGTCAAAACCAGGTCTTGTTTGGGAAAGGATTAACCCATCCCACATAGTGAGTCATTAATCACGCCTTTTGACGCCCTACAAGTTCGATTTGGAAAATGTGAAAAATGATGAAATTGCTTGTTAAAAGCAATTTCTTCATTTCACACATTGTTTTCTATTCAGCAAGGCTAAATGTATCAAATTCCATTCACTTGAAAATCAACTTTGAATTTGATAGAGTCTAAAATTTTGCTCTCTTAAAATGGGTTAATCCCAATTCTTTGGCAAAGTGCAAAGATTTAGACTTTTCTGAATTGAAATCTGTTTCAGATGACAAAATGGATAATGAAGATGGAATTATTTTAAAATGTAGCACAGAAAATATTGTGGCTAAAGGAGAAAATGATTTTGTCTCAATGTTCAATGACTTTTTTCTTAGGGATATCAAAACTAGATTTTGTTTGGAAAAGGAAGTTCTTTCTTAACCCTTTCCCACACGCTTTTGGACGCCCCACAAAATAAAGGATTTGGGAAACATTGTGGAAAATGAAGAAATTGCTTGTGACAAGCAATTTCTTCATTTCCCACAATTTTTTCTACCAAGAAAGACCAAAAAATGTAAAATTTTGTCCAATGGCAATTGTTGTCTGCAACCCCTATGAGTTTGGACTAGGCTAAAATTTTGTTGTTTGGTAATTTAAACTACAAAGAGTAAAACTTTGAATGTGACAGCTGTTTCAGATCACAAAATTATTGTTTATAAATGTCAAATTATAAAATTTTTATTCAGATTTTTTACCTATATAAAATTAAAGTGCTTTAAGAAATTTGATTTTGTACAATGTATTTTGTTGCATCTCGAAGGGTGGTATTATGTTAAGACCTTGGTTGTCTGTCTGTCTACCTGTTAGCGATTTCTTGTGCGTTGAAGATTATCAAACAATCCATAATGAAACTATTGTCCGTAAATATTGACCTGAACCTGTGGAAAATGCAATGAGTAATTGCAATGCGAAATAATCACTCTCCAACATATGTTGACACAAGAAGCATGTGCAGAATACAAAGTAATAATGCTTATGGAAACTATCGACTCTGCTGGACAGTGAGGATTTGCTGGCGAGTATTGATTATTCCGTGTCACAATTACTCATTGCATATTCATCCGGTTCAGGTCAATATTTACAGACTATACATTGTGTCTTGCTGTGCATGCCACCGTTGAAATTCAGATAATTTCACTAATTACCTGCCATTGAATTAGAAGAAATACCTCCGATCATTCATCCAGAAATTCACCAATTCATCCAATGGTGGGACAAATAACTTGTCAAATGTCAGAAAGGATATTGGCTGAGCGTGGATTCAAACCAACCTCCCTGGATTGATAAGACAGACAATACCAACCTACCTATTCAGGCTCAGCAATCGCGGATGAAAACTGCATCCCAGGTGATACAAGCAGATCTTCACCGTCTAGAATAGTGAATTACGGTATTTAGTTTGATTGAATGGGGTTTAACTGGATTCCCGGTATTTCACTCAGCTACCAAAATTCGAGTTTCAAGCTACTCTCTTACTAAGATGATTCACATCCATTGGTTATAGACAAATGACTTGTCTAAAATCAGAAATGATTTGGAGGAGAGCTTAGGTTCAAACCATAGACCCCTGGATTTGTAAATTTTACTAAGATTTATGGGCCATTAGGACAACCTAACCCTTCCTGTAATTGACCAAACGCCAATCGACAGATCGCTCCGCCCAACATAGAATTTAAGGCAAACAATGTGCATGTGGTCGGTAATAGGGAACGATTTTATCCAGTTAATCGTGACTTAAATTCGGACAAACAAAGTAGTATTTCGTAGTTGTTGTTATAAAATCTCGTAACTACGGCTTTATTTAAGCCGTAGTTACGAGATTTTATAACAACACCGACACGGTTTATCAAAACATAACCGTGAACCTAGTCTATTGTTAGCACAAAATTCTTTGCCATTGGTATGTCGATTGTTTTGATTGTCAGTCGATAAATCGATACAAAACCACGTGCAACGATGAACAATTGGGGCATAACATTTTTGTGATCGTCCATTGGCTAATCGATGTTTTTGATTGACAGTCAGCGTTTGGTCAATTACACACTGCCCTGATTTGAAAGCATCTGCAGACCGAAAATGGATGTTAATTTGCAACTTTTGTACATCATAGCATAGAAAATTTTGTGGCAAAAGGAGAAAATGCTGGCTCAATGCTCTTGAAAGCTTTCTGATAGGGACGTCATTGTTTTGGAAGTTTTCACATTTTCCCTAACAAGACCAGGCCCCGGTTTCTCGAAAAAACTTAAGTATATTCTCATGAGAACATGCTCAATTTCAAAGGGATACTCTCTAACGTTGAAGGGTATTCGATTGAAGTTCACATGGATTTCGTGCGATTTGAGCACGGTGCTCAGATTTGAGCATGACAAGGTACTTATCAAAAAGTTTTTTCGAGAAACCGGGGCCAGATTTTGACCTCCTTCATAGGAAAACATTGAGGCAAACATCATTTTCTTCTTTTGCTTTAATATATTCGCTACTGATTTTGACGAGATAAAGTGCACGGAATGCACGGAATGCGCATTTGAGAGGGCCATTCCCGTTTGTAACTCGCTCTGCTCCGAATCCCATGGTTTCTTCAAACATTCAAGCAAGTTTTTTTTGGTGCATGTGAACGCTTCCCACTTTCGTTTTGCACTTAAAAATACTTTGGCTCGAATGTTTGAAGAAACCACTGGATTTGGAGAAGAGTGAGTTAGAGCCGGGAAAAGCCCTCTCAAAGGCGTGTTCTGTGCACTTTATCTCATCAAAATCAATAGCGTATAAGCTGAGAAATTAAACAAAACATACCTTGAAGCAGACGATTTTTTTCGGTGTGAACGCTTCCGAAAAATCACATGGGTTACCCACCGCGGCTAAGGTAATGGAGATAGGACAATAGTTTAACGAATCCAGGTTTTAATTTCTCAAAAAGGTTTTGGAAAAGATTTAGGGAAAAGAAGAAAATGCTTATCAGCAGCATTTTCTCCTTATATCTTAACCCTTTACCAAACGTCAAAATTTTGTGGTGGCCCAATATGAAAGTGGCTGCAGACTATCAAATGGATGCTGATATAGTTATAATTTGTGTAAAATATAGCACAGAAAATATTGGGACAAAAGGAGAAACTGCTGGTTATCAGCAGTTTCTTCTTTTGTTCCAATGTTTTCTCAAGCCTATTCTCTTAGGGACGTCAAAACCAGGTCTTGTTTGGGAAAGGGTTAATACTTTCCATGCTAAGGTGATGATGTTCAAATATTATGCATTTTTCTACATTAATTTTGTCATCTGCAACACCTTTGAATTGCAACAGGTCCAAAATTCAATAATTTGAGAAAGGGCTGAAGCCTTATCTGCAAGTCTGGAATGGCTGAGGCTCGAACCAGCAACCCCAGCACATTATCACTGCATAACCTGTTACCAGACGACAAAGTTGTAGATTGGTCTAAATTCAAAGATGCTGCAGACAACAATAACAAGAGACTAAAATTCAGAATTTGTTGGTCTTTTTGGGTAAAAAAACATCGTGGAAAATCAAGGAATTGCTTGCAACAAGCAATTTCTTAATTTTCCACAATTTTTTCCTCAGCCATCACCTTGTAGGGAGTACAAAAAAAGAGTCATTGTGTGGGAATGGGAATAAAAGCTGCCTTATTGATCTAGGGAAAGCTTGGTATAGAACAACAATAATACAACTATTTAGTGTACTGATTTTATTGTTTTTCATTTTGTACAGTTTATTACATGATTTTTAATAAAATGCCTTATTGCACCAAAAAATGACAAACATTTTCTTTGTTTTCTTAACATTTGATTTTGATAACAGTATGACTTCTTAACAAGGCTAAAACTACTTAATAATTTGAAAATTGTGCACAAAGTTTTTGTATGTAAAATGACTACGATTTACTAATTATGGATGTTGACCAAACATTGTTTGACCAATCTTTTGAATTATTCAGTTGTTTCTCAGTAACAATATTCAACTCTTTGACACTTTTCTTCAAATCCTCATACCTGCAACTTTGAACAAGTTGTGGTTACAAGGCATTTAAAGAAAAGATACAACATAAAATATTTCTTTGTCTCGTTGGGTCAAGATTTGTAAAATTTTCAAGAAATCAGGTTCAAAATGTGCAGACTGATCATTATCTATAATCCTACTATACTTTTAAAAAGTTTAGAAAGAAGCTAAATATGACAATAACAAATTCTATATACAAAACTGGAAGACAAGTTTTTTTTATCATTTGGTCTTAATGACAGTGCATGATCTCAATTGTAGTTCGAGTTTAGCTGAAAACTATCCTAAATGCATGTAAAATTTATCAATGACCTTGTACAAAACTATTTTAAGTTTATCATCGGTTTTCTTTGAAAACCACATAACTGCAGCTTGTTTTAAGCTACAGGTACGAGGCTATTCAAAGAAAATCAGCGATTAATGTTTTACATCATCAACTTCATTCGAAAAACACTGTTATAACTAGTTTTATTTAAATATCAGGTATGACATTTTCAAATGTTACCAATTAACACTGAAAATAGTTCTGCACAAAGCCCACAACATGCATTTGCATCAGCAACAAGCTAAACTTTCCAACTACAGGACAGTATAATTAACAAATACACAGAAATATGGCAGAAAAAGGAACACAGTCCGAGTGACATCAACATACAAACGAGTATATTGCGTTGGCACATGTACTAGATAAGTTTGAATTTTGGTCATTTGGAAAGCAAGAGAAATTGCAGTTTTTCAAAAACAGGATGTTTGTCTTTGCTTGATGCTTTCTGAGATATGGCTATGTTGAATGTTGAATCTGCTCATCATTTAAGATTTCAAAACATTGCCACTAAAGCGTTTTTCAACAAGTACTTGAAACTCTAGGATTTTCAAGAACACCTGAATCCAAATATTCTGGTGAAGTTAAAATGGTATGCTTATTTACAGTGTAAAGTAATGCCACCATTTGACAAACATTTAAATATTGCAGAAGATGAATACCATTTCTTCTTAATATGCCAACAATGAATCAATAATAATTATGGCAAAAAATTGTCACAATAACATAATCCCTGAACCAATATGATGAGATGAAATTTAAACATGATTTAATGTATTATTTCTAGCGCTATACTTTACTTTAGAATTATCAAATCACAAGATCTTTTATTCCTTATGGCCATCCTTTTGAAAATCAGACAAACTTTTAGTATCGTAACTCTTTCATGCTAGACTCATTTGGAAAATGTCAGAAAAGATAACCAAAATAAATTCAAATTTCATCCTCATTTACATTGTTGTAAGCAATTTCTAAAGGTTTTGAAAAGTCTGGTAATATGCTAAAGAAACAGGAACATTTGACCAATACAGAAATAATACAGTAAATCAAGACAAAACTGATGATTCAAACCTTTCTCAAACAACCAAAAGGGTATCAAGAAACAAATGTTCTATTTAACCCTTTCCCAAACAAGACCTGGTTTTGACGTCCTTAATACAAAAGGCTTTTGAAAACATTGAAACAAAAGTAGAAACTGCTGATAACCAGCAGTTTCTCCTTTTGTCTCAATATTTTCTATGTCAAATTTTACTCGAATCCTATCTTTGATAACATCTATTTTGTCCTTAGTAGCGATTTTTAAAGTGGATGACCCTAAATTTTTGCCGTTTTGGAAAGGGTTAATTGTACAGAAAATATCAAGGGTTCACTCTCTTTTCTATGATATCAGATTCATGTGGTTGTTTGAGAGAAGACTGTGATGAGACAAGGATGATCAAAATCATTCAAATGGACAATTTTAACAAGAAATCTTAACAAGAATATGATTCAATGAACAACGATGTACACTTCCTCTGCTTGCAGGATTTTTACATTTATCAACATATAAACCCATTACCACACAGTGACTCCTTTTGACTCCCCACAATGTAATGGCTTTGAAAAACATTGTGGGAAATGAAGAAATTTCTTGTGACAAGCAATTTCTTCATTTCCCACAATGTTTTCTACCCAAAAAGCTTTAAATTCTGAAATTTCATCACATTGAAATGTCGTCTGCAACTTCTTTCAAATTGGACTACCCCAAATTTTGTCTTTTGGGAAAGGGTTAAAGTGATAAAATCTGAATACTAATGTACCCAATCATTATGACGGAATCAAGTCAAATATAAGGAATTCCATCCACCATTAGACACCAAACACTTTGTGCAAGTTCGGACATCATCAGTGGCAACAGAAATTGGCAAGGACATCCCTCGTCAATTTCCCTTGCCACAGATGACACCTGGAAATTGATGCGGGTTAACCATTGTCAATTTCCATTGCCACGGATGTCACACATGTTGAAATTCACCAAGCGATCAGCACAAAATTACTGTAAGAGCATATTAATCTACATGCACTTTCAATAATTTTGCAGACCAATCAATGTTACTAGCCCTATTTGTGAATTATGAGGTATCAAGAGTTTCGCAAAGAAAACAAGTTCTTCATACAGAGCAACAGATGAGAGGGGGTAGAAGCATTTTAATATTCTTAAATCTTCTTTGTTGTGGGTACTCATTTGAATTGTTGAGATTGAAAGTCTAGTCACCAAAATGCAATTGCAAAACAAGATTCAATCAACTAACTTGGAATGTTTGAACACAAGTTTCTATTCAGATTCAGTTATCTAATACTTCCCGACAACAAAATTTTAAACTTGTCCAAATTGAAAGCTGCTACTAATGTTTTAAGTATGGAAAACATACCAGCGAAACTGCTCTAAATTGAAAGAGGGACTTTTCCCCCCCAAGATATTTTCCAAAGATTTCTATGACAGGTGACAAATTACAATGATGTATGAAAAGGACAAATCAAGGTAACAGAAATATGAAAGTATGATGATGGTCTTTTATTTGGCAAAGTTTATTGGCATAAAATGGTCTATCAATTCTACAAGTTTAAATGAAGAATGAACAAAAACAAGAGCCGTCAGAGACGGACAATGCTCCCCGATTAAGGCATTGTCACAATAAATGTATGCCATGCAGAGCTAAGATTAAGCTAACAAACGTTAAGCCCCCTTTTTCCATGACATACTTTTTAAACGCAAATTTCAAGTAGTTTATTGTCAAGGGCATCTGATTTGCTACTCAAATATGAAATTTCATCAAATTCTGACCATTAGACTATGAGAAATTAGAGAAAAAGTGTATTTGACCTTAAGTCCCCTTTTCCCATGACGAGGCCTCAAATCCAAAAACTGGGAAAAGTACATCGGCATTATGTCATAGGGAGTTCACATGGTAAGTTTCATTTGATTTGGCCCAAGGGTTATAGAGAAATCGCTTCGGACGGACGGACGGACGGACGGACGGACGGAATGACGGACGGACGGACGGACGGACAGACGAAGCGGCGACTATATGCTCTCCCTTCGGGGAGCATAAAAAATCAAAACTTGAACACATTTGTCAGACAGTCCCCTGAAGCAGACGCCATTTTGAGGGCTTGATACAAAACTACTGTAATCTTTTATGCCTTTCCCAAATGACAAAATTTGAGAGCTTTCCAATTTGAAAGCTGCTGCAGACGACAAAATATACGTTAAAAAAAGAAAGGATTTGAGTATAATAGAGCTAAGAAAATATTGAGACAAAAGGAGAAACTGCTGGTTATCAGCAGTTCCTCATTTTGTCGCAATATTTTCCAAGCCTTTCCTATTAGGGATGTCAAAAACATGTCTTGTTTGGGAAAGGTTTAAGTGGATATTTATTTGAGTTGGGATCTCCAAAAAGGACCAAAATGGCATTTGAGAGCTCCATGTTTCCATAATCCAGATCAGACTGTGCCTAAGTCCAGTCTGATCTGGATCCATGCTGCTCTCTTATAGTAGCTATAAGTCACAAGGAAGCTCTTAGAGAACAACATGGATTTTGATCAGACTGTGCATATGCACAGGCTGATCTGGATCCATGTTAATCTCAAATACTTTCATGGCCCTTTTCCCAGATGCTAGCTCATTTAAATACATTTACAATAGTTTTGCATAAAGTCATCAATTTCATAATTGCACAAATCAAAAACAATTTTACTATGTATACATGATCACATTCTATAACTAGCTGAACCCTTTACCAAACATTTCAGTTTATTCAACAGGTTTAACTAGAACCTTCCATCCTGATAATCTCTGTGACTAAGCATTTCATACAAAACTGAACTATGATCCCATTTCTTTATGACTTTCGATTTCTGATTTCGACCGCCTTTGTTGATTTGGACGTAAAACTCAAGTCAATAAATTGACCCAAAATCTTGCAAATTACTGATATTTCACACAAATGCCATAGAATCATCTATGATAAAATGTGGTAGAAATGACATTTTCCGATTGATGGCATTTCCCCCTAAATATCTCCAGAATTAACAAGGTGATAAAAGCAGATTTAATATTCACTTGGGTACAATCAATATCTTTTACTATGTTTCCAAGAAACCTTATCAATTAGTATTACTTTCAAATAATTACACCATTTCTCAGTAGATTATGTTATAATTTCAGAGTAAAAGTGCATGCAAAGGCATATACAAAATAAATGTACAGCTGACTACCATTCTAGATACTCTGCCTTGAATAGGTACCTAACTATCACTGTTTGAAAAGCTTGCAACATCAAGAAAAGTGTGAAAAAGATTGATAATTGCAACGCTGGCAAATAACGGAAATCAGTGATTTTATTTAAAGAGAATTTAGTAAATTACTTTGTCTTTATGTCAAAGAATATTATATCAAAGGTCATTTCTCCGAAACAATCTTGTCTTTATAGACCAATTAATATTTGTTGCTTTCCAATAACAATGTATACTGGTAATAAGCAAGTCCTGAAGACATGGCTTAGACTATTTTCTGACTTATTGATTAAATGGAATTGAACATTTTCAGTTGTATTTTGACTTCAGTGGGTGCACCAAATCATATGTGTTTCTGCATTTCTTAAACAAGTACAAACACATCATCCAAAACACCAATGACAATTCACACAATTGTAAGACAAATTTCTTTTATAAAAAATCAAATTGGAGAATATCGGCCAAGCCTTAGTGAAATGAGCTATTTGATGGATGTCAGATGCTAATGTTTGGGATTTGGGGACATTTTTCTACATTATGCTCCAATTGATATTGTTTGGTAAAGGGTTCAACAAAGTTTTCAACCAATATGATTATCATGGAAAGAGGAAAATACATGATGGCAATCGTGAGCACTAGTTACAAAATTGCGTAATTCCTAGTTTTGAACACAACAAGAAATATCTGCATGGCCCATATTCACTGTTGTTCAAACTTCACATGCCCCATTACCAAAAAGCAAAATTTTAGACTGTTCCAAGTTCAAAGATGTTGCAGACCACAATTTCAAATGAATTAAATTTCAACTCCTTTTGGTCTGTTTTGGTAGAAAATACTGTGGGAAATGAAAAAATTTCTTGTCACAGGCAATTTCTTCATTTTCAATGATGTTTTCGAATGTCATAATCTCGTGAGGAGTCAAAAGGAGTCATTGTGTTTGAATGGGATACTCAATATTATCATTTTCTTTTCAGTCAATGCTTTTCAAGTTTTCTTTATTTCCTTGATTAGCAACAACAAAGCAAAAGTATCAACAATATTTATCAGCATTCAATTTTCCAATTTGAATACAAATTTCCAGTGAATATGGGCCTATTAATTGCGCAGTTTTGTCACATATTAGCACTAAAGTTATACTACAACAATATGTCAAAATCATTTTTGGCACAGATTTGCAAAAACCAAGGCAACAATATCTTTTTTTTTTTTTTGTAAAATTTCACATTTTAGCATGGTACTTCCTAGTATTTTCTAAAACATACAAATTTAATTCAAAGTTTTTGTAAGGGACAATTTTTTACAAGTACATAACATACATGTAAAACAATTTAACACTAAGTAATCAAAAATCTTTTCAGTTGATGATATTTTCGAATAAAATTGCAAATAATTACAACAATTTTTCATCTTTCATTGATTACCTTGGTTTTATTTAAGTGCACACTAGAATTTTTGGTTTTATTGTACAATAAAATCCAATTTTATATGAAATACAGGTTTTTTAACAAAATCACATGAGATCTGGTTATACTGTATTACAAAAGGAAGACATTTGGAACTGTTGCCTGGCAACAAATTCAAAACAATGGCAAATATATATCTATCAAATCCCTAAATTCTTGAGAAATATTCATTAACAGGTAATTTTAATTTTTTGCATACATTTTTCTTGGAGAATAATCAAAATAGGATCGAAAAAATTAATGCAGGATCATTGTATTAACCCTTGACTTGTTGATTCAAGAAACCTGTTTTGTCAGGAAACATTAAAGATCAACATTGATCTTGATAAAACTACTGTGTTTATGCACAGACTGATCAGGATCTATAATGGTCTTAAATGCCAGTAAGGGCCAATTTAACAGATCCAGACTCATTTTTCTTATAATGACTATGATCTTTTCTCTAGTTTTAGGAATTTGACGAATATACAATTTAAAATGTGCCTAATGGCATACATGGAAGCATAAACACAGTTATCAATGGAACAAGAGAATATCACTTCCATAAACAGTTTAACAAAGTCTATCTACAACATTTTAAAAATGTCTCTCTGTATTCAAATTTCACAAGGTTATATTCCATCCAAAACACATGACTACAACTTGTTTAAAGCTGTAGTTACAAGATTTTGAAGAATTTCGACAATGTTTACTTTTGTAAAAGTTGAATACAGAGTGACTATCAAGTTTAATTCCTGAATCAAAAGCCAGAACATTATTCCTACATCATAACAATGAGAAAATTTAGAAAATTGTTTTTTCTCCTTTTCTCGGAATATTTTGTTAAAACCCATTGATTTCTTAACAATTAATCCAATATTGATCCATAATTAACAACATAACTATTGATAAAAGATATTGAGATTAAAACTGTGAAAAGGTAACAAGTTTTGGTTAAAAGTCAACTCAATTCTTAAGTTGATTTAAAATCTAAAACTTGAACAATTAATATTAGTCAACTAGTGTAAATACAAATTTTCTTTCTTCAAATCTGATTGGCTAAAAGATTTCTTTCAACCAGATTGTCTGCAAGACATCATCTTTCAACCAATCAGAGGAAAGACATCATCTTTCAACCAATCAGATTGTGTGTTATGTTGTTTTGAATAATACACAAAGAGCTGCTATTCTAGTATCCGTTAAAACCTTTTCCAAACAGAATCCCAAGAAAGCTATAAAATATTTGAAGGAAAAGTAGAATATGCTGATGACAATCATTTTCTAATTTTCCCACAAGGTCAGCTGCAGTGTCCATCTTGGATGGCATGAATTATCCCATTACCAAACAATTTTTTTTAGCCTAGTCCAAACTCATAGGTGTTGCAGAAGACAATTTCCATTGAACAAAATTTAACATTTTTTGGGGATTTCTTGGTAGAAAACATTGTGGGAAATGAAGAAATTGCTTGTCACAAGCAATTTCTTCATTTTCCACAATGTTTTCCAAAGCTTTTTATTTGTGGGGCGTCTAAAAGCGTTAATGTGTGGGAAAGGGTTATTATCTGCAACTACTTCGAATTAGAACAAGTCAAATATTTCTCCATTTTGGAAGAGTTTACCCTTTTGTTCTGGCTATGATATATGATTATCGTTGAGTATTTTTTTCCATCATCCAGGAACACCTTAAATCTCACATATGGCAATTTAACCCTTTCCCAAACAAGACATGGTTTTGACAATCCAAATACATAGCTTGGGAAAACATTGAGGCAAAAGAAAATTCTGAAAAACAGCATTGTCTCCTCTTGCCTCAATGTTTTCTGAGCTTTGTTGTACATAAATCTCTATCAACATCCATTTTTGTTGTCTGCAAAATAGTCTGAACTTATCAATTTGGGAAAGGGTTAAATGAATTGTCCGAGTAATGAACTATTTACACTATAACAATACACCCTCTGTTATGACTGGTTACTTTCACTGCTACGACTCCCTTCTGACCCCTCCGACCCCACAGGACTATTTGGTCTCATTGCATGACGGGATAAACAAATCTCGGCTAAGTTCAACAGCGCATCAGCGCCCTCTTTAATTTTCTTCCTCTCTTCCTCGCTCGTATCCTCTAGCCGACTCCGTTTCACATTGTCAATTAACCGCGGTCGTTTTGGAGTCCGTACACTATTTTCCACACACCCGTCAACCTCGTCAACACCACTTTCCCCTTCACTGTCCAGATTATCTCCGTTAATTTCCACTTCGCTGTAATACATGTCATCGTCGTCGATCTCCTCGTCCGAGCCGAAGTCGTACTCGTCGTCGATGGATGAGCCGGGAGAACCAGGGATGTATTCGTCAGCGTCGGCCTCGACCTTCGTAATGCTGTAAGTGTGGTCGGAACTTGGGTTTTCTGTACAGATCACGGGACCTTTAGGTCGCTTCTTGATCGGGCTGGAAGATACCTCACTGTAATGGAAAAAACAACTTATTATTATGACATGCTTGATATTCGCAATTACTGGATTAGCAGACATATCTTTGCTTTTCAACAAAAACCTCGTAACTGCAGCTTGTTTTAAGCTGCATTTACGAGTTTTTATTGAAAAGCAGCGATATACTACATCCAACCAGAAAAGTTTATAGCAAAAGATTAACAAGAAAGTGAATGATCTGTATAGAAGATTCACCCTTGATAATTTGTTTCTTTATAGCTTGACAGGCAAAACACTTTTTCACTCCTTACAATATGCCAAGTCACAATATTTCAGGCAGGTGTTGATTTGGGAAAATGTGAATAGGAAATAAGACCAGCCGCTATAAATTAAAGCTGAGAATAGGACAATTGATTGATTGTATGGAGTTTTACGTCCCACTCAACTACTAAGGTCATATGGAGACGGGACCTCGGTTTAAAGTCTCATCCGAATGACTAGAGAAGCGGGGGATTGAACCAGCGACCCCTGTGTTTCAAGTCCAGCGCGTTACCACTGCACCACCTCCGCCCTTGAGAATAGGACAAGCCGTCCCATGTCGTAAGAACATCTTAAAAATATAATCTGATTACAATTTCATATATCAAGTATTTTGTGAAAATGTACAAAAATTTAAAATAGTCCATTAGAAACAAAATCCCTTCTTCACAAGAGTTGGGTCATGTTAGTGTCTTAGTGTAAACCCTCAATTAGGTGATAGTATTGAAAAGAAAGAACACTACAGATTCTAATATCAAGAAAGAAAGTACAAATGGGTAATTCAACCCATTACCATTTTTCTTACTTGTCCACATTCAATGGAGTTGCTGATGACAATGTCAAGTGAATGAAATTTTACGTTTTCTGGTCTTTCGTGATAGAAAACATTGTGGGAAATGAGGAAATTGCTTGTCACAAACAATTTCTTCATTTTCAAGAATGTTTTCCAAAGCCTTTTACTTGTTGGGCTTTGAAAGGTGTCACTTTGTGGTAATGGGCAATATGATCAAACAACTAGTATGATAGTGCCTAGATGTGTTTTTCATTAATATGCTTGCTCTTTTGCAATGACTCCTAAATTGAATAAGATCTGAATGTAACCAGATTGAAGTTTTTGTGGCAATGAGCTTGACAATGAATTATAGTAAATACATAAATCAATTGCAACTATTTTTTTTTTCTCTCTTCTTTTCTTCAATGAGGAAAGCAATGTCCAAAGGATAGGAAACATAATGAGATGGTAGGAATCACTAAGTAATAGTACATACTGATGTAAGAGTTTGATGAATACAAGAGAATGAAATAGTGATGAACAGTTAAATATGACCTTCAAACAAACTCAAACCTCAAACACTGCACACTAGATCCGACTTTACATACTCACTATGATGAACATTGATGGGAAAGGAGGAAAAATTTGTGCCTGACATTTTCTCCTTTTTCATCAAAACAAAATGTATGTTATCAATTGTGCTCATGTGTAAGTATGCAAAGCCTAAATTTGTAATAGAATTCAAGATAACAGAAAGTGATATGTAACATTCAAGTCTGTGTGCCAATTCAGTTATTTTCATTAAAAAGATGGGCCAATTTCACAAATTATTAAGTTGATTTTCAACAAAAACCTCATACATGCAGCTTGATTCAAGTTGAAGTTACAAGGTTTTTTCAGAGAAAGCAATGATTTTTGCTGAAAAAGAATTTTCATGTGAGAGCAAATCCCTGGAGGTTATCTTGACTTCTATTATGGAAACACAACTTACAATTATATTACATGCAGTGATCAGCATGCCTAAAATAATTGGACAAATATTGCACTCAATGATTCAACTGACATTTGGTACCCTTACAATCAAATTGTTTTGAAATGTCTTAATAATGTAGATACATGTATTTCAAAATGGTCAACGAGTTGCAGATAATATTGAAAATATCTACATGCATTCAAATGCAGTACAAACAAGGCAACTTTACCAAGTTGATGTTTACTAAACATGTTACTCAAACTAGGTTTGACTTTTTGTGATATTTATAACTCCTACAATTGTTTACCTAAACAAAATTCATTTATACATTCACATTAAGTAATGTCAGATGAAACCTTTTCCCCAGTGGCAAAATATTAGGGCTGTTAAAATGAGGAAGCTGCTACAGATGACAAAATGAGCACTGATAAGGATTTGATTCGCATAAAATATAGCAGAGAACTTTTTGAAACAAAAGGAGAAGTTGCTAATTATCATTTCCTTCTTTTCTCTCAATGTTTACCTTAACTATTTTTAATACTTATTTCAAAATAAAGTCTCATTTGAGATGAGGTTAATCAATGTTACATCCTCCTCATTGCAAAAGTTGCCTTTTGGAACTTTAACAGAGCAGCAAGGAAGTGGCAAGACTGAATATGATCTGGTTCAGACTGATATTATAATGCCACAAAAGCTTTCTTTTGCCAAATACCAGTTCTTTATTTTATACAAGTACATTATGTAGTACAAAAGCATGCATAATAGCAGATTCATACTGTTTTACTTACCCAAACTTTCTTTTAATACCCTGTGCAAAATTGGCATTTTCGGCTTTGGTTTCTGAAATGTACAAGATTATATTATGAGAGCAATGAAAACAATTTTGATTTTGAATATCTTATCAATTGATTTTCTCACTTTATTTTTCTGAAATTACTATCTTTGAACCAAATTGTGTAATGTGCACATGAAAACATACTTGCAAAACAAGATGTGTTTGTGAAACACAAATGCCCCCAAAATGGCCATTTTTCTATAATATTAAGTTTTCGTGGAGTAAAGGGTTGATACGGGTTAAAGAATGACCTTGAAGAAGGTCATATTGTATGGAACAGATAGAAATCATTGAAAGGAAGTTACATACCAAATTTCAGCTGTGTATGTTGAATACTTTTAGAGAAAAGGCAAATGTTAAGTTTTCGGACAGACAGACGGACGGACAGACAGACGGACACAAGTAAAACAAATTGCCCCCGGTCTATAGATACTGGGGCATAAAAACCCTTTCCCAAACAAGACCTGGTTTTGACGTCCTAAATAGATTGGCTTGGGAAAACATTGAAACAAAAGAAGAAACTGCTGATAACCAGCAGTTTCTCCTTTTGTCTCAATGTTTTCTATGCCATATTTTACACAAATTCTATCTCAAATTACTCTCTTTTTGTCATTTGTGGCAGTTTATGAAGTGGGCCACCCTAAATTTTTGCCGTTTGGAAAAGGGTTAAATGTGGATTTAAATATGAGACAGTGACATGGTAGTAAGACATTGTTCTGAACAATTACTCTACTGTCAATGTAATTTGCAAGAGATCTCTTCCAACTTTTCCGTTACTACAATTGTAGGATTTAATTTCAGCTGTACAGCTTTACAGCTTAGAACTGAATGGATTTGCTGCAACAATGAACATTTTCATAATTATATTAAAGAAACTAATTCAGATCATCCCACTTAAATGATTCTTAAACAATTCAAACATTGAGACCTAAATGACTTAACCCTTTCCCAAACAAGACCTGGTTTTGACGTCCATAATAGAAAAGGCTAGGGAAAACATTGAAACAAAAGAAGAAACTGCTGATAAGCAGCAGTTTCTCCTTTTGTCTCAATATTTTCTGTGCCATATCATACACAAATCCTATCTTTTATAACATCCATTGACATTTGTGGCAATTTTTGAAGTGGATCACCCTAAAATTTTGTCGTTTGGGAAAGGGATAAAAGGACATTGACTGAGCTATGGTTGGAACCAAAGTCTCCTTGATTAAAAGACTGATGTAATTAACTGAGCTAACATGAAATATGAGAATCAAAGGCTTTAAGCATACTTACTGCTCCAAGTTTTCAAGGAAACAAGAGTCTGAGCCACATCTTTAATATCACTATCTGTAAACACAAAATAAACATTTCATATCCATCATCATAATTACAAGTAATTATAAATGTTTCATGTAATCATAATATTTCTTTACCCCAGGCTCTTCCATAGTAATCTTTACTTTTTTAGTTTATACATGTTCTTTTTTTATTGATTGGAAAAAGATACATGTATAACAATTTGTCAATTCTGCTTCTATGTATCACATAATCTGAACAAGTAACAAGTTGTGCTAAATATGTGGGCTAATTCAGTCCAAGACAGCATTCAGCATTTTCTTCTTTTGCCTTTATGTTTTCACAATCATTTTCAATAAATGGCTTCAAAACCAGGCTTTACTTGGAAAAGCGTTAAAGCATTAAATCCCATCCAATTCAAAGTGAACTTAGAAATTTCACATCCTTGATCAAATTCAATACCTAAATTTGCAAAATCTACTTACCAATATCAATGCTTGTTTGACCTAATCTTCTACTAAGGAAGGGGAATAAATCTGTAAGAAACAAATAAGATTCATTTAGACATTACATACACTTACAATGTAAAGACTAGATTGCTGTTTCAATTTTGCATCCACACAAATGTAAGTAAACCAAGTATTTTCTGTTTTTAATTCAAACAAAGAAGCATCATGAACAATGTGTTTGTGAAACATGAATGCCCCCGAAATGGCCAATTGTAAGTTTTCAGACAGACAAACGATTCTCATAATAGGTATAGTGATAGAGACACAGACTATAATTCCAAGTCTAGAAATGGGTCTACTTTTGGCGGCAGTCATAATCATAGAGGCGGTCGTGGTCGTGGTAATAGTCGTGGTCGTGGTAATAGTCGTGGTCGTGGAGGGAACTTTAACAGAGGTCAGAACCGAGGTGGTGCAAGGTCTACTAATCACTAGCTAAATGTCGGGTTTTGGAATGTGAGGGGTTGGTCCTCAAACAGTGACTCGGATAACTATATATTAAGAGAAAAATGCATTTCAAACATGAATTTTGACATTATGGGCATAGCTGAAAGTCATTTAAAAAATAATGATATTTTATCAGTTGATGGCTATATATGGTTTGGCCATAATAGACAGAATATACATATAAATGCCAGACACGGTTCTGGAGGCGTAGGCTTTCTGGTAAAACAGACATTGTGCGATGAATTCGACATTGTTGTTGAGAGTAACTCAACTGAAGGAATAATGTGGCTGAGAATGACACACAAGTTCAGTAACTCTGTTTTGCTGCCTTGTGTCTGTTATCTTCCGCCACAGTATTCGTCTAGGGCGTTTGATGTTAACGCATTTTATGACAATTTATTGGCTGATGTACATCAGTACCAGAGTCAAGGTCTTATATTTATCTGTGGTGATTTTAATGGGCGTACGGGGGACTTGGACGACTTCATCGCTGGGGTTGATTGTGTTCCACCTCGTGATATAGTCGACTATAAGACTAACCCGTATGGCGAAATGCTAATTGATTTCCTAATCAACACGAACTTTTGCATGCTGAATGGCAGAAAAAATGTTAACAATAATTTTACATCAGTTTCTACGAAAGGAGCTGCTGTGGTTGATTACTGTTTAATCAGTCATGATAGTTTAGATAGTTTTTCAGAGTTTTCAGTTTTACTAACAAGTGATGTTATAGATAATTGTAACAACCTTGCGCATCTTAGTCCATCATGTATACCAGATCATTCTATGTTGACATTTAAGATAACCGTTCAACTTTGTCCGAGAGCGCATGACTCCGGTGACAGCACCGAGGGTTATACGTCGTTCGATAAATTTGACCGAATGGCATTTAATGGGTCCTTTTTGCGAGACCCTAATACATTGTTACTTGTTAATTCTGCCATTGATAGATTGGAGCATGGATTCCAAACCCAGCATGATATTGACTCTGTATATACCGAATGGTGTACTATTATGAAGGACAGTATGTATAATACTATACCTTATAAAACTATAGTTTCTAGTAAATATAGTAAAAAACACCGCCCAGGTAAAAAGTGGTGGAATGATAGTCTGTCTAGCCTTTGGTCAGATCTAGTTCAGTCTGAACGTGCATGGTTGCAAAGCAAATCTAGGTCTGAGAAATTGCGGCTCAAAAGCATATTTGTCAAAACAAGAAAACATTTTGACAGAAGTACAGAGAGCGAAGCGTCGTTATTGGTATAAAAGCCAAGAGCAATTAGTGGAGTCTTGTAATACAGATCAAAATGAATTTTGGAAATCCATCGGAAAAATAGGAATAAAGTCTAATAAAAAGATATCTATTCCCAATGAAGTTATTCTAACAGATGGTAGTACTTCATCTTGTACAAATGTTATTTTAGAAAAATGGAAATCTGATTTTAGTTGTCTGTTCAACAACACTGAAACTTCAAATAGTACATCGTTTGATGTTTTGAATACTGATGACACGTCTTTAGCTTTTAATTCGCCTATTACTTTGATAGAGGTTAAAGAAGCGATTGATGCCGCAAAGTCCGGAAAAGCATGTGGTTTAGATGGAATACCCTCCGAATCACTTAAAAATGACACAAGCGTTCTGTTTTTACACGCTCTTTTTAATGTTTGTTTTAATAATGGTAAAATTCCTTCACAATGGGGTAAATGTATAATTAACCCAATACCCAAATCTTCTAAGTTAGATCCCAGAAATCCTCTATCATACAGAGGCATTTCTTTGGCTTCGTCTATGTATAAGATTTATTGTTTTATTTTGAATAAACGAGTCAGTTGTTGGGCTGAAGATAATGATATAATTGTTGACGAACAAAACGGTTTTCGTAAAAAGAGAAGCACGATTGATCATTTATCCACGCTTACAAGTATAATTGATACACGAAAAAAGTTAAAATTATCAACTTTTTGCGCTTTTATTGATTTTAAAAAGGCTTATGATAACATCAATCGAGGTTTATTGTGGAAAAAGTTATTTAACTATGGCGTTAAAGGCAAAATGCTTACTGCTGTACAATCTTTATATGCCTCGGTGTCGTCTTGTATCAGAGTTAACTCCCTTTATACAGATTGGTTCGAGATCAAGAGCGGGTTACGTCAAGGCTGTGGGTTATCTCCCCTGCTATTCAACCTTTTTATCAATGATTTGGCGTTAATTTTAAAATCCCTTGATATTGGAGTGTCATGTGGTGGCACTACAGTATCTATTCTTTTGTATGCAGACGACATTGTTCTCTTGTCAGAAAATGAGGAAGACTTACAAAGTCTCTTAACTACATTACATGATTGGTGTGGTTCGAATTTTATGAAAATAAACCTTGATAAAAGTCAAGTAGTTCACTTTCGTCCTGTATCAGTTCCTAGAACTAATATTCCCTTTTTTATTGGTGAAAATCGAATCGAAACTGTTGATAGATATATATATCTCGGCCTTGTTTTAAACGAGCACTTAAATTTAGAAGTGACCGCCAAAGCAGTCGCTCAAAGCGCAAGTCGTGCACTTGGTTTACTCATTGCTCATTCTAAATCAATGGGCAGTATGCCTTATGATGTTTTTACTCGATTGTATGATTCTGTAGTTTGGCCGATCATAGCGTATGGAGCTGCAATTTGGGGGTATAAGTCATTTTCATGTATAAACGCCGTCCAAAATCGTGCTATGCGTTTCTTTCTTGGTGTTGGAAAGTATACGCCAAATGCGGCAGTCATTGGGGATATGGGTTGGACTCCTCCATCCGTTAGGCAGTGGAAATCTGTTAGTCTATATTGGTCAAGATTGTCATGTATGCCTAGTACGCGTCTTAACCCTTTCCCAAACAACAAAATTTTAAGACAGCCAAACTTGAAATGTACTGCAGACAACAAAATAGATGTTGAAAAAGATAAAATTTGTGTAATATATGGCATAGAAAATATTGAGACAAAAGGAGAAACTGCTGGTTATCAGCAGTTTCTTCTTTTGTTTCAATGTTTTCCCAAGCCCATTCTCTTAGGGACGTCAAAACCAGGTCTTGTTTGGGAAAGGGTTAATAAACGTCTCGCTCAATGGTGTTATTCTGTTGCTGGCGTGTCTTGCAAAAATTGGTTTTTCCATATTTCAAAGACGTTACGCACATGTAATTTAAATACCTTTTTAGACATAAACGAGCCATTGTCAAAGTATCACCTTACAAATAATATTGAAAACGAATTGAAATTAGTTTTCGTAACAGATTGGAAAGAATCTATACAACGTGAAACTAGTATTTCAGGTAATGGTTCAAATAAATTACGCACTTACAGATTGTTTAAAGGTGATTTTGGCGTTGAAGATTATTGTAAAGTTATTTTACCTACGAGGCACAGAACTGCATTTTCAAAATTTAGATGTGGTGTTGCACCTTTGAAAATAGAAACTGGTCGGTACGAAAGATTACCCATTATTGAACGTCTATGTCCATTTTGTTTTAGTATTGAAGACGAAGTCCATGTTATCCTTCATTGTCATCTTTATACAGATTTAAGAGAAGCACTTATTGGAAATGCTAGACTGATTGATCCTACTTTTGATAATAGATCAAACGAGGATAAAATTAAAACATTATTTTGTCACCCACGTTTGATTAGAACTTGTGCCAAAACCTGCCATGACGTATTAAAGCGTCGTAATTTGTTCCTTAATAAATAATCGCTAAATTGTTTTAAAACTGTTTATTATGTTAATATTTTAGAATTATGTATTTCTACTTTTAATAATTCTAAGCATGGGTGTGCGAGTGTAAGAGAGAGTGAGTGTTAGTGTGTTTTTGGGAATGAGTGAGGAGAAAGAGAGAGAGAAAGAGATAAAGATGAATATGTGTGTATATAGAGAACGAACCTGTCTTCTTATGAATGTGCAATAAGATAGTCTCCTATAATTCTTTTTAAGAATGGTCACATATATATTTTATGTTGTAATTTTATCCATTAGTGTATTTGTAAAAATGCATATATGTGAACGAGACTTTAATAAACTATTAAATCTTAAATCAGACACAAGTGTAAGTAAAACAATAATTATGCCCCCGATCTTTCGATGCAGGGGAAGAAAAGATGTTTGTTATCAGATAATTGAATAATCACTAACACAGACAGACAGACAACAGAAATTGACATGAAAAGTAAAGTCCATCAGAACAAATTCTTACACAGGCATAATTATTGATCTAAGTCATGAATTAACATCATGAATTTCCAGAATCTTTCAAAGACAAAATTACTACTTACGAGGTGAAATTGTGTTGGGTCCAAATCTTGGTGCCAATGGCTGTGGTCGTAATCTGCAATTAGAAACGATACATTTCATAATTTATGTATGTTGAATTGTCTGCTTTTGCCTCAATATCTTATCTACTATAGACAATTTCTACTTTTAACATCCAGTATAATTTATTTTTTTTTGCATCTTAGATTTCAGATTGGAATTGCCTTAATTTCTGCTGTTTAGGAATGGGTTTTCAGCTGGGAGGATTTCATTTCATCAATGGAAGGAAAGCAGTACCAAAATTGGCACTGTATTCATTGATTATGGGTTGAGAAAACTTGACAAATCAATTGAATTCTGATTATTATTACAAATTCAGAAATGATGTGACAAATAAGCCTGCGATCTATCACTCTCTCATTTTGGTATTGAACTGTTACCATGGTAACCAATAACGCTTTAAATGTTCTGGATAAATATGGATGTAAGGAGATTTGGTGAAAGTTATCCTAGCAACGGAGTATTGCCGTGGCAATTATGGACAACTTTCGTGGATCGCAGTGTGACAGTTTTTCCGTAAAAATCTGATTATATAGCATTATGGGAGTGGTTCTTGTGATCTAAATAAGACATGTCACACAGAAAAGGACAGTCCCTATTCATTCCTTTTCCGAACAGCAAAAACGTCCTTATCTATTCCTTTTCCAAAATTGTACATGTTTTCATTTTGAAAGCTGTACAAATGATAGAATTGATGATGATGAAGATAGAATTTGAGTACAATATAACAGAAAATATTGAGGCAAAAGGAGAAATGCTAGTAATCAGCATTTTTTTTAAAAATATTGTCTTCTAAGATAGATTGACACTTTTCTGAAATTTTCAAAGCAAAACAAAAACCGATGTAACTACAATTGTTTGACCCTTTCCCAGGACAAGAACCGGTTTTGGCGTTTGTCCCTAGCCTAAACGCTTGAGAAAACATTGAGGCAAATGAAGAAATTGCTAATGATCAGCAATTTCTTCTTTTGCCTCAATATTTTCTAAGCTATCATTGCACACAAATCTGATCCGACTCCATCAGCAACAATTTTGTTGTCTACGACAGCTTTTAATTTGGAAGTCCTCATATTTGCCAGTAAGGAAAGGGTTTAGCATGTAATCTGTGGCCAATTTGAAAACAGACACCATCTAGCACGATAATTTGATAAAAAGCCTGATAAACCTTGCATGCTTTATTAACTTTTACGCCTTATCGCAAAACAAAAGGATCATCCAAAACCAGCATTTCATTATTTTCCCTCATTTGTCTTTTCATAAACTGATTGGTTTCAGAAGTTAAACATTTCGCAATTTCCAGGGTTTTGGTATTCCCAATTGATTGCTTTGGAAAACAGAGAGGGAAAAGAAAATGCCATGAACTTTTTGCCTCATCTCTAAGTATATTCTATTTTCATCTCTCAATCCATTCCCAAACATGTCTTTTTTACTTCCCTTATCTTAAAGCCATGGAAAAACAATGAGTTTCAGGGAAAACATTCCCTTCTAAAACTTTGTCGTGTGAAAGGGTTAAGTGATGTATAACAAGGGATAAATGCATTCTGATACACTTTGAAACACATTAAAAGCTTGTAAATCTAGTTTTGCATCTCCAAATTCGTTTTCTCTCTGTTCACTTGGTCATTTGTTGTCATGGTAACGATGGTAAATATGGCTGTCACAATTGACAAATCACACAGTCGGTTGTTTCTCAATTTGACTGGCCCGGAGCTATTTCAGTATTATGAATATATAAGTACAGTAATCAAGTCATACAATACACCCTTGTTTGTGACAACTCAATTCAGGGAACAGAGAACAACAGGATACTGTTTCAAAATTTTCCCAATCAGCAAAATATTGAGACAGGTGCTTCAGACCACAAGATGTTAGTCTTTATCCCTTTCCCAAACAAGACCTGGTTTTGACGTCCCTGATAGAAAAGGCTTGGGAAAACATCGAGACAAAAGCAGAAACTGCTGTAACCAGCAGTTTCTCCTTTTATCTCAATATTTTCTGTGCTATATTATACACAAATTCTATCTTAAACAAGCTTTTGAAATGGAAATTTTAAAGAATTTGCTGTTTGGGAAAGGGTTAAAGAAAGTATGTGTGTACATTATATGGCAGAAATGATAAATATTGAGGTCGAAATTTGCTCAATTATATTGCAATTGCTGGTGCACCTAACCATAAACCATGTGTTGTACTTTCTAGAAGTTCTGTAAAACACAACATCACATGTCACACACATAGGATATGTCAATGGGTGAAAGAAATTTGACCTTCAAAGGCCACATTACGATATCACACAAGCAAGATTGATTTAGAAATAGAGCTACCAATAACTGATTAAACATGAAACCACTTCATTTTATATGCAGCAGACGCCAGAGATAGGGGCCATGAAGAGGGGCTGAAGGGGTCGTGTGTCTGTTGTTCAAATTACGGATATCATTCAAACTTTTCCCACAATGACTCTTTATGACACCCCGCAAGATAAGGCTTGGGAAAACATTGTAGAAAATGAAGAAATTGCTTGTGACAAGCAATTTCATCATTTTCAAAAATGTTTTTTACACAAAATGGAAAAATTCTTTAAATTTCATGAACTTGAAATTGCCATCTTCATATTGGAACAGTCCAAAATTGTAGCAGTTTGGTAATGGGTTAATGATTGAGCATGAATCCACTTGATATGCAGCAGACGCCAGAGATAGGGGCCATGAAGAAGGGCTGAAGGGGTCGTGTGTCTGTTGTTCAAGTAGAAAACAATTCAAAATATCATTCAAGATGGGAATACTGTCACCTGGCCCTACCAGATAAGCCAAGATAAGTGGGCCTAGATATCCTGAATTATGTTTATTACATTATAGAAAACATTTAGGCAAAAGGAGAAAATGCTGATCATCAGCATTTTCTTCTTTTGCCTCAATGTTTTCCCAAGCCTTCCATATTGGGGACATCAAAACTGGGTCTTGTTTTGGAGAGGGTCAGGATGGGAACATTGTCACCTGCGAATTACCAGATAAGCCAAGATAAGTAGGCCTAGATAAACTAGGCTCTCACTCCTTTGTTTTTAGAACAATTGTGACTTCACTTTAAACTACTGATAATTTAAGTACCAGAACTAAATTCTACAATCATTTACAACCCTTATCATGCTTTGCAAAAAGTCCGAAAATAATCCCTCCTTCCAAATAAAGTGGAAGGAAACACTATATTCAGATGCTAACTTCAAATCACTTGCGATCTAAAAGCTAGGATAGACAAAAGATCAGTCTGCAGTCCAGTCTGATCTAAGTCTACAAAATCTACTTGTCCTATCTGACTAGCTCCTTAGGAAGTCTTGAGCTCTTAGCAAAACCAAACTGCTTCTTAGTAAGTATGGAGCTCTTTGCAAAACCGAACTAAATTGTCTGAATAAGGAAACATATTTCTTGATTTAGCTCTACAATTGAGAATGATTGCCAGTACAGAATTTCTCAGAGAATTTCGGATCAAGAGATTTTTGCATGTCCAAAGTAATCCCTGGTTTTAAACACCCTTGAAAAGATGGCTTTCGAAATTGAAAACATGGATTGATTATAAAGAAATTGCTGAATAATCATCATTTTGTTTTGTCATTTCCATGATTTTCCAGAATAAAAAGATGCCAAGTCCTATGATTTTTGTTAACATTAACCCTGTTTCAAACAAGACCATTATTTCCTCTTTCAAATTGGGACTCAGAATTTTTTGTCGTTTGGGAAAGATTCAAATAAAAAAGTTTGTCATGTGTACATCGTTTAAAGTATCTGAACAAGAACATTGTAATTTGAGTGAAATAGATTACTTTGGAAATCTGTACACTTTACTAAATGCATCCCTTTGGAGAAATAAAGAGAATATTTCACGAGCCTGTGGATTGGGTTAAAAGGAAAATGTCGTAAATGCATTAGTATGGAATTACAGATTGTTTTCACTTAAAATGTTAAATGTTTTATCTCAATCAAATAACGACAGTAATATGAAATCAAAGATTAACTTGATATCTGTATAATGGAAACCTGCCATTTTGTAGAGTTTCATTTTATAGCTGAAACTGTTGCTTTAATGATTTTTTCTAGAGCTCTAACAAATAGGTTTATGAAATATTTGTGATGATAATTTATTTTTCTTTTCTTGAGCCCTCTCGCAGGCAAGTTTAGCAAATGAACTCTCAAGACCAATCTTATTTGTCTTAACATTTCATAGAATACTTATATGACAAAAATATGTTCCTAAATGCTTTGATGAAATTGACCCTTGCTTTCCTTAATTCAGAATCAACAAGATGTGTTTGTTAAGCTTGGATGCCCCCGAAATGGCTAATGTCAAGTTTTCGTACAGACAAACAGAAGGACGGACAGACTGACATAAGTAAAACAATATGCCCCTTATCTTTCGATACGGGGAGCATAAAAAGGTATAGCTCATGATAAATGATCTGGCAGAGCATCCTAGCCTTCTGGCTAGAGCTGCTCTGCCAGGTCAATTATCGTGAGCTATATAATGATTTTTTTATAACGCCAAGTGTACCTACCCATGTATAAAATGGTTCTGTTGTGAGGGAGGGGGGTTGGCCAGCATCTGTAGTTGATGGTAGGGATGATAGGGTGTCTTGCGTAGCGCTTGCAGGAGGTTTGGCCGGTAATCTGGATCTACGCACCATAGTGACCCTTTACCAATAGTCTGAAATGGAGAATATTGTTCAGAGAGTTATTGCCATGTGTCTGTTTCATTAAACAATCTTGATTTAATAAACCCATTACCAGACACCAAACTTTTAGACTGTTCCAAATTCAAAGACGACAATTCAAAGTGAATTGAATTAAAAAAAATCATTCTGGTAATGACAAGCAATTTTTTCTTTACAAATGTTCTCAATTGTCTTGATGCATGTCAAAAGGCGTCACATTGAGGTAATAGTAATATTCGACTAACATTTTCTTGCTCATGAAAACAGAGTTGTCCTGAGCTAAAATTGCTGCATTATTTAACAATCTTGAATTTATTAATCTTTCTGCAAATGGAAGGACTGATTCAATATCAAAGTGGTTTCATTTTTTTAAGTCAAAACAGACATGTAGATAACTTGTGAGACATTCAATTTTGTCCCCAAAATTAATCAGTCTAGAGACAATTGTTTTTGCTAGACAATTATTTTCGCTGGACAATAATTATTGTTTTCGGACTTGTCACGTTTAACTGCTCACAATTAAGGAAGCAGGAGAGAGAAGCAAATATCAATGTGGCTCTCATTGTTATAGCTACTGTTGTAATTGCTACAGACAAGCCAAGATATTGGCTTTTAAATTTTCGAAAAACATCACTTATACTTCATCAAGCACTATGTTGTGGGTACTCATTGGAATCGTCTCTACGAGACGATTCCAATGAGTACCCACAATATAAGGTTTGGATGTTAAATAACAGGTTTAGAATTCCGATACCTCTTCTTATCCATAGCTGTTTCTATTGATTGAATAGCTTTATATTTCCATGGAAACTAAAATACCATTTTCTCTGAGGATCCTAGAGTAAACATTGAGCCCAAAAGGTGTGATTGGAAAACTGTCCTAATTCATCCAAACCTCATTTTTTCCCCTGACCAACCACATTGTCAAGGCAACATCTTTTTTTCTTATTTTTATTGTGAACAATGAAACCTTTAAGGCATATTTCTAGAAATTGTGAATTAAACTAACTTAAAATTCTGAAAAACATCAATGACATTGTGATGCCTGGTTTTAATCTATCTTAGAAGTTACAAGAACCCTGTGTTATTGCCATTGACTAATCAAAAGTAAGAATGGTAAATGAGCGCAAAAGAAATCTGTTTTATCAAGTCTTTTCAATAATTTCTGCTTCACATGAAAGTTGATGTCCTTGACAAATAAACCCACTGATAGCTAACAAGTTGAAGCATCTTCAAGGATAATCGAAAGGTAATTTATTCACAAAAGGTGTCAGCCTACATTTGATATCCCTTAATGAAGCTATATTTTATGAACTTGTCTCGTCTTGTCTATAGTAGATATCATTGTCTTCTAATCATTGTCTCCATCTTTTTAGATTTTGATAATCATTCTTATAGAAAAGTTAAACTTTTATAGACAAGGATTTTACACTCGACAAACCATTGACCTCTTTAGTCAATTCTCTGGCAAAGTACCCTTTTTATAGTGTTTGTCCCAATAAAAACACAGTATCATGCAGATTGTGAGTTGTACCTCAACTGCATTTGAAACACCGTCACACATGAAATTAATTATTTAATGTGAATTATTCTCTAGTTGACATGCTCCTAAATAGGGATTTCAACCAATAGAGGATTTTGATTGATCAATATGAACTGAACTGTTGCTTATTATTTCATCATAAATAGAAGCTATTCTAAATGTTTTACATTTAGATATCTACAAGGATTAACGTTTACTGGCTGTGAGAAGGGTCAGACTGGGGTTTGGGATGTTGGTCTACATGACACTGCATTCCTCCATCGATAATAACAGGGTATCATATAGCCAAGATAATGCCATACAGGGAGAGATAGCATGATGGACATACCTACGATGTGACAGTCAACATCCAAATGTCCAAACTTGTCTTTCTCTCAAATCCTGACTTGGGTAGATTTTACACTTACTGGCATGTAGCAAGGATAAATAGATGTATCATATTGCATAATTCACATGGTATGTAGCGGGGAGTCAGCCATGGGACATAGCTGCATTGTGACAGTTAGCATCTATATGTCCCAACTTGTCTTCAGGACTTAACCCTAGTCTTGATAATTCTAACAGGGTTTCCACTGGCTTTCAAATTTGGGGGTACAAACTGTTACTTTGCAGCATGCTTGTACCCCCTCTTTAAGAAACATAGAAGGCTACTGGCAAAAATTGGGGGTACAAGATTCAATTTGGGGGGGTTAAAAAAGCATTTGGGTTTTTTTGGAAACCCTGTCTAACACATAATAGGAAGGCTTTTTCAAGGAGAATGATAGAGCACAGAAAACAACATGATGAGTTTGTGATTGAGACATATTTTCATGTCAACTTTCAGACAGACAAAGACATAGATAGGACAAAGACAGAACAAGATGCAGCTATCAATCTTTCGATAACAAGAAAAAGATCATACCTCAGTCCCTTTTCTGGCATCGCATTATTATAGGCACAAGCGGCACATTTGTTTCATAGTTTGGAAAAGGATAATAAGAATAGATTAAATGTTGGTTCCTAACCACTTACTATAAACAGTAGAAAATAGGCGGAATTCAATAGCAATAACATGTCATTAAAACCTTTGATCTGGGAGAAAAGTCAGCGTGTATGAAACATGTATCACCATACATCCCCAGGGGCAGATTAAAGCCCATCTCGAACATGGAATTATTTCACGGATAAATGGAGACAAAATCGGGACAAAGTACAGACTTCCTGCGTAACAACATAACCAATATCTCGTATTAATTATGACCACAGCAGGTAGACTATAACCTGTCTGAGGTAAATGGTCCCATTCTTACATTTGTCATAAAATATTCCGAGGATAATGTCAGAGGAATGAATCGTTATATGTCATCTAGGATAATTCAACCATGGGCCGTTCAATCAATTCATTCTGATGGTCCATTGTCATTATTTGTTTCTTTATCTCAGATATTGGTAGGGTTAACGATCTAGGTTTTTTGAAAACATTTAATTGAGAAGTAAATGATTGTCATCATTATTTTATCATTTCTATTTTCTCTTTTAAATAATATTGTACTCCTCTCACATATGCCAGCAAAAGCCTTTATTTTAAGACAGCAAAGACAACATCATAATTTAGTAGAGAATAGGATTAATATTTCTTTAGATCAGTCTGATCTTGATCTGTATAATCCCATGTAAACAAGTGGAATACCAGGAGTAAGTTGATCATAATTTACAAGTGGATAAGGGAAAACCTGGTGTAATATTTTACATAAACTGTCACCATGGAAATTTGCACTTATTTTACCACTTTCATTAGTGAACCAGTATTATGGTTGTGTTTTTCTCTCCACAATTTCATGATTCCTAATGAACAGACAAGCTCTTTGGCTCCAGAAAATTAGCAGATGACTCTTTATATGCTGGATTTAACACTTTCCCAAAAATGCCTTGACAGTAATCATAATGTTATTTTTTTAAAACATTGAGAGAAAAGAAAATGTATTCTATTTTTTTTTTCATACTTTCAAATATACTGCATAAATTAGTAAACATCATTTGTCTGCAACACTTTTTAATATCAATCTAAGACTCTCTCGTAATTATTGAGTTCATAAGTGTTGAGAAACAAAAAATTTAGGGAAAAGAATACTTCAGAGGCAGGGATAAAGACTAGCAGGGGCCCAGTCGCCCATGGCCCCTAGATTTTGGGCTGGGCCCCTGGAAATTTAAAGTAAATGCCCATACCCTCAATGTTAAGTATTGAATTTAGCTATTCTGGGCCCCTAAGTGAAAATTGCTAGTCTTTATCCCTGAGAGGATAAGATTTGTTCTCCTTTTCCAATAATGCTTCAGTCAAATTTTTTCTAAAATTTCAAGTAATTTAATATTACAATTTTCCTAAATTTTCAAAAATTTTGTTCCTATCAAATGCAATACTACGCGCAAAGTTTTATTAAATTTTGACAAGTGAAAAACAACCCTGTAGGGACCGCATATTTTGGTGAAATTTTCCCTATGAATAGGTTAGTGTCGGCGGATTGTATACATTGCCATGGCAACCAATACAAACATGTTTGTGAGATTTTTACATCAGATACACTGGGATATATACATTTATCTTTAGTATCTAGCTTAAAATATGTATTACTTTGCCCCATTTAATAAAATCTGCGTCTGTACTTCATTAAACCATTACTAGATAACAAAAATTTATACAAGGACCAATCTATGTACAGCAGCTGGTGTTAATCAGCAGTTTAACCCATTACAAAAGAGCAACATTTTAGAATGGTAAAAAAAGATGGTGCAGCCAACAATTTCAAGTGAGTGGAATTACTAAGTTTTTAGTACTTTAGGGGTAGAAAACATTGTGGGAAATGAAGAAATTGCTTGTCACAAGCAATTTCTTCATTTTCCACGATGTTTTCCAAAGCCACTATCTTGTTTGGAGATATAAAGAGTCATTGTTTGATTATGGGTAAACACTTTCCCAAAAGACAATGATGGTTATGATGGTCCTATTTGCAGACGACAAGATTGATGCTGATAAAGATAGGCTTTGCATACAATACAGCTGTGAAAATATTGTGACAAAAAGAGAAATGCTGGTCGTCACATTTTCTTCTTTTGCCTCAATGTTTTCCCAAGCCTATTTTCTTAGTGACTTCAAAAGCCATAGTCTTGTATTTCTCCTTTTCTCTCAATATTTTCTATGCTCCAACATATATAATTTCTACTTTTAAAATCAATTATTTGGTCATCTGCAATGACCTTCATATTTGAGTGGTCAAATTATGTCATTGGAGAAAAAGTTGATAAATTTGGAGCCTAAACAAGAAGAGCTGATCCTTACCTGTCCCCGATCTTTGTCCACTTTCTTAAAGCACTTATTGAGTGACAAGTTATGTCGGACAGAATTCTTCCAACCCGTTGGAGCGTTCTGGAAATACGGGAAGTGATTCAAAATCCACTGATAAATGTCTTTAACGGGAAGCATTTTACTCGGCGAGTCCTCGAGAGCCATGAATATAAGACAACTGAACGAGTATGGTGGTTTACTGTTGATGTGTTTATGTGGGTTATACGGCACGTGGGACGGGTGAGTCTGCGCGTAACCACCTTCTAACTTAATGTCCGCGTTCTCTTTAGAATCATCGTCCTCGCCCGCATTTATATCCTTTAACAAATTACTATCCTGTAACCATGTCAAACTAGTCAATTCATCGTCATCCTCCGGGCAGTCTTTATCGAGCCGAAGCTCCGCGAAACAACTTGAGCTGAGCGGATCCTTCAAATCATCGTCACTATCGTTCATACACTGTAAAGCTTTCGAAAGAGCACTTCCGGGAAAACTTTGGCTTAAGCTGTTGACGAGTCTCTGTCGGAAAGTGGCGTCACTTTCCTCCAGACTCCGGCACGGGGACATCATGTAGCCACAGTCGTAGTCAAACTCTGAAATATACCAAGTAAACAGTATGTTAAAAACGAACAAACCAGCAATAATACTTAATGTTCCAAATTCAAAGATGTTGCAGACGACAATTTCAAATGATTGAAATTTTACGTTTTCTGCCACAAGCAATTTCTTTGTTTTCCACAATGTTTTCCAAAGTCTTTATTTTGAGAGGCGTCAAGACATCATGAAACCACAGTCATAGTCATACTCTGAAATTTTATGAACAATATATCAACAAACAGCCAAATATAAAGCATTTTCTTCTTTTGCCTCAATGTTTTTCCATGCTTTCTTTATCCGGTGAGTCAAAAGGTGTCATTGATTGAACATTGATTTACAACCAACAAAACAGATTTTGTGGAAGAGTACTTTACTTTCCACCAATACACAAAGTTTGAATATACCGTATTTCACCTATTAGACGCGCCCCGGCGCGATGCAAAACACCAAGGGGGCGCGCTTATTTTGTACCACTTTTCCTGAATTTTGAAGTGCTTCGCTGAATGTAAATAAGAAAGGGTAAATCAACAATACAATCCCATAATGCAATGCAGGGTAGAGAAGATTAGTGTTGATCTGAAAGTGCTTTGAGTATCTTAAAATACATATCGTAACACACACCGGGTACACGTATAAATCAGCGGAGACGAAGCGATATCCCGTCGCGTAAGGTCACCCAGTCTACAGTTATCTGCCAGTCTATAGTCTATATCGCTTCGTCTCCGCTGATTTATACATGTACCCGGTGTGTGTTACGATATGTATTTTAAGATTCTCAAAGCACTATCAGATCAACACTAATCTTCTCTACCCTGCATTGCATTATGGTCCTTTGTCTCGAAAAGGCGGGTGTGTTCTACTTTCGTTATCGGAATGTTTTGATTTCTTCTTCTTCTTCACTTTACAAAATAATAAAACATACTTCCCGTGGTATCTGTCCACATTCATTAATTCATATTCGGCAAAAATGATTTATTTTTCATTTGTGTGCGTACTATCAATTCGCTTTCCACTTCTTAATTTACAAATCAAACGCGACCTCTTACGGGGCTTTGAAATAAACTGCATAAACGGTCACTCTGCAAGGGGAATGATAAAGGAAGGTTTATCAATGCTCGTACCGGGGCCGGATGAATTTCAATTCTACCTAGAGAGGGATAACCATAATTGAATTATTCAATCAATTACCCGAGCCATATACCCCATTATAAGACGCTTTACTTGTTGAGATAAAGCGTTTTTCCACAAGTATGATCATCACAAAGATGAAGTTTGGTGGAGTTTGAGTTTGGAATTTGTCATTACCGTCTACTCTACGGTCTACTCTACAGTCAAGGTAAGGTCGGGTGAAGGTGGGAGGGGTGTCCCATGGCTTCCAAGATTGTAAATATAGTGGGGGCGCGTCTATTAGGGAGGGCGCGTCTATAAGGTGAAATACGGTACATGTAATATAATGTTAACCCATTACCAGATGGCAAAAATTTGGACTGATCCAATTTGAAAGGTGTTGCAGATGACATTTCAATGTGATGGAATTTCGAAATTTTATAGCTTTTTGGGTAGAAAACATTGTGGGAAATGAAGAAATTGCTTGTCACAAGCAATTTCTTCATTTTCCACAACGTTTTCCAAAGCCATTATATTGTGGGGAGTCAAAAGGAGTCACTGTGTGGTAATGGATTAAGGAACATTGAGTGAAAAGAAACAGCATTGGGTGTGAGAATTTTCTTTTCCAACAACCTTTCCAATAAAGCTGTTTTCTCTTGGAAGTTTTGAGGAGAAAGTCTGATTGTACAGAGAAAAAGATAAAATTATTAACTCTCTCTCAGTTTACAAAAATATTTCATTATGACACGAGATAAGAATCAGAGCAGGGTTAATCAATAGAAGAGATTGAGAAATTGGACCACAATTGGCAAGAAAACTGAATAATTTTGTGATCAACCTATTAAATCTGGTGTGTTTAAATACCATTGCCATGGTAACAGTTCAAGCTTCCGTAATTTTATGCTCAGGATAAATTGTTCTGTCTTTGTCTAGTCTGAATTCATTGACTAAATCTAACCGTTTTCCAAGAGGCCAAGAATGGATATTTGTACAATGCAGTGCAAGAAATATTGTTGCAAAAGGAGAAAATGTTGCTAAACAGCAGCATCTTCTTCTCTTGTCTCAATATTTTCACAAGCCTTTTCCATTTTCTTTCAGTCAAGTCAAAGCATCATTGTATTGCAAACAAAATCAATGTTCATGGCAGTAGAAAATTTGGAAGGTAATATTGCATAGAAAATACTGAGGTAAAAGGAGATAATACTGACAGTCAACATTTTTTCCTTAATCTCATTATTTTAAAGCTTCTTTTCTAGGCATAGGGATGTCAGTCAGGTTATTTGAGAAAAGGTTTCATTAGTAGTAGTAACAAAAGCAAATCTGTAACAAGCTTTAACATTTTTTTCATAGCCCCACTTTTTCAAGTGACATTCAATTGAAGCAATATTGTTTTTTGAAGGATCAATTTAACAATCATGTTTTTTGTAACTGGATATTTGTAACAGACAGCCCATGTGGCTAGCCATATCAACTCAGTCAATTTAACATCTGCTCCTGGGTTGAAATCCATTTCACGCCATTGGTCTCTTTAAATGTTTTGCTTGGTTGGCATGGAAACATATTACAATAACTCTTTCGAAAACCGTGGCTGAATTTGACAACCCATAAATTGTCAAGCCACTGGAACTGCTAAGGGAAGATGAAAATGATTTTAACCCATTAGTGAACGACAAAATTTTAGTCTGTTCAAAATTCATAGATGCTGCAGACAATGATTTTAAATGAATGCAAATTCAAAGTTATGGGTCTTCAGTATTGAAAACATTGTGGGAAAGGAAGAAATTGCTTTTCACAATGTTTTCCAAAGCCTTTATCTTGAAGGGCATTAAAAATCATCATCTCTGCCAATCAGATGGCTTGTAATGTAATTTAGATTAACCCTTTCCCAAATGACAATATTTTAGGCTGTTCCAATTCAAAAGCTGCTGTAGACGACAAAATTGTTGCTAAAAAGGAAGGTATTTGTGTACAATATAGCACAGAAAATATTGAGACAAAAGGAGAAACTGCTGGTTGTCAGCAGTTTCTTCTTTTGTCTCAATGTTTTCCCAAGTCTATTCTATAAAGGACATCAAAATCAGGTCTTGTTTGGGAAAGGGTTAAGACAATTGATTTAGAAAGGCTGATGGATCAATAGATTAAATTGATTGATCTTTGAGTGATTTGTCAAATGTCATTAGAAGATTCTTTCAATTTGGACCAGTCTAAATTTTAATAGTCAAGTATTGGATTTATTTTTGCAGAAGAGTTTGCATTATTGAAGACATGTTGCATTGTATTAGTTGCTGTGAATCATATAGGAACAAAAGATCTAATGAATGAAAGTGATAGCATGATTCATCCAATCACTTGTCATTAACCCATTACCAAAAGACAAAAATTTAGACTGATCTGAATTCAAAGATGTTGCAGACATAACATACATAACATAACATTTTCCGCGCATGCGTGGTGAAAAGATGACACGAAATTATGACCTGTCGATAAATTGATGAAAATAATGAAAAAAGAAGGTTAAAACACACTCAAGTTCTATGAGACAGGGGTAAATGAATCCAGAAGAAGTTCCGCTAAGTACTACTCCAGAAAATAAGAAGAAAAAGAAGAAAAGAAGGAGAAAAAAATGACTCTTCCTTATCCGCGGACACGAGCACCGAGCACGAGACCAGTAAAACCGGTTCTACTACTCGACCTAAAAAGGTAAACAAACCAAACGACCACCAAAACCAGACATTGTCAGACTCTTTTGCTAATAGTGAGGCATATGTAGAAGCAGTAATGAACCCGAACAACAGTACCAGCATCAGTAGCACCCCAATTATGAAGCAGGCTAAACCGATCACTTCGACTCCGATTATTAAGCTAGCCCCGCCCACTGTCACTAACCAACAAGAACCCCCAAGTTGGGCCCTTAAAATAATGAACGATATCGAACTGATCAAAGGCTGTATGACTAGAATCGAGGTAATTGAGAAAACTGTCACCACAAACAGTGTCAAATTATATGACATCGGAAATAAACTTGATCAACTAGAAACTAGAGTGAAAACTTGTGAGGATAGTTGTAGCTTCATGAGTGAAGGGTTCGATTCACAGAAAAAGGCAATCGAAAATGCTGAAAAAGAAATTAAAAGCCTGCAGCAATCTTGTTCTGAGTTAAACCAACAGATAAATATACAAACAGAAAAATATGAAAAAACATTGGGAAAAGTAGTCGATTTAGAGTCAAGATCCATGCGAGAGAATCTTCTCTTTTATGGTATACAGGAATCAGGAAACGACGCTCAATACGAGAACTGTGAACGCTTAGTGAAAGAACTGATAAGTACAGCTTGTGAGCTTGATCCAACAAACATGGAATTTGATCGGGCTCATAGACTAGGATCGGCCAGGATCAACCATACGCGACCCATCGTTGTGAAATTTCAGTTATGCAGATCGAGAAATCGTTAGAATGCGATCATTAGAAGAACCTTACAAAGCAAATCTCAAATCGAAAAACCAAGGAATCGGTCCACAACAGCCCCAATACATCCGCGACGCGAGAAAAGCCCTCCAACCGTTTGCAAATGACGCGAAAGACAAGGGACATAAACCGCGCATTACTGGGACAAAGTTATACATTGATAACGCGCTCAAAAAAGTCTTCATCGATGGAAAAGTAGTCGATCCTCCCAACGCACAAGACCGACCCTAGGGATGTCATGACAAGGAAATCAACTTTATATCTTGGAATATAAATGGACTGAGCAGGAAAATTTGTGATCCCGATTTTTTAGAACTTTTTGAATCGTACGATGTTGTTCTGCTAAGTGAAACTTGGCTTTCAGCAAATACCCACATTAATCTTGAAATAAATGGTTTCAAATCCTTTCATTTATATGGAAATAAATGTGCCAATATTAAAAGAGGTCGATTTAGTGGTGGTTTGTCTATATATGTTAGAAATAAATATGAATCTAAAATAACTATAGTAGAACAACATCAATGCGGCGTAATATTGGTAAAATGCGATACTTCATTTCAATTACTTCATTTTCCATAATGTTTTCCAAAGTCTCTCTTCTGAGGAGTCACTGTGCAGTAATGGTTTAACACACAAAATCTGGCTTTGACATGACTATCTGTAAAACCATGACATACAAGCAATATTTTAGATTGTTCTTAATTTGAAAGCTGCTGCCGACAACAACATGAATGTTCAAAAAGATGGATTTTGTATAAAATAAGGCAAAGAAAATATTGAGGCAAAAGGAGAAAATGCTGATTATCAGCATTTTCTTCTTCTTTCTCAATATTTTCCACGCCACACATATTCTTTTAGGGGATGTCAATATATATTTGACAATTAAGATTGAAAAGACATTCCAAGATGCTCTATTTTACCTTGTTTCACCAATGGCATCTGAACATCACACAAACTTGATGTCAACAATCGCTGCAGAATTTGTACCCAACACTTTCTGACAAATTTTAGAGCATTGTCACCATCTAACAACAAATCTTCCATTCTTCACAATATTGTTTTATAAGTACTTATTTCCTTTACACAAGTAGCACAATGTTGATTTATAGATTTTATGCAGAGTTCAAAGAGCCCTCAAATGTCAGTGTTTTACCAAACTTTGTCAAATAACACCCTGAAAAAAGATTGTTTGATTATAGTCAACCAAAAACAACTGAAGGCAGTTGTCATCATGAGGTTGCAGATTCTTTGAGGTTGACAAAAGTCCATGCAGTTAGTAAAGACTGAGATCAGACTGCCCTTATGTACAGACAGGCAGATCTTATACACATCCTGAAAAGCCAAGAATAATCTAAGATCAGTATGAGAAGTAATAGCAAAGAGAAGTGCGAACAATGCTGAAAAACAGCATCTCCTCCTTTTTTTATAATGCTTCATGCGCTATGACTATAATTTCATAGCTAGATCTACATTCCATTACTTTCAGTTAGGAATTTTGTTGTTAGAAAAAGGGTGAAGTCACAACATTCCATAAACTGTTGCAATACTAATTGGTACCTACTAATTAATGGAGGTTGAAATACCAGCTGCATTATCTGTCACCTTAAATCAAAATTGTTTAATACCCTAAAACAGTAGAGCCAAGTTATCAACAAGCCACAAAATCAATCAATCACGAAACTGACATGTATCAAGTTTCCATCCGAGTTACGTGATATATCCGGCAAAACCACCCACATGTATTCAGATACAACCAAGATTGTATTTCTAATAGACAAACGTAAAATATCAAATTATCATCACAAATGCAACATAACTCTGCATCTAAACATTGTGACAAAAAGATGCCCTGATAAGCAGTCAACTATTTCCACAAATTTTTTCATCAAATCACTCAAGCAAAGAGCTCAAGACAACCCAAACTATATGATGATTCAGGGAGAAAACATAACACATATTACAAAACACTTTCAAAAAGAAGATCAAAAACATAGTGACAAAAGGAGACATTGCTCATTTATGAGCAATGTCTCCTTTTATCACAATGTTTTTCATCATATTCTCACATAATCAAACATCACAACAAACGGCTCAACCCAATCTCAAACACATTTGATGAAGTCAGGGATAAAACATCACATCCAAACTCTGTAATGATTCTGGGAAAAATAATAAAGCACTTTCAAAAACAAGATCAAAAACATAGTGACAACAAGAGCTGTCACTGTAAGATGACAATGCCCCCGACACCGCTTTGATTTTAAATTATGGCCAATCTATGTTCAAGGTCAAGGTCATCCAGGGGTCAAGGTCACCAAAGTATGTGCCTACAGAAAGGTAATGTACCAAGGAATGTTGTGGTAAAGTATGAAGCGAATATGTTAAGTAATAAGGAAGTTATGGCCAATGTTAAAGTTTTTGGACGGAATGACGGACAGACGAACGGACGGACAGACGGACAAGTCAAATTTATGATGCCTCCCTATCGGGGGCATAAAAAGGAGACATTGATCCTTTTGTCACAATGTTTTCCACCACATCTCACATTATCAAACATCACAACAAAGGGCTCAACCCAATCTAAAACACATTTGATGAAGTCAAGAAATAAAACCTCTCATCCTAACATCCAAACTCAGTCTTGATTCAGGGAAAAATAATAAAGCACTTTCAAAAACAAGATCAAAAACATAGTGACAAAAAGGAGACATTGCTCCTTTTGTCACAATGTTTTCCGCCACATCTCACATTATCAAACATCACAAACAAAGGACTCCGTCCAATCTAAAGCACATTTGATGAAGTCAAGAGATAAAACATCTCATCCTCCCATTATCCACCATATTTGTTTAAGGGTCTCCATGGCAACTGTAAATCACATGGTAAAAAGTAATATGGCTTCCACAAAGTCAGCTGCTGTAACTAATTATCAATAATCGGGGAAAGTCAGCCAGTGTCTGACACTTTTTTATGAAGCAGGCAACGGCAGCTTTGTCTTCTTTTTCTAATTTACTTTCACTTAGATGTATTCTGATTTTTTTCATATTTCATCTAACTTATAAATTATTTGGAGAATATTTGGATATATCACAAAATGACGAAAAAAGGATGCTATTTTACTATTTTCAACCAACTAAAAACATTGAATGAATAATATCTTTTCTACTTTCATACAAATTACTTTTGAAATTCTAAGAAATAATTTTGACAAAGACAAATCATTCTGTAAAACAAGACTGAAACCCTGTAGACATGGTTCATGGGAGAAGGGCAAAAGCCTTGTTTAATAATTCAGAGTTTGGAACTTTAGGCAGACATTTTAAAGCTAACAAAGTGACTTTCACACCTATATATTTTGCTTTGTTGTTTTAACCATTTCCAAAGCATAATTTTGATTTTAAAACAGACCCAACTGTTTTCAGTCATCAGCATTTCGTCTTTTACCTCAATGTTTTCAACACACAATTTCCATCTGCGAAACTTTCCCATATTATAAATCAGACAAAACTTTGTCTACCTGACCAAATCCCCGAGTCTGTAATTCACAAAATATTGGAAGAAAAGAGGAATGTTGTCTATCAGCGTTTTCTCCTTTTCCAACAATATAATTTTCCTCAGCATCTTATTGTTATTTTTAAGCTTCATCTGCAACAGCTTTCAATTTGGACTAAACATGTATAATATAATCAATGGGTAAAGCTTAATCACAAGAAAAAATCCTAAATGCCTGTATTTCAAGTTTCAAACATTGAGGGAAAAGGAGAAAAAAACAATAGTTTGTACCTATTTTTCGTCTGCAACTGCTTTCAATTTGGACAAGATGGCAAAAATTCATCTAAAGTTAGCCCAACAAAGTCTCTATGACAGTAATTCATAAGTAGAAAATATTGAGAGAAAAGGAGAAAATGCTGATCATCAGCATTTTCTCCTTTTCCCTCAATATTTTCTTGCATCTTTATCATTCTTTCTTCTGCAACAGTTTAAAATCAAAAGTTAAGCGTACTCACCAGACAAAATCCCCATGTCTGTAATTCACAATAATTCCACAATAATAACAATAAATCCCAATAAATGTGAATATTTCACCCTCACTCAGACATATCAAGTAAATTGCAGGTGAAAAACTTTCTGAGAAATATCAACCATCAAGAATCAATACCTAGACTATTATACCTGGCCCTTGTGTAGGCTGGCGCACCTGGTTAAAGTGACACTTCTCAAACAGCCAATAGAATGGCAGCAATTAGAGACAACCAATCAGTGACAGGGAGATTGTACCCACATAGCCCCTTTCATGTGGGATCTCAAACAACCCTTAACACCTTTGTAATTCAATTGACAGTTTGAGAAATAAGTATGCCAGGAATTGACAAGACAAAAATATTTGGCAAATACAATGCTTGCTTTAAAACATAACAAAATTAAACCCTTTGCCAAATGACAAGTGTCCGTTTCACATTTTCGCTATTTTTTTCTAGGCTACAGCATATAAGACTTTTTTTAATTATTACGTAACATTCATTTTATCAAACGGAGTACCATTTATTTTGAACAAGTCTCAATTTTCTTCTCGAGCAAAACATCAAATTTAAGACAAACTGAAAATCAGAAAAATTTCAGGTTTTTTTATTCAACATTTCTCAATTTTTCAATAAAGAGTTTTTAGATCTATACAAATGTTCTTTCTTATATTAAAGATCTGTTTCATTAAGTTTTTATTATTCTTTTTTTTATTTATTCTTTTATTCTATTTCATTTTTACACAAAGTATTGAACCAGTCAAAAATTATGTATTTTAGGTAAAGGGTTGATGCCTGATGGTATAATCCCCAGTAATTCACAGGTAAAGGTGTTTGTCACTTTAACTACCTGTAATTAGGTTAGATCATTATTGTTATCCAAAACCTGGATAATTGGCCTATCTTTGATGATTGACTGTATCATTGTAGATAAAGGAAGGATTTATCAACACATTTTTATGACAATATCCTGTAATAATTACAGCAGACAGTGTTTGTTCTAGTAATTGTCTTGATCTTTAGAAGCCAGATTATTACCACCTAGGATCAAAAGTTGGGCAATTCCAAACTGAAGCCTACATGTAAATTACAATTTAACTTTTCTTTGTTTTCCTTTTAATTTCCCCTTTCAGTTTTGAATGTATTTACTTTGAAGAATTCTAAAAATATTGTCAAAATCACATTTTCCCTCTAGTATTTTCACTTTCACTGAACACTTTTGTACAAAAAAAGTAGGCAAAAAACCTTCCTTTTTGTATAAAAATACCTCTCAATTTCTAAAGGAATGGCAACATCTCTATTATCCTATATAGAAGGAACAAACATAAAGACATGCAAAATGTGATCAACTGTATCTTGGGGAATCAAATATCAATTTTATTGCACGACACTGCCTACAAATAACTAAAATAACATCTTGCGGTTACACCAAATATTATCGGGTGTGGGAGGGATGCTATGTCACTATTATTAACCCTTTCCCAAATAAGACCTTGTTTTGACATCCCCGACTGATAACCAGCATTTTCTCCTTTTGCCTCAATATTTTCTATGCTAAATTGTACACAAAGTCTATTTTCATAAACATCAAATTGGCCGTCTGCAGCAGCTTTTGAATTGGACCACCCTAAACTAACACTGTTTGGAAATGAGTAAATCATATTATCTTTATCTGAATTTACTCCTTACAAGAAATATATTTCAAGCATTGAAACTAGCAGTGAATCATATGACAATGTTTATATGGGGGACCAAAAGTTTTTAAGACTACAATATAGCAAACAATGAGAGAAAAGAAGCAAAGGCTGTACACTTATCAGCATTTTCTTCTTTTCTCACTGTTTTCCAAAACCAATCACAATTGTTTGGGAAAGAGTTAATCCTATCCTAATCAATGATAGAGAGGGAGGAATCATTCATAAGGGGTTATAATGTGACCACAAACAATCTTGATCCAGATTTAAACAGTACAAAGTCCATAGATGAATCCCCCAACCCTTTCCCAAACGATAAAGTTCTAGGGTGATCCACTTCAAAAACTGCCCAAATGACAAAATGGAAGTTAAAAGGGATAGAATATGTGTAAAATATGGCATAGAAAAAATATTGAGACAAAAGGAGAAACTGCTGGTTATCAGCAGTTTCTTCTTTTGTCTCAATGTTTTCCCAAGCATTTTCTATTTGAGACATCAAAACCAGGTCTTGTTTGGGAAAGGGTTAAACAAGAAGCGAGCTGATAAATCTGTTGAAAGCTGTATAATCTTATAACTGTCAACAAGCTCTTGTGTCAACTGTATTTGTACACTAATCTACCTCCATCGGGCAATGACACTAAATCATACATCTACACACAGCGGCGGATCCAGGATTTCTGTAAGGGGGGTTCGGATAAATGCAAATAGGGGGGGGTCGTTTTTTAGTACCACACAATTTTGACTGAATTTCTGCATGAAAATGAATTAACCAGGCTTCAGAGGGGGGTTTGTTCGAACCCCCCAAACCCCCCTGGATCCGCCACTGACACAGCTGCAACATCTAACCATGTATTCATGCATAATCATTTAACTGTAAACAAACTCTCGTGTCAACTGCATTTCCACACTAACACTGTATTTGTATACTAATCTACCTTCAGCAGCGAGCATTTGGACACCGAATGTATTTTTCATGGAATACATAAAATATTGTTTTCCTCTAATCAAAAGCTACATTATCTCATTACCGTCAACAAATTTGTATCTTAAGCATTTTTGTACAATAATTTACCTCCCATGGTTATGTATAAAACACAAATTTCAACAGTCAATCATTGTGGATATATGGTGTTCCTTTCAATAACTGAATTGCTGACACAGGACAGCTTGAGCCACTATCAGTTTCTGTCAATGATTGGGGGACATCCCAGTTGGTCTAATCCCATTTGGTCTAAAATTCAATTTTCCCATTTCGTCTAAAACTCTAAATTAAAAATATCAATAAAATTATGGAATTTAAAATTGAACTTTATGTTTATCATTTGTATATTACACATTTTCTGACACTTACACATTTTTGACGCAAATGCAAGTTTTAGAAGAAATGGGATATTGATAAAACAAGGTCTGAAAAGGTATTAGATGAGATGGGAATTTTTCGTCTAATCCAAAATTTTTATATATTAGACGAAATGGGATTAGACCAACTGTGATGTAACCAATGATTGTGTGGTCCAATATTGAAAGGGACTGCTGATGTAATAATATTTGATATCAAAAGATAGAAAATGCGTTCTCATAACATAGAAAACATTGAGGGAAAAGGAGAAATTGCTGATAATCAGCAATTTCTCCTTTTCCCTCAAAGTTTTCCCAAAGTATAATTTACATTTCTACTGGGGACATGAACAAAATTAATGTGTTGTTTGGGAAAGGGTTTACAAATCAAAACTGAAACAGGATAATTTTTCTGACAGGAAATATTAGGCAGTTTCAAGATGTGAGACAGGAAACAAAAGTTATCTTGGTTACCAATATAAACACACATGTCTCCATGGTAACAAATAAATACCCTTTTGTGAAGAGCAGCGAGAAAGTGTCAATTCACCCTTACCCTAAGCATATGATCTCATTTTATCAAGATACTAAAATATTTCATTGAGCATTATCATAAAGCTTGAACATGTTTATAATGTTTCAGTCCATAGCTTTCACCTAACTTCATGACAATATCTAAGACTTGTCCAAAGTCCAAATAGTAGTTTGCATTTTGAAAAATTGAAAAAAAATATATATCTAAGACTTGTCCAAAGTCCAAAAAGTAGTTTGCATTTTGAAAAATTGAAAAAAAAATCTCATGTAAAAAAGCTTGATATTTCTATTAGACACATTGGAATGTCTTCGATGAAAGAAAGCAATAAAAGCTGGTTTTCAGCAGGCAATTTCTATTTTTTTTTTTCCTTCAATATTTTGCAGAGATGTCAATGATGATTACAGCTTTTAGTTCAATACTAAATACTCTGTAAAATAGATGAACATCAATTTAAGTTCAAGATATATTTAAAAAGAATTTTGCCTGCCACAATCACATATTGAGGAACCAATCATCATCCCCTGCTAGGATACTGAAGGGCCAATAGTTTACCCATACATGGCCGATAATGGGCAATTGTGGACAATTGTTGCCCTGCTGTTAAAATAACACTTCAACAAAATAGCGTTTACTTCACCTTTCTGAATTCTCCTTCTGAATTATCAGATTGACACTGATTTTGTATTAACCCTTTCACAAACAGTAAATTTTGAAAAGCTATTACGCCAAAATTGGAAAAATTTGCCATGCAGAAATTCCAACTCATGCTGATGAAGACTCATGGCTCATCATTTTACATAATGGCACAAAACACAATGTACAAATATGAAAGTGGCTGCAGACCTTAAAATTGTTATTGATAAAGATTCATGTCCAAAATAGCACAGAAAATATTGAGGCAAAGACCATCATTATCTTCTTTCGCATAATTTTTTCCAAAGTTTTTTCTCAATAGGACACCTAAGCCAGGACTTATTTGGGAAAAGGAAAACATTTGAATATATTTGAGATAAGCTATTTCCTAAATGTTGATGGATTTGATGTCCAAAGGATGAACATTCTTATTTTCACCACAATCTTTTCATGTCAACAACATGCAGTCTGACAACATGGCCCTAAAAACATTCCCACTACAGCTTAATCAAGCTATAGTTATCAATGCAGACAGACTTCACCATAAAGGTTGGTGGAGAGATAAAACACCACTGGTCATATGAACCAAACTATTTCCTAGTTTGTAATCAAGTTAATGTAATGAAACTATCTCATCTCAGCATTCCTATCTGTTAGACACAATGGTATTGTACCATTAAGAGGTACACAACAGCCTACAGGACTCTACTGACAGAACCAAACTATTTCCTAGTTTGTAATCTAGTTTATATATTGAAACTATCTCCTCCTAGCAATTTCCTATCTGTTAAACACAACGGTATTGTACCAATAAGAGGCACATAACAGCCTATAGGACTCTACTGACTGTCTACTTTGTTCTCAAAAAGACAGGAACTCAGTTTAGGGACACATCTGAAGGTCTTGAGTGGTGGGGCATGGAACCAGCAATCCCCCATCTCAGCAGTTACATTAGATGTTATAATTGATGGCATCACCAAGAGGCATATTAAGCCTGCAGTAATATACTGATAGATATGGCAGATTGATTGTGGTTTTAATGCCAGCTGCAACTGCTTTGGTCATATTTCTGAAGCTGGAGCACCTGACGATGGATTCTGTCGTTTCTAATACAAGTACAACTACAACATCCTTACCGTGCCTCCAACTTCTTGCCAACATAGGCAAACAATTATCAAATCTTTGGTGGGAGACAATTTGTCAGAAAGAATGTTTGACACAGCCGCCCGGGGATCAAACCAGGGACCAACTCTTCAGTGAGTCTGATGTGCTACCAACTGAGCTGCGACTGGTCACAATTTTATCTTCATTTTCCAGGTACAATGTATAAGCAAATTAAGCATTATGTGTGGCTCCATGGTAAGCCAAAATACCTTGCCCTTGGAAGGATCTATTTGATTCCAACCTTAGCAATATTAAAGGTGATGACAAAACTATCAATGTCAGTTATAAATCTCATAATAAGGACAATATCTATGTTTCTTTAACAGCAACTTTCTTTAGAATGGATAAGCTATAAATTGTGTCATTTACAGTTATTCTATGGCAATAAAACAAATTGGGAGTCAATTTTACAAATTTTAAGAGGGTGATAAACCATTTTATGACTTGATATTGTGTGCTACTACAATAACTTCAATAATGTGTCTCATTCCCACTAAATTTTGTCTCACCCATAGATTGACTGCCTTTTTTGTTAATTTTTCCTGATCAGCTCTTATAACTTGTATATTTTCATTCATGAAAGTCAAGTGTCCAACCAACTGATGTAGCCAACAGTTTATTTTCCTTACTATTCAAACAATAGGCCATCTTTTGCAATTACTTTTACTTTTTTTTCCAGAAAATAATTTTCAATCCCTAATGAATAACACAGGCTTTTACATCTCAAGGGGGAAGAAAGTCCTGACTTATCCTCGCTTAAACCAGAGGATGTGGCTAATCTTTGGTTTATTTCTCCTTCGTGGAAAAAGCAAAGCAACTTTTGAAATATTTCATGTATTCTTTTGTTTGTTCTATATGAAACACTGGTATTTCGGCAATGAGTGCAAACACATTATTATGCACGACTGTATAATATTAATGACCTTTTAATTTGCCAGTATACATTTACATACTCATGTCTTGCGCATAAATTTACAAAATATTTAGTACAAGTACAAGGTTATTGTAAAGACTATCACTTTTGTCTAAAATTTAGGACCTAATCAAATTCATAACAATAATAAACAGTACTTTCTCCTTTCCCTTGAAGTTTTCCACTATATTTTAGACTTCAAAGTTTGAGTGATTCAAGTATCTTTATAAGACTGTCTCCTTCAAATTTTAAACAGATTAAAGTTTGTCTCCTAGGACGCTAATTTCAAAAGATACATAGAAACTGACAACTTTCGTCTATTTCTATGTAATTAGTTATAAACCAAAAAGGATTACAAATAACCATGGCAACCAAACCAAGCCATGTTACAAGTGAGTTATGAAGTTTCATGTAATTTAATACAGATGTTTTGTAAATCACACAATCATGAAACAAGGATGGCATTTTAAACTGTTACCGTCTTCTCGTGTGAACATTGTCTTTGGACCGCTAAAATTTCACTACTCAGCCCCTTTCCATACTGTCACTTTTTGGCTCTTTTTCACACAATAGAATCTTAACCCTGGTCATGCTGATCCTGGAATGTTCCGTTCGCTTTGGCAGGTAGCATAGAACAAGACCAGTCTGCACTTATATGCAGTCTGGCCTTATTCTATACTGCCTGCTTCTTTAACTTTAGTATGACAATGGTTACGGTTGGTCTATATCAAAATGTTACAAACGACAATGCTAGTTATTACAAGTTACAATATGCTTTTCAAACAAATTCTCTTTTTGACATTCTTAAAACAGAGAAAATTTCACATGCATTTTCTTCTTTCTCCTTATTTTTTTGAAAGCTTCATCTTTTGTGATTGTCAAAATGTAATAAATTGATTGTCAGAAAGAACTTCCTGCTTTGAAATACAATGGCAAAATATCTGACAAAAAATCAGGGAACCTGAATGATTTTGCTGGCCTAATATTTTCACACTTATACAATGAAAGGGGCAGAGATGTTTATCTTTATTGGCCCTTTCAGGATGTCCTTTATAAAGTGTTGTAACTGTTAATCCCTTATTAGACATCCAATCCCTAATTTCATTGAATACAGTTTTTTGTCAAAGGACCTTTAAAAGGGATCTATCTTATACAAATATTGTACATCTTTTGTAGCGCTGATCTTCTCCCAAGTTTGCTTTTGTAGAGTTTGAGTTTATTCGGGTTTTACGCAGTTTTCAACTGCCAGGGTCATATCGCGGCGGCTGGAGCACCTACCCATGGATTCCTTTTGTTTCTCAAACCAGTACTACCACAACACCCTTACCGAGCCTCCCGCTTTTGTAGAATCCAGGGGGGGGGGGGGGGGGGGGGGGGGGGGGGGGGTCCAAGCCAAAATTATGGCTTAAAATGTAGTAAATATATAACATTACACTAAATTTATATAGTCAAAATTTAATTTTCGGCCAATGCCGGGGGGGGGGGGGGGGTCCGGACACCCCCCCTTTTAGATCTGCACATGTGTAGGAAGCATAACTAGTTCATTAAGCTGGAGCAAACTAAGTAAACTGAAACCAGGAATGGTTTGTGGAGGGATTATTAACAGTTAAATTAACTGCAGAACAAATTGTACAAGATCCTTGGTTCACCACTGATCTTAAAGCTTGTGCTAAGTGGTTTAGTATTGACAAAAGCTGACGTTTCCTGTCAACATATTTGCTATAAAGTCATTCACATCCGCTATAAATCGTTTCAGAAAGGACAATATTTTGTTGAAATTTATGATAATTCCAATACTTTAAGCTGTCACCAATATTTTCCTAATTTTCACTGATAAGATACCACTTCTGACCTTCAAGACATAATCTGCTAAAACTGTAAAACCTTGCCATGCTTACTTAGCCCTTTCCCAAATGACACAACTTGGACTTTCCCAAATTAAAAGCTGCTGAAAAGGATAAAATGGATTCTGACAAAGATGGAATTTAAGTATAATATAATATCACAGGAGAACTTTGAAGCAATAGAAATACTGGTGACCGGTATCAGGGATGTTGAAACCCAGCCTTGTTTAGAAAAGCAGCAGCATGTGTATACTGGTCTTATTCTACATGCAGTGAGGAACTACTCATTGTGGCCTTTCCTTTCTTTCTTTTTTTATATATAAATTTTAACTAACAACATGCCTTTCCACCAATTAATTTAACCCTGATCCAGCCGCTATTCTTCCCATAGAAACAATGTCATGTCTAAGTCATTGGTGACATACACATGCTTTTCTATGATGGTTCAAAAACTTCAAACAAAACAAGAATTTGAAATTGAAAACATTTTAGGAAAATTAAACCAAAACATAAAACCTTTAAAATTGAAATTTAGACATCAGTATTTTCAGTATCATTTACTGGTATTTAGAGATATTGTCACATACAGAGAGAAGACCACACGCTTTCCATCCAATTTCAAAATTAAAACAATGTACTTACAAGAACGTCACCTTTGAAAGTTGCCATTTTAGAGAGACTTCTTATTTTACAATCTTCAAATAACACATATTCATGCATTTAAAAATATATCTACTTTTTTGTATAAATGTTCTATATGTCTCTTTTTCAGATTATTTCAAGATAGAAAATTGCCTTGAAACTATATTTCAAAGAATTACTCCTTGTCAGTTTATAAAAAATATGCTAAATTTTGTAGTTTATAAAAAATATGCTAAATTTTGTTACAAAGTATACTGCATGACATACCATATGTCACACTTAGTGACATTATTATCTATATCAAAACTTCTTGGGATAATTTGACAATCTAGAATTTCTTATATCATGTTTCATAGTAAATAAAAACTTACCAAACTCTAGAAATAAATCCCAAATAATCCCTTTTCACCTTCTGTTCCTATAAATTTGTATTGTTTGTTCTGTCAATAACTTAAATCAACTTCTCATCACTAAAATAAACTTTTAATAATCCCCAAACTAACATGGCTTCCTGGGCACATTGTTACACATCATCAAACTGCATGCTGGGATACATTGTGTTAAGGATGCTCTATCTTAGCATACAAGATCAACTGAAAATATGGCATACTAAATCTGTTATTTCAAATCCAAACCCTACATTGTGGGTACTCATTAGAATTGTCTCAAAGAGACAATTTTAATGAGTACCCAAAAGATAGGATTTGATGAACAATTAATACAATATTTCATTTATAAAATCCATTACCTCCTCTTTTCTGCAGCTCAGTTACAATACAGTAAATATAGGGACAAGTGAACTGTAACCGCTATCCCAGCAGCCCTCCAAGTTTTGTGTAAAGAAGCTCTCTATCTAAACTACACAGGCATCATATCCATGGCAACTCATCACAGTTACCCTAGCAACACCAATGAAAAATTTTGAAGTTGGGATAGCTGGTTTATAGCCCGCAGGGAGGGAAATGTAGAGAAAGATGTGAAAGATAAGTGACATGGTTGGACAGATAATGTCCCCTACTATGGTGGCTAATTATTATCAAGCACACTAGATAGATAAAACTTACTGATTAGCCCATTACCACACAATCACTCCTGTTACAAGCTTATAAAGTTCTTCTGTTTCTAAAATTGTTTACCAACAATTCCAAATTATCCCATTACCAAACAACACAATTTCATTTAAGTTGATGTCCTCCAAGTATGGTGGCTAATTATTATCAAGCACACTCAGATAGATAAAACTGATTAGTCACTAACACACAAATACTGGTTTGTCCCATTTATACTTCATATTTCTTATCTCTTCTCTCGCAAATAAGTTATGGGAGTCTTGATCTGAGTCTTTTTCTTTCACTGACAATTCTAAATTATGTACAAAGTAACCATATTTAGTCATAGAGGAGGTGTAACTTGTCTCAGCCAATCAGATTGTTGGTGGATTCATTTTAGGATTAGACAGGAAATTAAGTTGTTTGGTGAAAACCACCATGACTTTTCATTGAAGATTAAAACATTTCCTCATAGAAAATTAAAGAAATTCAAAGTTCAGCAAAAAAAATGCAAGATTGTTTTCTAAAAAGCGTAGATTTCACTCTTTGCTACAAGAACCCATGGTTTCAGACTTCATAGAAAAAGTTTTGGAAAGATGTTAAATATTTCTGGTTTTTTCTGTGTCAAACTTTGTATATTGAAGTACCGTTTAACACAGGACATAAGACACAAGAGGCTAGTCATAGCTGGAGGCAGTTTTGCATAACACTTGACATTAATTGATAAAATTAAAATATACATGAACTAAAATGATAACAAAAATTTCTATTCATTATCATTTTGAATGCCAAATTTGCTGCAAATGTGACATTTTCATTGCTTTTTGAAACAAATTTTCTCTGTAAATTATAAATTTCACTTCTTTACAGAATTTCGGATTCCTTGTAAAGCAATACAATCTGAATCATTAATGATAGTAAAAAATAATCTTTGATTTTCTTCATCTTCTCAGTTTCAACAAACCTCTAAAACCAAACTTTTCTTCAATTTTTGGGCGTTTCATTGATTTCAACTCATTAGTTTAAAATGTGTTCCATAAAAAAATAATGTTCGTATTGATGGCAGATCAAAATATTTGTTAAGAATTTGACGTTCATTTAAAAACCAATTAGTTGGTTGTAAACTTTAAGTTTAAATGAAATTTGATCCATCAATTTTGCCACTGTTTCACCATCAGCCAATCAGTGTGTAATCTGATCTGGCCCAATCTGATAGCAGGAATAACTTAGCCCTTTCCCAAACAAGACCTGGGCCCCCCGTATTACTAAACATCTTACGATCAAGTTTTTGTGTAAACTGTGTAACAAGACATCTGATTGCATGAGAAATCCGACAGAGCCAATCAGGGCTGTTGTTACAAGTAATTATGCAAAAATCAAACGTACGATCGTTAGCAATACCGGCCCCAGGTTTTGACGTCCCTATGGAAAAAGGCTTGAGAAAACATTTAGGCAAAGAAGAAAATGCTGATCATCAGCAGCTTTCAAATTGGACAACCCCTGAAATTTGTTGTCTTGGAGAGGTGCAAGCAAACTCTTTCCAAACCAGCAAGAATTTGGGGTTGTCAAATTCAAAGATGTTGCAGATGACAATTTCAATGAAATGAAAATTTACAATTTTGTTTCTTCTGGATAGAAAACATTGTGGGAAATGAAGAAATTGCTTGTGACAAGCAATTTCTTCATTTTCCACAATGTTTTCTCAAGCCTTTATTAGGTGGGGTGTCAAAAAATATTGTGTTGCAGTGGATTAACTCTTTCTAAAACTGCAAGAACTTGGACTACTTCAATTGGAAAGCTACTGAAGATAAATCAAATTAATATAGATTGACTTTTTTTCTATTTAGGACATCAAAATTGGGTCTTGCATAGAATATGGTTCAAACAGAAGGAAAGATGCATTGGGTGGAGTCTGAAATACATGACTTCGCAAATATAATCAGATCATTAACAAGTCCTAATCAATCAGGTCAAATTTCCAAATGAATTGTTAATTTACCAACTAACCATTTATTATTTTCGATTTTAACATCAAAGCATGATTAAAGTTTATATGACCGACTTTTTAAAACCATTCAAACATTCTTTAGGAAGGAAAATTAACATCGCTGTGTGTTCTTGAGGTTCTGGACCAATTCAGGTAACGAGGTTCCAAAATTTAAAAGAGATGTGGCCATAAGTTGCAGTCCCACACAAACATGCCGACTTTCAAAGCAATTTGTCTTGAATTATGAGCTACATTCAGATGAATTGGAAAATCCACAAATATCAAACCCTTTCCTTATACCAGGCTTTGATATTCCTTATAATATTAGCACAAAAGAATATGCCCCTGATCTTTGGATATTGGAGTATAAAAATGCTGATGACTATTGTCTTTTTTCTGCTTTAATATTTTGAGAGGCCTTTTTTTAGAAATTAAACTTTTAGAAATTAAACTATTTCCAGAAATTTAAACTCTAAACTTAATCGTCTGCTGCTGATGTAAAATTTGGAACAGTCTAAATTGAAAAAGGATTAAATAGTCAGCTAAAAATGATAGCTTTATGAAGTGTTAAAAGGAAACAGTAGGGTTCCAGTACGGCTATTATGTTGAAATACTTATACCATGAAAGGGTTTTACATGACACCATTAATGTTACACCATCAAGACAATGTCATGACAGAAATACAACAATAGCCTTACATACAATAATTGGCTTCAGCTGCGCATTTTGTATCTTGTAAATTCTTGGTCACATCCATGGCCCTTTACATAGCAAGACAGCAGCAGTTGACATATTTGAGGTAACTGATTACCTGACATTCAAAATTTTTTGGGTACTAAATGTTTATTGAACAAAATGCTTTTCAAATATTTGAGGAAATTATCATGCATAACGTCATCGTAAAATGCAAAACCTCGTATCTCGTTTTTGAAAATTTTAAAGGGGTGGGGGGAAAGTAATAACTTTTCCCAAATCGAAAGGTTTTACTTGAAATTTGGACATATTGTTCACAAATAATGTGTCATTAATACTGATCAGTAAAAATATCTCAAAACCTGCAAGAATTGTCTTAACTAGAAACACAAGATTGTAATTTGAAAATCGCAAAGATCGACATACGAGGTTTTGCATTTACACCGACGATATATCATTAGCCTCTCTTGACATCAGCATTAACCCCCAATGTGGACAAGAGCTGTCCAAAGACAGCGGGCTCTACTTTCTAAGTTGCTTAGTATAAAGGGGGCATAACTCCAAATATAGTGGAGCCAGGGTCATGGGCCCTGGTAGTAAGGTAGAGGGTGTGATGTTGAATATGTATTCCAAGTTTGAGTTGAATCCCTTTGATAGTATGGAAGTCATTGATGTTTGAAAAAACTTTAACTTTTGTTGCAATGCCGACACCAACGCCGACGCCCAGGTGACAGTATAAGCATTCAGTTTCTTCCAAAAGTCCTGCTAAAAATGAAGGAAATGCTTGTGATAAGCAATAGGCAGCGTTCATCAACTCCATCAACCTATAATTCTTAACCTTTTCCCAAACAACAAAATTTTAGCCTAGTCCAAAGTCAAAGGTTTTGCAGACGACAATATCCATTGAACAAAATTTAACATTTTTTGGTCTTTCTTGGTAGAAAACATTGTGGGAAATGAAGAAATTCTTGTCACAAGCAATTTCTTCATTTTCCAGTGTTTTCCAAAGCCTTTATTTTGTGGGGCGTCCAAAAGCATCAATATGTGGGAAAGGGTTAACTCATCAAACTGTTGAATGTGTTTACAAGATTGTTACAAAGATCTGAAATCTTTGGACTTCTTTACCAATCTCAAGAATACTTCAAGAACATTCACTGATGACATAAAGGCACTTAACCCTTGGTTTGCTGAAACTGGACTGTTCCAAATCCGAAGATGTTGCAGACAACAATTTCAAGGAAATGGACTTTTACATTTTTTTGTCTTTCAGGGTAAAAAACATTGTGGAAAATGAATATATTGCTTTTCACAAGCAATTTCTCCATTTTCCACAATGTGTGTGAATGGGTTAACAATTGATATGTGTTGAAAACTGTTAACAGAATAGTTTTGTTCTAGCAGTTTGAATTTGGATGAGTCTAAGTTTATTGTCAGGGATTCAGGAGCGTTTATATTAACCCTTTCCCAAACAGCCAAATTTTACAATGATGCAAAATGAAAGGAGTTGAAAAAGAAAGGATTGACACTAATATGTGTAGTGAATCTCCATCAAACGGCATAGAAAACCTTGAAGGAAAAAGATAGAAATGCTCAAATCAGGTTTTCACACTCATATTCAGTAGGGTTGTGAGAAAGCGTCACAGATTGGGAAAAAGTTATAGAATGTCATTTTTCACTAAAATTAGAGATGTTAAAATTGTATTTGGACCTCTGCATGTACTACACTTACATGCTACTGATGTTTAAAATTAACTACTTTCCACATGAACAAATTTATATTCTTTACTCTTCATTGGCTAGACAGATATCCTAATCTTTCCTTAACAGGCAACTTTTGATGTACCTAATGGATCAGAGTTGAGAAAACATTCACTGAAAAGGAGATTATCGTCGATGCTATGACAAAATGGCGTAACAAATTAGTTACGCAATTTTGTCAATTTTTTTTTATAAATGCTTTCTACTAAGTATGTAGGAGCGCATATTCTGTCAAAACGGCGTTTTTCTACACCTATTAGAACCCTTTCAATTCTCATGTGACAAAATTGCGTAACTCGATTTAGCTGACAAAAATGCGTTATACGTAGACAAATTTACACGAGAGTAATATTGAGTTACGCAATTTTGCCGGCATATTTTTTAACAATTTTTAAAACGGCAAAAACGTTTTTGGCTCTCCTGAAAGAAATGGTTTTCGAGCAAAATTTCTATTACGCCATTTTGTCATAGCACCGACGTTATGTTGATAACCTATATTGACAAACATTTTTTTATATCCTATAACAGTTTCTAGGCCGTAACTTGCATATTTTCTATCTTCTGTCACTGTTGTAAAATGTCGTCTACAATAATTTTTAATTTAGAACAGTGAACATAGATCTATTTATCAACTGTGAAAGAGGTAAACAGCTAGACGGACATCTAGTTGTCAATTCTCCCTGGAGGGCATGTAGTTACAACATAAACAAAATCTATCTTAAAACTTTCATAGCTGTCATTATCGTCATGGCAACATACACATAATAATTTGTCAGATCTATACTGACAACCAAGTAACAGCCGGTGTAAAAACGATTTCTGTTTTTCCCCGTTTTTCGATTTTTATCCCCCCTCTCAATATGAGTTGATTTTCTCATTTAAATAAGAATATATGCCCAATCCGTTACCATAGAGACCGATAGCAACATGGCCAGCTGCTGCAAGTTGATTTGGTTGCCGCGGAAGGGATATGCCAAAAATCAATTGTCTACCATCCCATTTCTATAATCTCAAACTTTGCTCTCATAGTGTCCCAGTTAGGAAATTAGCCAATATAGCTTTTAACCCATAACTGCACAGTGACGCCTTTTGACTCCCTAACAAGTAAAGGCTTGGGAAAAAACATTTTGGAAAATGAAGAAATTGCTTGTGACAAGCAATTTCATCATTTCCCACAATGTTTTCTAAACAAAAGCAACAAACAAAGCAAAATTCCATGCACTTGAAGTTGTGGTCTGCAACATCTTCGAAATTGGAACGGTCCAAAATTTTGCTGTCTGGAAATGGGGTAACCCTCTTCCAAACTGCTACTGCAGATGACAATATCAACACTGCTGAAAATACAACTTGGGTATGGTATAACAAAGAAAATTTTGAGGCAAAAGAAGAAAATGCTGATTTTTCATTTTCACATTTTCTCCAAATGAATTCTAGAGCCTGTGCTTTATTGTACACAATTCTTAGCCCATTACCACACAGTGACTCTTTTTGACTCCCCATAAGATAATTGTTTTGGAAAACATCCCGGAAAATGAAGAAATTGCTTGTGACAAGCAATTTCTTCATTTTCCACCAAGTTTTCTAACCAAAAATGGAAATAATTTTTAAAACTTGATCAACTTGAAATTGTTGTCTGCAGCATCTTAGAATTTGGAATGGTCCAAAATTTTGTTCTTTGGTAATGGGTTAACTTTAAAACTTTATCAACAACTGTTTTTTCATCTGCAGCAGCTTTCAAATCTAAACGGTCAGAAATAGAGCTGTTTTGGAAATCTTTAATTCCCCGGAAATAATTAAACCCAAATCCTTAGCAGAAAATACTGTTAGATTTGGTCAATTTGAACAAAGTTAGAAAAGACAATGCCTCAAAGATTTCTATTTTGTAACTAACAAGACATTGTGAAAGAAAGCAGATATTACTGTAAACAGCTGTGACTATTTAGAATACTGATTTTTTGCCACATAAGGCAAAAATTGGTTAATTTCAAACTTGGTTTTGGATCCATCAACCCATTACCACATATTGACCCCTTTTGACACCCCACAAGAAAAAGAACAAGAGCTGTCCAAAGACAGCGCACTCGACTTTCTAAGTTGCTTAGTATAAAGGGGGCATAACTCCAAATAGAGTGGTCCCAGGGTCATGGGCCCTGATAGTAAGGTAGAGGGTGTGATGGTGAATAAGTATTCCAAGTTTGGGTTGAATCCCTTTGATAGTATGGAAGTTATTGATGTTTGAAAAAACTTTAACCTTGGTTGCAACGCCAACGCCAACGCACGGGTGACAGTATAAGCTCTCATTTTCTTCGAAAAGTCGAGCTAAAAATGATTTGGAAAACATTGTGGAAAATGAAGAAATTGCTTGTAAAAAGCAATTTCTTCATTTTCTACTGTTTTCTATCCAAAAAGACCTAAAAAAACGTAATATTTCATTCGTTTGAAAATGTTGTATGCAACTTTTTTCAATTTGGAAAAGGTTAGAATTTTGTCTTCTGGTAAAGAGTTGATTCTAGAAACAAACGGACCATCATGAACCTAAATTGCTAACCTAATAGGACAATGAGATATTCTCATCATTTCAAAGTGCAAGTCAGTCGGTGAAAATATTTCAGAATTTGGACACCAAGAAGTGACCGAACTTTAATTTACCGGAATTTTCGTATGTGTCATCAACGTTAAGCAGTTGAGTTATGAAGAGAAAAATTCTGCTCTTTCTGCTGCCGAATAACCATGAAATCCCCCCCGCCAAATAATGTCATTTGAATCTCTATTAGCAATGGCCAATCCAGAGGGGGTTGGGGGGGTTCAAACAAACCCCCTATGTAGCCTGATTTTTTCATCTTCCATGCAGAATTTCAGTCAAGTGTGTAAAACTAGGAAAACAAACCCCCCTATTTGTATGTTCGAACCCCCATCACAGAAATTCTGGATCCGCCACTACTGATTAGGGTATTCTTACTATTCTACCTTAAAAACCCTACTTATGGTTAGGTGGTCACCAACATTTTGTCCAAATTGCATCTTAATTGGCAAAATATTTGACCATTCTAGAGTGAAAGTAAAGTCGAAAAGACAAAAAGTCAAATCCAGGAATTTGGAAAGTCAGAAATCAATTGTTTCCCATCTTATCTCTAACATTGTTGTCTTGATATCCCAGATTAGGAAGTTAGCCAATACATTTAATTCTAGGAAATCTTCTGTTTAATCCTTTTCTAATTAGGAATTTCTGGTTTAGATATTCATAATACAAGAAGCTTGGAAAATATGGAGGCAAAAGGAGCCAATGCTGAAAATCAGCATTTTCTCCTTTTGCCTAAATATTTTTTGGGCTTTTTTGTACACAGATCTAATCTATAAATCAACATCAATTCTGGCATTAAGAGCGGCTTTCAAAATTGAAACCAGTCATTGTTTAGTTTGGAAAAGTTTAATTGTAGAAACAGCGTATTTGATTATGTAGAAAATATTGAGGGTAAAGGAGAAAATGCTAGTTATCATTCTTTTTTCTAAATATTTTCTAAAATTTCTTAATAAGACATCCGACACTGTTTGGAAATGATTTGATAATTTCATTCAGCATCTAGCAAACTTATGTAGAAAGGGAAGTAAATAGGGCAGTCAAATACAAACTATAATACACACTTTTCTATCCCAGCAAAAGCTTTCTTATTCATCAAATTGGCTTCTGGGACATTTCCATGGAAACGCTTCAGCTTGTATTCTCCCGTCACTTAGCAACCCTTCCTAATGCTGCTAAAATCAGCTCAATATTACATGGTATAGGACGTTTTATCAAATAAAAACCGAGCCCAATGCCAATTTATAGGCCGGCTGAATTTTGGATGTACATTATTGGAAAACAGAGCAAACTGGTAATTATTCTAGCGGGAAAAGGGGAGAAAATAATTAATTCAATCTCCTGATTCCTGCCTTTATCCCAAAATGCTTGCTTTTCACCCAAATTTTGAAAACCTCCCTTACAATAAACCCTTTCCTAAACAACAAAATTAAAATCAAAATATGCTCGAAAAAAAAAAATGTTACAGAGTGCAAGACAGAAGCATGAATATATCTAAAAGTTTAGTAAACATTATGGGGGAAATGCTGCTTTTTAGCATTTTTTTCTTTCTCTCATTGTTTTCCTAAGACTTATTGTACACAAATGCAGTTTTAATTAGTATCTAGCATAAACCTTTAATGCCAAGTTTTTCAACAGGTCAAATCAGACCAAGTTTTTCAATGTGTCTCAGTAAATAATGTCTTTCTTAATGTCTTCTCTTAATTTAACCCATTACTCTACAGTGATGCCTTTAATTGACTCCCTCACAAGATGGGGCTTGGGAAAACATTGTGGAAAATAAAGAAATTGCTTGCAACAAGCAATTTCTTCATTTTCCACAATGTTTTTTAACTCAAAATGGGAATATTTCGAAAAATTCATCAATTGAAATTGTCGTCTGCAACTGCCAACACCTTTCAAATTGGAACAGTCTAAATCTTTGCTGTCTGGTAATTGGTTAATTTCTCACGGTTAATTTCTCACAAAGCAGAAATGTACCAGTTATTACAAAACATCACTAAACAAGTGCATCAAGATATTAGCAACATAGAGGGACCTTCTTTGATCTTGGTAATAGTGTTTTGTCAGTTTCTGCAAACTAATTGGGAGAATTGAGTCTTTCTGAGACAGCAAATTTTAAATTGTTCTGTATTGAAAGCTGCTGAAGGTGACGAAATGGATGCCTGATGAAGGCAAGATTTGTGTACAAAATAGCAAAGGAAGTATTTGACAATAATAGATCATGCAGGTCATCAACTTTTTCTTATTTTTCTGCAATGTTTCTAAACTTATATCCAATAGGGTTGTCAAAAGGATTCACTGTTTGGGAAAGGGTTAGCAAGGCCCTTCTTTGATGTTTGTAATGGTGTTTTGTTAGTTTCTACAAACTTGTGACATTCCAAAACAAGGTGTGAATGGACCTTATTGTATAACTATTAACATCTAATACTCTCTCAACTGTTCAGGCTTTAAACACTTTCCCAAATCATGGAAATATTGGAAATGTTCCGATTTGAAAGCTGCCACGAAAAACAAAACAGATTTTTATAAAGATGAATTTTGTACGTTAAACTAGTACAGAAAATATATAGGCAAAGGGAGATAATGCTGGCTATCAGCGTTTTCTCCTTTAGGTTCAATCTTTTCCCAGACTGTATGCATTGGGGGTAAAATTCAGAAAGGGTTGAATAAGAAATGACCTACTCAATTTAATCCTTTTCTCAATCAATCCTTGGTTTTGACATTCCCTTCAGAAAAGCCCCCCCCCCCCCCAAAAAAAAAAAAAAAACATTGAAAAATGATTTTTTTTCCAAAATAGATGTTAACTTTCTTGAATAGAAAGTCCTCGTGAATGCATTGTGACAAAAGAATACAAAAGTTTCGCGGAGCATGTAATATTTCTGACCAAGCGGTTTGCCATTGAAATACCGCTTGCTTTAGAATTCAAGGGCAGATAATTTTGAAATGAACATAGTTATCTGAATTCGGTAAGCTGTTTGCGCTAATAAGACACAACAGATATCTATTGTGGCATGTTTTAACAAATTCCTATAAAAACTGTAGAAGTTGTGCACACAAGAAATTGCCAATGGACAGACAACAAGGCTATAACATAATATGACTCTTAGGGCATCTAAAAATGCTGATGACCAGCATTTTCTTGCTTTGCCTCAATATTTTCTGAGCCATACTGCACACAATTTTGATGTTTATATACAGTTGCTTTCTGATCTGATGGGTTAAATCATTATTGAACATCCTTTTTGACATTTTCCCTAACTGTAACAAGACCTGGTTTTGACATCAGTCAAGGTTGTGCCTAGGTCAGAATTTTTGTGAGACACAGGTGTCCCCCTACATAAATTTCAAGGGGAAATTGGGAAATTTTGGGGGACAAACTAAAATAAGAACTGTTTTAGTTATGATTCTAAACAAGTCTCGCATTTCATGTTGACAGCAAATTTGCGCAACCACAAACATTTTACCTACCAACTCTTCTGGAATTTTGCTCACTGCGTTGTATTAGTCTCTGAGAAAGATGAACAATGGATTTGGCTGTCTGTATCGGCAGATAGACAGCACACGATCAAAAGCTGAATTGTGATTCCACACATCATGTGCTATCTTTCTTTTCCGACATGGTCACAAGTCAATTTATTTCCGTTTACAACCGTAAGACAAGTTCTGAACTGTTCTCGATATTTCATATTGAAATCGGCTGAATCAATAAGTAAATGTTAGGTCACAGTCAATACGCGACCTGTTTACAATATATTACATTAAAATCGGCTGAATTGAAAGGTAAATTTTTGGTCAAAGTGAATTTTCTGCAAGTCGCGGTGTACTCACAATAATATACAATGCGTAAATTTTACTATAAAACAAGAGCTGTCCGAAGACAGCGCGCTCGACTTTCTAAGTTGCTTAGTATAAAGGGGGCATAATTCCAAATACAGTGGAGCCAGGGTCATGGGCCCTGGTAGTAAGGTAGAGGGTGTGACCATGAATAAGTATTCCAAGTTTGGGTTGAATCCCTTTGATAGTATGGAAGTTATTAATGTTTGAAAAAACTTTAACCTTTGTTGCAACACCGACGCCACCGCCGACGCCCAGGTGACAGTGTAAGCTCTCATTTTCTTCGAAAAGTCGAGCTAAAAAACAAAGTGCCGAAGCAGGAGTTAAAAAAAGATTGCGGAATTCTGAGCGTGCCCGAAATCCCGCAATTGCTTAGATTTTAAGGGACATTGAGAATTAATTTGCTGGAATCCTTCGATGCCGCGGCCTAGGCATAACACTGCATTGGTGGTAATGGTTTTTTTGAAAACATTGCGAGAACAGAAGAAATTGCTGATTATCCGCAATTTCTCCTTTTCTCTTAATAATTGCTACGCGATTACACTTTTTTATTTATGACATCCGCAACTTAATTCCATTCCACAACTGATTTACCATTTTGTCAAAAGGCATCATTATTTGGAATGGTAGAGTTGTGCTTACAAGAATGTACCAGGGAAATGATATTATCTCCCTTAGCTGACCTAAAAGAGCAAGACAAATGTTTCATTCAAAGTCTTCATGTCAAGTTGATCTTTCATCATCATGTAAATTTTCATCAAAATTGGTGTGGCTGTTTGAGAAGAGTGTCATTTAGGAGAAGGTATGCATGATTTTGTCAAAGTCCAATCATATTGCTGCTTAACCCATTACTGCACAGTGACGCCTTTTGACTCCCTCACAAGACAAGGCTTGGGAAAACATCGTAGAACAAGGTGTCAAACTGTCACAAGATACGCCCGTAACACTGCTTTATGTCAACAGGGGGAGCGGGTTGGTAAAAGTTTCATGGTCCTAGCTATTATACTTTTCGAGATATGCCCTGGACGATTCAAGTATGAAAACAACAAAGGGAAATAACTCAAAATATAGGCTAGGTAGAGTTAAAATTCTTGTGCACTGCACTCCTCCTTAGTGAGATCTATACACCCATGAAGTTTCATGATCCTAGCTATAATACTTTTAGAGATATACTCCGGACAAGATTCAAGTATGAAAAACAACAAAGGGCAATAACTCAAAAATAAGCCAGGTAGAGTTATGGTTCTTGTGCACTGCACTCCCCCTTGGTGAGATCTATACACCCATGAAGTTTCATGATCCTAGCTATTATACTTTTAGAGATATACTCCGGACAAGATTCAAGTATGAAAAACAACAAAGGGCAATAACTCAAAAAATAAGCCAGGTAGAGTTATGGTTCTTGTGCACTGCACTCCCCCTTGGTGAGATCTATACACCCATGAAGTTTCATGATCCTAGCTATTATACTTTTAGAGATATACTCCGGACAAGATTCAAGTATGAAAAACAACAAAGGGCAATAACTCAAAAAATAAGTCAGGTAGAGTTATGGTTCTTCTACACTGCACTCCCCCTTGGTGAGATCTATACACCCATGAAGTTTCATGATCCTAGCTATTATACTTTTAGAGATATACTCCGGACAAGATTCAAGTATGAAAAACAACAAAGGGCAATAACTCAAAAAATAAGTCAGGTAGAGTTATGGTTCTTGTGCACTGCACTCCCCCTTGGTGAGATCTATACACCCATGAAGTTTCATGATCCTAGCTATTATACTTTTAGAGATATACACCGGACAAGATTCAAGTATGAAAAACAACAAAGGGCAATAACTCAAAAAATAAGCCAGGTAGAGTTATGGTTCTTGTACACTGCACTCCCCCTTGGTGAGATCTATACACCCATGAAGTTTCATGATCCTAGCTATTATACTTTTAGAGATATACTCCGGACAAGATTCAAGTATGAAAAACAACAAAGGGAAATAACTCAAAAAATAAGCCAGGTAGAGTTATGGTTCTTATGCACTGCACTCCCCCTTTGTGAGATCTATACACCCATGAAGTTTCATGATCCTAGCTAGTGTTGTAACGATAAACGGAAATAATCGATAAATCGTCGTTGAAGGTCGAGATCGACGACAATCGATTATGAGTTGGAAAAATCGATGTCGTAACAGTCTTCGATTTTTCCTTGTCGGTAATTTTTTTCCGTTCCGCTCATTGAAAGTAAAGGGACATCACTCCCGTTACTACACTGAACAAGAGGACCATGATGGTCCTATATCGCTCACCTGAACCAAAATGATATGAGCAACATTTTTGTTCAATTCAATAAATATTTATGACTTTAAGACTGAAAACGAACTTATGGTCAATAACGTTGTGAAAATCGAGCTAATCCAAGATCTTATGGTGCTCAACATTGTGTCCAAGATTTGTCTTGTTTGATAAATAATTGTAGATTCTGGAGTATAAACAAGATCGAAAACAGCCGAAAACAGCAATTTTGTCAAATTCAAGGGCACATAACTCTCAACTTTTTTTATCAGATCAGACTGAAAGCCAAACTCATCCCAGAACTTATGATCCCCAATATTGTGTCCAAGTTTTGTCTTAATTGATCAATAATTGTAGATTCTAGAGTATAAACAAGGTCGAAAACAGTCGAAAACGGCAATTTTATCAAATTCAAGGGCACATAACTCTCGACTTTGTGGTAAGATCAGGCTGAAATTCAAACTCACCCGAGATCTTATGATACCCAACATTGTGTCCAAGATTTGTCTTGATTGGTCAGTAATTGTAGATTCTAGAGTGTAAACAAGTTCGAAAACAGCCGAAAACTGCAATTTTGTCTAATTCAAGGGCACATAACTCTCGACTTTTTAATCAGATGGGACTGAAAATCAAACTCATCCAAGATCTTGTGGTCTCAAACATTGTGTCCAAGTTTTGTCTAAATTGATAAATAATTGTAGATTCTAGAGTGTAAACTATGTCGAAAACAGCCGAAAATGGCAATTTTATCAAATCAAAGGGCACATAACTCTCATTTTTCTGGTCAGATCCGACTGAAAATCAAACTCATTTGAGATCTTATGGTCTCCAATATTGTGTCCAAAATTTGTCTTGATTGGGAAAAAATCGTAGATTCTAGAGTGTAAATAAGGTCGAAAACAGTCAAAAACAGCAATTTTATCAAATTCAAGGGCACATAACTCTCGACTTTGTGGTAAGATCAGGCTGAAATTCAAAGTCATCCGAGATCTCATGGTCCCAAACATTGTGTCCAAGTTTTGTCTTGATTGATGAATAATTGTAGATTCTAGAGAGTAAACAAGGTCAAAAACAGCCGAAAATGGCAATTTTGTCAAATTCAAGGGCACATAACTCTCGTCTTTCTAGTCAGATCAGACTGAAAATCAAACTCATGTGAGATCTTATAGTCTGCAACATTATGTCCAAGATTTGTCTTGATTGATCAATAATTGTAGATGCTAGAGTGTAAACAATGTCAAAACTAGGTATTTTTGGCATTCAAGGGCAGATAACTCCTGACTTTCTGGTTCGATCTGACCCATAATCGAACTCATCCGAGATCTTATGGCCATACATGTTTTGACCAAGTTTGGTCAAGATTGGCTTATATTTGTAGATGCTAGAGTGTAAACACGAAATTGTGGACGGACGGACGGACGGACAGACAGACGGACAGACAGACAGACGGACGACGGACAAAAAGTGATCACAATAGCTCACCTTGAGCACTTTGTGCTCAGGTGAGCTAAAAATGAGCGACGCCGAGGAGATTTTTCCCTATCCTGGGAAATCCAGGTCGAAAGTATGGACCTACTTCGGCTTCAGAAAGAAATCCGACGGTCCAGCGTCAAAAACCAATCTTGATATGTCTTATGTTGTATGCAAACTTTGCAGAAAACAGTACGCAAACAAAGGTAGGTCAAGTTTAGAGAGCTCCATTTATAGTCGACTGGCCAATTTCGGTGACCATAAGAACTTTTCCTAACTCTTTCACTTACTTTCATGAATATGAGTTAGAAATGCAATACTATTTAGTTTGTCAGAATCAGTGACCCTTAACTTTCATCCTCATGAGTAGCTACTGCACAAATTTTATATCAAAATTTATTCCAAAAATGAAAACTGTGGTCAATTTGATATCAAACTTGAAAATATGAAATTTGTAGGGCATTCCTATGGATGGTTAACAAGAGGCCCAGAGGGCCTTATCGGTCACCTGAATCAAATGAGCAGAAAAAGTTAAGGAAACTGTTAAAAGTTAACTAATAGCACAACATCCCCCCAGCACCAACATTTCTTGACAGTCTTTTTTTTCTCTTGTACAAACTTATCTAAAGACTCAAATACCAAATGTGAATTCAATCCAACAATAGAACATTTCTTAATATGTACCCTATTTAGCCCCTTTTGGGGCCCCAAAGGGAGATAACTACATGATTTGTACAAATCTGAAGCGGCTTCCCATGGGGATACTTCCTACCAAGTTTGGTAGAAATCTGTCCAATGGTTCTCAAAAAGAAGTAGAAAATGTTCAAAGTTAAGTAATAACGCGAACTCCTCCCATCCCCCATCCCCAGCACGGCCATATATTGACGGATTTTTTTCTCTTGTACAAAATTTGTAGTCCTTGCCCTAAAGACTTTAACTTCCAAATGTGTATCCAATGCAACAGCCGGCTCATAAGTAGAAAATTTTTTACGATGCACCCAATTTACCTCTTTTTTGGCCCTTTATGGGATCCAAAAGGGAGATAACTCCATGATTTGTACAAAATCTGAAGCGGCTATCTATTAGGATGCTTCCTGCCAAGTTTGGTTGAAATCCGTCCAATTGTTCTTAATAAGAAGTCGAAAATGTTAAGTTAAGTAATAACGCGACCCCCCTCCCATCCCCCCTCCCCAGCATGGCCATTTCTAAAAGGATTTTTTTCTCTTGCACAAACTTTGTTGTCCTTGCCCTAAAGACTCTAAATACCAAATGTGAATTCAATCCAACAGTCGGTTCATGAGTAGAAGATTTTTTAAGATGTACCCTATTTAACCCCTTTTGGCCCCTTATGGGGCCCCAAAGGGAGATAACTCGATGATTCTTACAAATCTGAAGCGGCTTTCCATGGGGATGCTCCCTGCCAAGTTTGGTTGAAATCTGTCCAATGGTTCTCAAGAAGAAGTCGAAAATGTTAAGTTAACTAATAACGCGACCCCCCCCTCCCATCCCCCCTCCCCAGCACGGCCATTTCAAGATGGATTTTTTTCTCTTGTACAAACTTTGTTGTCCTTGCCCTAAAGACTCTAAATACTGAATGTGAATCCAATCCAACAGTCGGTTCATGAGAAGAAGATTTTTTAAGATGTACCCTATTTAACCCCTTTTTGGCCCCTTATGGGGCCCCAAAGGGAGGTAACTCCATGATTTGTACAAATCTGGAGCGGCTTTCCATGGGGATGCCTCCTGCCAAGTTTGATTGAAATCCGACCAATGGTTCTCAAGGAGAAGTCGAAAATGTTAAAAGTTAACGCACGGCGCACGACGGACGACGCACGACGACGGACGAAACACGGTCGCAATAGGTCACCATGACCTTCGGTCAGGTGACCTAAAAAGGCTGTTTAGAAATTCATAGGTAATTTCATACAGAAGATGAAGTCAAGCATGTAAATCGGTCTTAAAATAGAATTTCTCCAAATTTATCAACAGAAATGACCAGATTTTGGTTTTCATGGATGACTGTTAAACCTCTTTGCGCAATTATTGAGTAACAGTTTGGAATTTCTTCGCTTTTTTATTGTTTAAAATGAAAACTTCTAATATTTCTGCTCTTCAAAAGGCAGTGGCGGATCCAGGATTTCTGTGAGAGGTCTTTTTCAGTAAAAAGGTGGTTTGTTTTACAAATATTTCACAATTTTGACTGAATTTCCGCATGAAAATGAAATAATCAGGCTACATACTAAGGGGGAGGGGGTGTCGTTTGAACCCTGAACCCCCTCTAGATCCGCCACTGAAAGACTAATAGGCTATATTCATTTTTCGTAAACAGAATTAAAGATAAGAGGGGGAAGAGTGAGGAGTCTGATTTTTCTTGCAAGTCCAAACTTTGTTGAAGGAAACGAGTACCAAGATGTGGGGATTGATGAACATTTAATGAATTGATGAATTAAACTAAATTTTGCATTCTAAAAAGCCATAACTAGATTTACCCCGACTTTTCTGTAGGCTAGCTCTTCATAATGCATTTTATCATGCTATTGTGTCAACATTGACCTGATATCAGCTGTCCGATAACATTAAGTTATATCAGTCACTTATTTTTAGAATAATTTGCATACTCTTGCGAGATCTCATTGGAACTACTTTTCAAACCTCACCAATTCAAAATTGTAAAAATTATTGGGCCTTCATGAATTCATAACTTGTTGCATATAATTTGACTTGTAAAAATTGACTGGTGTGACACCAATGATCTAAAATTAGACCAAGACATAAACAGTTGTGACATCATCACATGTGACGTCATACTATGTATTTGTGTAGAGCAGATCTGTGTTTTTAGTATGTTGACGTTTCAGTGGTGACATTTTCAAGTTTGTTTTTGTGAATTTACAAGTAAATACCAACTACATAAGCATTCGAGAATAGAAGATTTATTTAGTTATATAAAAGGCTTTTACAAACAATGTTTTGTGTAGATTATATTGTGTTGAGAAAAGTGAAACTGACATACATGTCCCATAGGAAAGAATGACAAAGCATAATAAATGTGTGTGTGAAGATTCTTGACTCAAGCCGAAAGTTCTGTCATTGAATAACCAATATAAAGGTACGTTCTGAACATTGCTTTATGTTTTATTTGTTCTTCAGTTGTTTTATCATTTTCTGCATATGCATATTTTGGGATTGAAAGCTTGTCGTACACAAATTACAAGATAATTACACGTACATGACGTACATGACGATAGCCTAATATTTTACTACTGATCCGCCATCAATGCCGATCCAAATCTGTTTCGAAGCGACGATAAATGTACGGACATTGGAGTTCAGTTGTGTACATAAAAAATTCTATAAAATGCAAATGAAGTCAACTGCAATATTCACAATTCTTTGGATTCAAACATTGCCGTGTAAATGACTAGTGAAATTAGATCTATATTCATCGGAAGCCGACATTTTGATTTCATACTGCTGTGTGATTTTTTTCGTTGCGCAATAATTTATACGTTAAAAATCTTAGAATAACCCCAAATTACGTGTTAAATAAGCTATTTTTATTTATTTATTATGATTTTCGATGATAGCATGATAAATATAATAACATGTAAGTGCCTGGTGATATCAAAGTTATCTGGCTCGGCTGGTAGAAATTATCATGACTCGGCAGAGCCTCGTCATGATAAATTCTCCCAACCTCGCCAGATAACTTTGATATCACAAGACACTAACATGTTATTATATATGTATATTGTAGGTTAGCAAACAAAATGCTGAAATACAGCTTAAAATACAATATTTTGGTTACTGACAGACAATATTCTTTTTCTCTTTGTAGGAAATACGACAAACCTACAGTGTCATCTAGACAAAAACCACAAAGAAATAGAACCTTGTACAAGCGCCTCTAAGATGGAGAAGAGTCAGAAGACCATAAAGACCGTACAGCCCAAGATAACTCAGCTTGGAGGGATGGGGCCAATTGGAAAAGTCTCCATGGACAAGAAACAAAGATTAGATGATTTAGTGCTGCGCATGATCGTTGGGAAGGCGTTGCCTCTTAGTCTAGTTGAAAGCCAGTACTGCAGGGAATTAGTGAAGGAGTTGGAGCCTAGGTATGTTCATTGTGTTTTGATAATTTGCAACCTAGTTTTATTCTTAACGATTTTCGAAACAGTAAAATCAAGCTGTTCCTGTTTGAAAGTTGCTGCAGATGGTATAGTTCATTTTGATACTTGATAATAAATGATATATTTTTAATAAATGAATTTTTGTGTACTATAATAAAGTGCAGAAAAAATATGAGACAAAATAAGAAAATCCCGATAATCAGCACTTGTCTTTTAGTCAAGACTCAAGTTGTGTCATTAGGAAATATAAATTTTCATTTCAAAATTTGAATAAGTAGAAAAAAGTTTGCAGAATGTTGATATATTTTTATGGTTTCTATCTTTTCTTGGTTCAAGATTACATGCATCTATTATATGAAGTTTTTTACAATTCACGTCATTCCTCGTCTTTGTTATATAGGGTCCAGGGATGATCTTTTTTTTAAAACCTGGAATTACTCATCATGTCCCCTGGCAAAGAAAGTGTTTACCATACACTAATTAGTCTAACTTTTGTTTTACAAGTAAATGATCTTACTTTTCATTTCTATTTTAAGGTATAAGCTGCCTAGTAGGTATGAACTCCAAAAGTCCATGGAGGCCAAAAAGGAAGAGATTCGAAGTAAGCTTGAGACTGAATTGCCTCCAGTTGGAGGCTTTTTAGCATTGACCCACGATGGTTGGACCAGTATGGCAACGGAGAGCTATGACACAGTTACGGCCCATTTTATCACCACTAATTGGGAACTACGCACAGCAATTCTACAAACAAGCAAAGTAGAAGGTAGTCATACTGGTGAAAGAATAGCGGAACGACTTAAAGGTATTTTTGGCCCAACATTTCTTCATTCTTTGATTGATTGATGTATAGCAGAATACCAGTCAAGTTGACATAACTTACAGATTGTTTTCAAAAGCATTCTTAGACCAAGAAAATTAGAATAAAACAAAATTATGTACTTAAAAATTCTTTAACCCTTCCCCAAACAACAAAATTTTAGGGTTCTCCAATTTGAAAGCTGCTTCAAATGACAAAGTAGTTAGTACATGTTGAAAAGGAAATGATTGTGTACAATCTACCAAAGAATATATATTTAGGTGCTGGTTATCAGCATTTTCTTCATTTGCCTCCATGTTTTCCCAAGCCTATTCTATAAGGGATTTCAAAACTAGGTTTTGATTAGGAAATGGTTAATTTTAACAAGACATTGAGAAAATGACCTACGACTCTGTATTCTATCAATTCTAATGAAATCTCATATTTTAGAAAAACATTTTGAAAGATTCAGAACCTCAAATTACACATAGTGTATTAACTGCCTTTTCTCAAATGACAAATATAGGTTGGCCCAATTTGAAATGTTCTGCATACATCTAATTGGATGGTAATATATGAAGAACTTATGCTTATTGTTGCCTAGGAAATATTGAGATAAAATAGAAAATTCTGGTTATCAGTAATTTCTTTTTTGACTCCATGTTTTCCCAAGCCAATTCTGATAGGGACTTCAAAATCAGGTCTTATTTGGGAGGGTTAAATAGAGGTATTAATTTTCTACTTTCAGAAACTTTGTCCACATGGCACCTCCCTGTTCCCATAGTTCAGAGCTTCAGATTGACAGTGGGCCCGGGCCATTTGACACACTATTTGCAAATATGGCCCATCACTTTTCAACTCCAGGGGCCAAGCGGCCCAAGCTTTTACAAATTTTTTATATCATTATGTTTATTTTCATTGCTATGGCCCATCATTTCCAAAAATGACCCATCAATTTCCCTGCCATGGGTCATTTCGACCCACCACTCTTCAAATAAATCTGAAGCTCTGATAGTTGTTACAGATAATGCTGCTAATGAGAAAAAAGCTATCGAATTATTAGGATGGGAACGTTTCAGTTGCTATGGACATAGACTGAATCTTGCTGTGAAAAATGCCCTAGAAGTGCCAGAAATTTCTAGAATTTTAGGGAAAGCGAGAAAAGTTGTTACCCTTTTCCATCAATCAACCAGTCTAAATGACTGTTTGCTTGAAAAGCAAAAGGTTGTGTTTTCTGACACTCCAAATCTTATTGGTCATAGACTAATCAGTGATGTGCCAACCAGGTGGAACAGCACCCTGGTCATGCTCAGACGCTTGTCGGAGCAAATATCTGTAATTCTCGCAATTGCTAGTGATGACAAACTGAACATAAATAAGGTGACATGTCAAAATCTAAGGTCGTATTGCCTTACTTTCGATGAGCAAAATATCGTTGATGGCCTTATCAAAGTGCTGACTCCCTTTGAAAAGGTCACCACTATATTATGTGCCGAAAATATTCCCACTATGAGCAAAGTACTCGTGTCAATAGCAAAAACGAACAGTATACTGTTACAAAGCCAGTCTGAGAGTGCCACTTTGAATAAAGTAATAGAAAAGTTGAGGGAACAGTTAGCCAAGAGGACACAATATGAGGAAATACCGCTTATGGCATCTATGTTAAATCCAGATACTAAGTCATTATCTTTTCTACCTCTTAATGAGCAGGAGGCAGGGCATAAGCTCCTGTTAGAAAGGGCAGTTTCCCTTGTCGATAACAATGGAAACTTGAAAGTAAGTCTGAAACAAGAGGACCATGATGGTCCTTAATCGCTCACCTGAACCTAGATAGAAAGAAAGTCACAATGTTGTCAAGTTCAAGAGCACATAATTTAAGATATGAGATTATGATCCAGCTGAAAACTGCTTTCATAATCTTGAATGATCAATATTTGTGGATGTTACAGTGAAAACAAAGTGGAAGAAAACAACACAGTCAAGGGCACATAACTCTGTTCTAATAAAAGTATTCTCATCAACATTATGTCCAATTTTTTTTTTTTTTGATTGGTCAATATATTGTTAGAGTGAAAATAAAGTCGAAAACTGTCATTTTGTGAAATTCAAGGGCTAATAACTCTGGTTTTTCTAGTCCAATCAAGCTGAAAGTTTCACTCATCCAGGATCTTATGGCCACCAACATTGTGGCCAAGTTTTGTCTTGATTAGTCAATAAATGTAGATGCTACAGTGTAAACAAAGTCGAAAACAGCAATTTTGTCAAATTCAAGAGCACATAACTCCAGACTTCCTACTACAATCACACTGAAAATCGAAGATCTTATAGTTACCAACATTGTTGCAAAGTTTTGTTTTGATCGGTCAATATTTGTAGATGCTAGAGTGGTAACAAAGTCAAAACTAGCCATTTTTGATGTTCAAGGGCATATAACTCCAGACTTCCTGGTCCGATCTGACTCAAAATTAAACTCATCTGAGAACTTATAGTCATACATATCTTGACCAAGTTTGGTTAAGATTGGTCAATATTTGTAGATGCTAGAGTGGTAACAAAGTCAAAACTAGCCATTTTTGACGTTCAAGGGCACATAACTCCAGACTTCCTAGTCCGATCTGACTCAAAATCGAACTCATTCGAGAACTTATAGTCATACATATTTTGACCAAGTTTGATTAAGATTGGTCAATATTTGTAGATGCTAGAGTGGTAACAAAGTCAAAACTAGCCATTTTTGACGTTCAAGGGCACATAACTCCAGACTTCCTGGTCCGATCTGACTCAAAATCGAACTCATCCGAGAACTTATGGTCATACATGTTTTGACCAAGTTTGGTTAAGATTGGTCAATATTTGTGGGTGCTAGAGTGGTAACAACAAAATGTGAACAGACAGACGGACAGACGGACAGACGGACAGACAGACGGACGCCGACGGACAAAAAGCGACCACAATAGCTCACCTTGAGCACTTCGTGCTCAGGTGAGCTAAAAAGAACCTGGAATTGACACTCCACAGAATGAAGGCCCTGCCCTTCCTGTTTTGCCAAGTTTAATTACAGGGGATGCTGCAGAAATAACACCCAGTCCACTCGGCACAGATGAGGCAGCTGAGCCAGTCTCTAAAAAGATTAGATGCTTAGATATGGATGAATGGTTTGATGATGTTTGTGTCACTGGATTTAGCCAAAAATCAGTATCAGAAATGGTACAAGAGGAGGTATCCAGGTACATTTCAGTAAATAGGGACGAGTATGACTCCAATCTCAGTCTTTTGCAGTGGTGGGAAAAAAACCAATACATATATCCTAGACTTGCTATTCTAGCAAAAAAGTATTTGGCCATTCCTGCCTCATCTGTGCCAAGTGAGCGGGTGTTTAGTTTAGCTGGACATCTGGTAAATAAAAAGAGATCCAGAATGAATCCAAGTTTAGTTGATACTTTGATTTTTCTTAAAATGAATACGAGTCAATACTGGTAAACAAGAGAATTATCAAAAAATTGTGTCCATGACAGTTGAGTTTGATGTTAACAAAGCAAGGTTTACTGGATAACAAACAATTTAACTCTTTCCCAAAGAAGTCCGGGTTTTTACGTCCCTAATGGGCAAGGCTTAGGAAAACATTGAGACAAAAGATTAAACTGCTGATAACCAGCAGCTTCTCCTTTTGTCTCAATATTTTCTGTGCTATATTTCATACAAATCCAAGCTTTATCAACATCCATTTTGTTGTCTGTCACAGCTTTTGAATTTGACAACCCAAATATTTTGCCATTTTGGAAAGAGTTAACATTGATTTATCACGGTTGCTGCAGAATAAATTTGAAGCCGTAGTGGCAAATTATAAGTATTGGTCAATCTTGAAACGCTGTGTATTCATGCAAACAATTGTGAATAAAAACATAATGGGAAAAGAAGGAATTGCTCATAATGTTTTATTCACAATTATTTCTCTTTCATCTATATGAATGCATTATTTATCATTGACATGAAATACCACTAAATGTCTCTATGTTGTGACCATTTCGAAGAAATTAAGATTTCGCGGCATTGCTCAGAGTTACACGAAGCTGTAGTGGGCAGATACAGCTTATTAAGCTTTGGAGCAAACTGTTCATTTATATGCTCCCCGAAAAAATTTCGGGGGAGCATATAGTCGCCACGCTGTCCGTCCATCCGTGTGTCCGTCCGTCCACAGCCAGATCTCAGCAACCCTTGGACCAAATTCAATGAAACTTCACATGTCCCTGGGTCAATACCTAGATAGTAGAGATCTTTTTCTACATTTCTAAATTTAAGGCTGTGTCATGGAAAAAGGGGCCTTAGTGTAAAAATTAGTTTTTCTCTTATTTCTCTTCATCTAATGGGCAGAATTTAATGAAATTGTGTACTCATGTAATAAATAGGATGTTTTAGACCATACAAATAATGTGTGTACATAAAAGCTGTCATGGGAAAAGGGGACTTAATGTATGATAGTTTTAATTTGTGACAAACTCTTATTCTGGGAGCATAATCCATTTTCAAAAATGTTCTCCTAGCTTTTTTACCTATGGCTATTTAAAGGAATGGTTATATGCGAATAGGTTAACCTTTCCCCAAACGTAAAAAATAAGGCTGATCCATCATGAAAGGTGATAGATCTACATAATGTCAAAAATTCAAAATGAAGGTTGACAAACATAATACAAAGAGAAAATATTGAAGCAAAATGTGAAAATGTTTATCTTTTGCATTTTCTCCTTTTACCTCAATATTTTCAAAAGAATTTCCAATTCACACTCCCCCAATTTTGTTGTCTAAATTTTGGCCGTTTGGGAAAAGATTTATCCATTAGTTGATTTCAGGTTTAGTATAGATTAGATTGTTACTGTTACTGACTGTTGTTTATTTTTTCATAGTTTATTTGTTAATTGTGCAGTTGGTAAAGAATTAAATTTTAATATAAAGAAGCAGTGGCCATCTTTTTTTTATTTTATTCGTATACAGTATCTATCAAAAGCAACAGATAAAGAAGAGGGCATGCAGACATTCTAAAATTTTCAATTCAAATCCAAACCCTATGTTGTGAGTGCTCATTTGAATAGTCTTGATCAGACGATTCTAATGAGTAACCACAAAATCGGGGTTGATAAACAAATAAAACAATTAGCGAAAAACTATACACCCACTTTTATCTGTAGCTCTGTCTAGTAATTCAGTGGTATGCAGCAAATGCAGCAATCAGGTACTCGAGTACAACCTCTCTTAAGTGAACAATGGAGGGACTACCAATTGGTATTTTGCTGACAAATAAGAGACATAATTTTGTTTTGATATATTTATGAAATATTTCATAATTCTCTATTAATTATTCAACATTGTTAAACTTATTAGAATCGTCTTATTCAGACAGACAATTCTAATGAGTTTCATCAAGATAGTATACTTTTGTGACAATATTTAGATGAAATACATTTGTCAAATACCAGGGCTTTTGGCAAGGTTTCTTCAATAAACATTAATGCTTCAGCAAGATCTCCTATATTTTCTCCTTGAAACCAGAAAACGCCAATGTGATACTGTGGAAAGTTGCACACTTTTGAGTACACAAGTACTACACATTACACAACATCATTCAACACAAGTGTATTCCTTTACAGAAAAAGAAGTTTCGATTATTAATCGATAATTGAATCGAAAACAAGCTCCATTTCAATTCGATTATCGATTATGATTTGAGTCCGATTTTACAACACTAATCCTAGCTATTATACTTTTAGAGATATACTCCGGACAAGATTCAAGTTTGAAAAACAACAAAGGGCAATAACTAAAAAAATAAGCCAGGTAGAGTTATGGTTCTTGTGCACTGCACTCCGTAATGATAAGAAGAATATAACTGCCAAGTTTAAAGTCAATCGGACTTAAGGTGACAGAGTTACGCTCCGGACAAAGAAGTGGACGCCGCCGGACGCCCGGACGCCGGACATCACGGGTGATCCCATAATACGTCCCGTCTTCGACGGGCGTATAAAAAATGAAGAAATTGCTTGTGACAAGCAATTTCTTCATTTACTGCAATGTTTTCTAACGTTAATCCAAAATGGAAATATTTTCAAAATTTCATCAACTTGAAATTGTCGTCTGCAACACTTCAGTTTGGAACAGTCCAAAATTTGGCGTCTGTAAATGGGTTAACTCATTACCAGAGGGCAAAATTTTGGACTGTTCCAATTCGAAAGGTGTTGCAGACGAAAATTTTAAGTGGATGAAATTATAGTACAAATCTTTCCATTTTGGGTTGGAAAACATTTTGGAAAATGAAGAAATTGCTTGTTACAAGCATTTTTTTCATTTTCCACAATGTTTTCCCCAAGTGTTTTCTTGTGTGAGAGTCAAAAGGTGTCACTGTGCAGTAATGGGTTAAAGAGGGCCTGGCAGATGCAAGAAATTTCTTCATGTAAATTTCCATATCATATTAACCCTTTCCAAAACTGCAAAACTTTAGGGGGTGGGGGGTTCAGAGGTAGGGTCCAATCAGAAAGCTGTAGCAGATGACAAAATGCAAGTTGATAAAGAAAATATGACTAAGAAAATATCGAGTTGAAAGGTAAAAACGTTGATTAACAGCATTTTCTTCTTTTGCCTCAATGTTTTCCCAAGCCTTTTCTCTTCGGGATGTCAAAACTCGGGCTTGTTTGAGAAAGCCTTAATTGTACATGTAAATTCAAAGCAGAGTTGCACCTAGAAATTTGCAAATTGGGGGAATTGCCCCCCATAATTTCTGAAATTGGGGGGCAATGACCAAAATATGGGGGGCATGTATAAAATGACTCTTCTTTGGTAATTTTATGTACTTTGATTATTTTTGATGCCATATTCAATGAATTATGAAGTAAACTGTGACAAAGGTCATCTTAACTAGTCTAGATCCTAATGAAATAACAATACAATTACCTTTACAGCTATGAAATATATACCAGACAAATTTCATACAGGGGCTCATTCAATATCCATCCAATTAAGTCTTTCGCCAACTTTGAATAAATGTATCGTCGAAGTAGTAAGTCTTAGTCAACAAGGTGAAATGATGTAAAATTTTTCAACTTTATGCCTTTCAAATGCACTCGTTTTTCAGTATTTTGAATGTTAAAATTGAATGATTACATATCATGCGTGGTTTACTACCTATCTATCCACGAGCGGTTGCATGACAATCCTGTTTGAGCGAGTGTAATCCAAAACATTTTCTAAATCTATCTGTCACAGTGTACACAGTCGCCATTTGCAATTTTGAGTGACGTCATCATTGAAGTGTTTTTGATCAAAGTGCCCAGAGTATTTCAGGACTGTTAAGAGATCTATTCTGTATTCTTGATTCAATGTTTGTGCACATTTACATCTCTCTGACTGGTTATCTCGGTGGAAGTGGTATTTAGAAACAAATCAGCTTTCATGGACTTTTTTTCTTATCGATTATGTGTAAAAATACAGTACTGGTCCAAATGGGGGGTGGTATATAAAATTTGTGAAAAAAAAGTATTTAATAAAAGAAACCTGTCATATTTTTTGTTCAAGTGTGTTATGTTGATAGTGAAGAGATAAGTTAAGCAATAAAAAGTACACAATATTTCTTATTTCATATTCATTTTATAATGAATTGATCAAAAAATGATGTTTTTTCAGCCCACAAAACGTTACATGAAAATAGGAGCTTTCCAAGATTGATTATAGTTTTTGCAATTTTTAAAATCCAAACAATTTTTCTTTAAAAACTGGGTAAGTAATAATTAAATTTTATAAATATACCAGTTTGGTAATTTTATCTTTTAATTTGCGAAAAATATTTCGTTTGAAATAAACCTATGATGTAAGTTACATTCGGTGTCCATTAGATAAGGTGAAAACAGAGCTAAAAATAGGTTGTACTATCAATCAACATTTTCTAAAAAATGTGTAGTTATGCTGTCAAAATACTCGAGAAGTCCATTTTATAAGCAACTTGTTGGATATAAATGTGTTATGGGCAACATTTTTCTGAATATTGGAAACACCCAGTTTCGTGTCCATATGTAACTTACGCTTTCAACCCACCAACTTGCATATACTATAAACTGGATTCATCCTGAATAAATATTTACCTAGAAGGGGTTATGACCTTTCTACATCAACACACTTTTTGATGACATCATTCAGTTAGGAGCTCAAACATTATCCTCTGTGTCTTTTCCAACCTTGTAACTTACGAATTTTGTGTCTTTGTAACTTACAAATTCATTATTTCTTTAGTCATTACTTCACTTTAATGGTCATAAATTGAAAAATGAACATAAAGAGGTTATCAATATATACAAAATGAATCTTCTAGTGTTTTTGGACATGTCTACAGTTTTTTATTAATTCTGTGCGGGAAAAACAATCAAGTCAAAATTTGTGTAAGTTACAGTGTCCACATAACTTTGTCAATTTAGATTTTTTCCAAAATGAGTCTCAGGTTATATTCTGACATAAAAAGCAAGTGTTTGTATGACACAATTTGACATTGTTGTCAAATGTTTGTTGTTTTGTGAAAAACATTCTAAAAAAGCAACCAAGAGACACCATGTCACTTACAAAATTAGTTAGGTGTCTTTGTAACTTACAAATTTATTATTTCTTTAGTCATTTTTTCACTTCAAAGGTCATCAATTAGAAAATAAAACTTAAAAAGGTTATCAATATATAAAACTTGATTCTACTTATGTTTTGGACATGTCTACAGTTTATATTAATTCTGTGCGGGAAAAACAGTTGATTTAAGACTTTTGTAAGTTACGGTGTCCACATGGTTTTGTCAATTTAGATTTTTTTAGAAATGTGTCTCAGGTTGTAATCATGATTAGAAAGCAAGTGTTAGTATGACACAAGTTGACATTGGTTTCAAACACTTGTTGTGTTGGGAAACATATTTATTAAAGGCAGTCAAGAGACACAATGTGACTTACACAATTAGTTTGGTGTCTTATGAACTTACAAATTTATTATTTCTTTTGTCATTATTTCACTTCAAAGGTCATAAATTAGAAAATAGAACATAAAAAGGTTATTAATATATAAAACATGTTTCTACTAATGTTTTTGGACATGTCTACAGTTTATATTAATGCTGTGGGGGAAACACAATTGAGTCAAAGTTTTCGTAAGTTACGGTGTCCAAATGATTTTGTCAATCTATATTTTTTCAAACATGTATCTCAGGTTGTATTCATGCATGGAAAGAAAGTGTTTGTATGACACAATAAGACATTGATTTCAAACATTTGTTGTATTGGCAAAAACATTTATAAAAGGCAGTCAATGGACACCATGTAACTTACAAAATAAGTTTAGTTAAGTCACATTTAATGTAAACTGGACACCAAACCGTCGGACCGATTATCTTTGCCATTTGAAATCATACAAAACACTATCTAGTCTGTTCAAAAACCAATATAAAAGATGCATAAAATGATTTTGAAATTTTGACTTTGATGTAACACTTTTGTTCCCAGTATTGTATTTTTACACTTATGGAAGTAAGGCGGAAGAATTTTGACATCCTGATCATTCAAGATTCCTTTCATTTGCTTGTAAATTTATAATTTCTACCGGATAAGTTCACCGAGATTGTGTTCCAAGTCATTTTTATATGGAATGATTTGTATTTTATGTACCAACTGTCCTTGTTTTCCCACATTATCTGTCTGTTTACGACCATGGGAAAGTTGTCAAGCGGGAATTTACTATCAACTGAATTTGTTATTTGATTGGATGACCTCTTTTCGTGGCGTGATGTGATTTGTCATTTAGAGTGTTGGCCATTTAGCGTATCGTCATGATTGGAAGGATATTACTTAAAAAGCAATTTTGCTAAACAAAGGACATTAGGTAAATCAAAGCCAGAAAGATTAAAATGTGGCTGAAAATTACAGCAACTAAAGGAGTTTATCGACGTAGATCTAAATACAGTGCACTCCGTGTATAACGAGATCGCCGGGACATCGACCAATGCCTCGTTATAGCCATGTCTCGCTAAAGCCGAAATAGAACAGAATGCAAGAAAAATGTTCATTTGCCCATGTCTACTTTCGCTTTTACAGGAAGTTTACAAAGGAACATTTATAACCTCCTTTTTAGAGAGTATAAAGATATATAACTCTTGATATTTTAATACACACCACTAAAAGTAAAATACGAACATTACACTGTACAGTTTATAATTTATCATATGAATTAAAAATAAAAATGTATGTGTCCATCATAAAATATCTATTTGATAAAAAAAACCACTGTGATTTTTCATTGTTTTTGAGGTAAATCCCTTTCCTGTTCCATTCATGATTTCAAATTTCAACTCTAAGGAAATAGCTTTTAACATTTTAGTAGTGACTCTCGTATTTTCCAAATTGCAAATTCTTGACCACATTTTCATGATTAAAGCCCTGAGCGCAAACAAACCTTGCAAATCGTGGATGTTAGTACAAATGCTCATAACTCCAGCTGAATTAAAGTCTGAGTTACAATGTTTTTCAATAACACATTGACGATATGACAATAGGTAGATCGGAAGGTGTTAACCTAATTGATCGATAATTACCTTGAAATGTTATTGCAGACGACACGCTTTAGGACCTAGTAAAGTCGTAAAAAGGTGTGAAAAATACAGCCGGGCTGAGAAATATTTGCAGACGACATGCTTTGTGACCGGACCTCGTTAACGATGTGTGAAAAATCGAGTCAGGACCAAGGAAACATGTACGCTATAGCCGAATTTTCGCTCAAACCAATCTCGTGTTAGCCGATATAAAACGAAAGGAAAATAGAAGGGAAATGTCAGGGACTTCGTAACATACTCGTTATGGACGGTATCTCGTATTACCCGAACTCGTTATACATGGAGTGCACTGTATATGCCAGAAATGCGATTTTGTATGGGAAGGTACTCTCAAATGACGTCACTGGAATGCAGTTTGTCACAGCGCGTGCAATAATCGCGGGCCTTTTTCGTAGTAATAGTAGCCATATTTGGAACCAATAAACATCTATTTAGGTCAAATAGGCGGAGTCAGTTTGGCCACGGCGGGTGTTGAATCATGTTTTCTTCTGATTGGCAGCATGTTTTTGTTATCCTGCATCCTGGTGAATAATCAAGTACTAGCTGATTTTTGTTCATTGAAAGACCTAGTTTTTCCAGTTTACCCGATTCCAAATAATTGTTGGCATCAGAAATGGTTATTCTTTTGCCAGAGTTTTTGTTGTTTTTGCGGGATTTGCCCGCAGCAATTTTCCAAATAGGGGGGCATTTATGAAAATTTGCGGCAATCCCGCAATGCCGCGCTCTAGATGCAACCCTGTCAAAGTAACCTGTATAGCCGTTTAAGGTTTACGAACTGAGAATGAAAACACCACTTTCTAGCCATACGAAATGCATCAAATTACAAACACTTGTAAATACATTTCACATAAGTTGATTCACCGTGCCGGTTTTCAAGATTATGGTTCAAGAAGAAAATAATTTACAAATATCATTTTACTCTTTATTCATATGCAAGGGAGGTAATTTTGAACATTTTTGTCAAATATTTCCATAGGTATGCATTAATTCAAAATTCTAATCCATACAAAATGCTTATGTTTGTATTTTGAATGGAAATGTAACACAGTTTAGGAATTACTGGCACTTTTCAAATTTCGCTTCTGGCTCTGCATTTCATTCTCAGTTCATAAACCTTAAAGGGTGTTCCACTTACCAGAATGTACCTGGGAAAATGTCAGTCAAATTATATCACTTAGATGACTTACAACACTGAGAAGCAAGATCTTTTTTTTCATGCAAATCTCCAATGTCACATTAAGTGTTCATGTAAGTTTTCATTGGAATCATTCAGCCTCAAGAGGAGTTGCGTTTACAGTATATATGAACAGACAGATGGACAGACAGGGTGATTACTATATATACCGTAATTATGCTGATAAACGCCCATATCCTAATAAACGCCAATCTCCCAAATCTCAGCTGAAAATATTGATTCCCAGGTATTTATTAGAATAATTACAGTACCCGAAAACTTTGTTTGTGGAGGGTTTTATTGTTGATAGGTAAAGGGTCAAAATCTTATAATAAGGAATTAAAAGACTAACCTGGCTCTTCATAAAAGATTAAATTCTTGTCCTGAAAAACTTGGAGGACTGTTCCATTTCTGTTGAAATTTTCTTGAGCTGCAAAGACAAACCATGTCATACTTTATCAAACACAAGAGGGCCAAACATTTTATTCAAGTTTCTATTAATTGGTTAATATTTTGAAGATGCAAAAAAATAAATTAAAAACCACAATTAAGTCATATTCAATGCCACATATAACTCAGGATGCATGATTCTTATGATGTTCAGTGAAAATTTAACCTATAAGGTCTTAGTGAAAAACAAGAGCTGTCGCTGTAAGATGACAATGCCCCCGACACCGCTTTGATTTTAAATTATGGCCAATCTATGTTCAAGGCCAAGGTCATCCAGGGGTCAAGGTCACCAAAGTATGTGCCTACAGAAAGGTAATGTACCAAGGAATGTTGTGGTAAAGTATGAAGCGAATATGTTAAGTAATAAGGAAGTTATGGCCAATGTTAAAGTTTTTGGACGGAATGACGGACGGACAGACAGACGGACGGACGGACGGACGGACGGACAAGTCAAATTTATGATGCCTCCCTATCGGGGGCATAAAAAAGGTATCAGTCACTGATGGACACATTCATGACTAAATGCATTATTGACTAACCATCACCAATAAATATGTTGATTCACAGAGGCAATTAAAGGGGGAATGGCACTTAAAATCATGAAAATTTTCCGATTTTCTTCGTACAAATAAATATGTATTATGAAAATATGGCCTTTAAATTGCATCTATGCCAAATCTTAGCTTTCTATCTTGTGTATTGGCTAGGATGTCGACGGATTTAAAACCCCATATGTTCCATTATTGTAAATATTATCCCCGGGACAACAAATCATGGGGTTTTAAATCCGTCGACATCTAAGCCAATACACAAGGTAGAAAACTAAGATTTGGCATATATGCAATTTAAAGACCATATTTTAATAATATATATTTATTTTTTTGTACGAAGTTCTCGGAAAATTTGCAAGATGTTAAGTGTTATTCTGCCTTTAATCATTTTTTAATGATGATTTAACTTACCCAGGTATTGGATGTTTTCCATCTCGAGCATGTTCATCTTTGGTTACAGAAATGGCATTTGGTCGATAATAAAGTCAGTGACTGAAATTAAAAAAAAAGGCTTATAAATTTAATTTGCCGTACTTGAAAACCTATCTTTAACAATTTCCCAAACAAGACCTGATTTTGGCACCCAAATAGAATAGACTTGGGAAAACATTGAGACAAAACAAGAAAATGCTGATTATCAGCATTTTCTCCCTTTGCCTTAATATTTTCTTAACTATATTATACACAAAGCATACAATTATTAATGTACATTTTGTCATCTGCAGCAGTGATTTTGTTACAAATTTATGCGGAAGAGTCTTGGGACCCAATTGTTCCCAAAACAATGAGTCCAATATTGAAACATATGAGTCTTTGAAAGACAATGTCGATAACACATTGAAAATGTTAGCATTCTGGGACTCACTGAATATTTTTCAATGAGTCCTGAGAAAAAAATGTGAGTCAGGGACTCGGGACTCGCAGGTAACAAAATCCCTGCTGCAGTAGCATACACAGGCGCGTCATGTGGTTTTGAACATTGGGGCGGGGATGAAACAACATTATAAGGAAATTTCATAGATGAGTTAACAAAATGGCGCGATTTCTGTCTTACTCTAATGATTAGAATCAGGTATAAAACAGTGGAATAATTAAAATCTATTTTAGAGTATTTAGACTGAATCCAAGTATGTGTGGTACTGATAGAAGCAGATTATGACAGTATATAAATCACATTGTCAGAACGACGACTTATTATGACAAATTACCGAAACATTGTTGGAGAAAAGATATGTTGATTCAACATATTTCTTTCAGAAACAGAAAATATGCCATACCAATGGATGGATGGTTACTTCTGTGAGGCCAGGCTTCAACATTAACTTTTTTAGACCGTCGGGCTTACTGCATAGATGCTACTAGCCCGAAGGTGATGAAATTAAAGGGTGACAATTGATGAAGACAAACGAAGGGGAGGGTCGAAACAAAGGAAAGAATGTGAAAAAGAGAGGAAACCGCCGGCTTCTCCTTAAATGGAAACTTTTGGTCAGGGTCAGGGCTTTTCTTCCAAAAATTAGGAAGGGGCCCTGGTCAGTCATTTTGGGAAATTTTAGCGCAATTTTGGTCAAATTGGGAAAAAAATAATAAATGGGAATAAATATAGAAATAAGAATATATTTTCTTAACTCTTTCACTGCCATAGGCGACTTTTGTCGCTTTACCTTTCCCTGCCATAGGCGACTTCAGTCGACAAATTTATGGGAGCGAAATATATGAGTACCCACAACATAAAAAAGAAAAAAATATTGTCATTTCATAAATAACCTTTAAATTTTGGTCACATATAGGTGCTTAATTTGTCTGTATGTCCTGAAAATTTGAAAGGAATCCGTCGAATGAGTAAAAAGTTATGCATGATTTTGTGTACAGGGTATCGATTCTTGGAAATTTCTTCGAATTAATTTGGCGGTGAGAGACCCCTTCAAAGGTCAATATTTGGCAGTGAAAGGGTTAAACAACACTTTATAAACAGAATAACTGAATTATAGAAGACACACTGCTTCTTTGTGACTTGAATTGTCAGTTGATAAATGAACATTATCTATTTTCCAAAATTTAGGAATTTTAGTTTTGAAAATTGGGAAATTCTTATTCTGAAATTGGGAAAAAAGGAGCCCTTTTCCAATTGTGAAGCCACCGAATTTCGGCCCATATTATCCTCACTCGACCTAATTTCGATCACAACCTAAATTCGATCACTTCAGAGTTTATCCAATACACGGCGCAATTTGACCCGAACATCGTCGGTATGCCCATGATTTGTTGAAAGTGACAATAGTTGATAAAGAATATCTCAAACCAGGTGAAATTGAGATTAGAAATGTAATAAATCTTCCAATATTTACCCAAACACAAAAAGGGCGCCATTTTACTAAGTCACTTTTTTCACAAACATAAAATTCCATTTTCTCATGCAAATCAAAAGACATAAAAAATTTCATATTCTCGTCTGCAAGTGATGACAGTTGTCTATGCCCCCCTCCAATTTTCATGACATTACAAGTATACTCATGAAAAAAAGTAACATCCAACGACTGTGCAGTGCTTATCACTGCTCATAATGATGTTTATTTTCTAGTCATGCATTTGGAGCTTCGATATATCCCTTAAAAGTATGATTCCTATAACTTGTTGTCATTGTGATCGCTGAAAGTATAGTGTTCATCTTCAGTTTGTATTTTTGCAAAGGTTTTGAGGTGAGGAGATAGCTATATTTATCTAAAGTGAGCTTCTGAATAACCACACCAGAAATGCATACTTTTTAGACGTCAATTAATTGGAAACAAGTTTCAAGCATATTCGAGATGGCCAAGAAGTGTTATAAAAGTTTTTTAACATGCATGTAATTACTTTGCAATGTTTGCTGATGACTTCCAGCACATTTCCAAAAAGTTGCAACTGTCTTTTTTCGATCAGTATACAAGCTTATAGGGGAGCCTCATTTTGATCAAATTAAGGTTGTGACCTGAGCGTGTACAGAGAAAGGGGGTCTACCGATCATTCCATCTCAAACTTCAGATATATCAGTTAGTTTTGTTGGAATTATCTGTATTTAGCTCAGAAAATGATTTATCTATATGACTGTAACAATTTGAGTTTATTGGGGTTTTACGCCGTTTTCAACTACCAGGGTCATATCACGGCGGCTGGAGCACCTAACCGTGGGTTCCTGGTATTTCTTGCACCAGTACAACCACAATATCCAAACCGAGCCTCCAGCTGCTCTCTCACATAGATGATTCACACCCATTGGTGAGAGACAAATGACTCTTGTCAAATGTCAGAATGGATACTGGCCGAGCCGGGGTTCGAACTCGAAACCCCTGGATTGACAGACTCCGACGTAACCGACTGAGCTATCCGGGCTCGGCATGACTGTAACAATGCAAGTCCTGTAATTTCCTGTTCTTGACAAAATGAATAGAGATTCTGCTAAGGTGATCGAAATTAGGTCGGACGGGGATATAGAAGGAAGAAATGCCCTGGGGCTAGTGCACATCTGGTTCGGGCTAGTAGCATCTCTGGCAGCAGCAAGCCTGACAGTCTTGTAGCCAAAAAGTTAATGTTGAACCCTGGTTTCAACAGAATGAGAGTATGCTGGCATGAAATGCTCAGACAGAATTATCCCTGTTGAATGGGAATTTCATCAGACATTGTAATGAGTCACCAAGCAGGTCAGAATCATTGAAAATGTAAACAATATGCGATTCCCACGTGTATACTCTGCCATAAAAATGGTTGGTTATATCGGGAAAAATTTTACGATAAGCCCACTTCAAGGCAGCGGTTTAACAAACAGGGAAAGATTCTGTCTGGATATTTCTAGTCTTCATCAAAGTTTCTTCAATTCTCGCGGGAAAAATGGTGCGCCAATTAGGCTCTGTGACATTTTCTGCGACGAATTTTGGAAAAGGCTTACCAAGAAACTTATTGACAATAATTCACTTGGAATGGGGACATTAAAGAACAAAGGTCTGAACAATGGAAGAATATATGAACTAATACATCACTTACACGGTTAAAAAATCTTGAACAACGTGGGTGAAACCGCAATTTGTTTAAAGCGGAAATGAGTTTCTTTGTCACGTGATAACGCCACCCTCGTTTTCGAAATCTCCAAGCGGCCATTCTATTTAGTTCACACACCCTCTAATGCATTATAAAGAATCTCTTTTAGACCTTCCAGCTGAAGGATTAGTAGATCTAATTCAGAAATCTTCTGCCTTAAAATATTGAAAATCTTTCAAACATCACTCACTGCATTTAAATAGCGAGAAACGCGTTAATTCCTCACATTTTCGTCTCGTCTTTCAAAGGGAAAGCACCATAATTACACAAAGACTGTTAGTCATTTCGATTGCTTCCCTTTGATTTTACTTAAAATGGTGAGTAAGCAGACGACAAAATCACAATTCATTATTTTGTCAAAGACAACCAACATCAGGTTTTGTTTAGGAAAGTGTCGAAATAAAAGAAGATGATAGATCTATTCAACCCTTTTCTCATAATTGATTTAACGTCTTAAATATAGATCTAGATCTAGGAGAACATGGAGACAAAATAATATTATAATGTTGATTCAGGATCGATAACCAGCCTGCAGTAGAGCTCTTTCAAATTAGAACTGTCTATATTTTCTATTTGAGAAAGAATTATAGAAAATGTTAAAACTAGTTTTCAAAATGGGACCTCTCGAATGAGAGGCAGATGCGTTACCCGCCATGGCCGCGGCCTCTGTTGACCAGGTCCAAGAATGAAATTGAAGTAGGGGCCTAGCCTAGGGCCCTAGAGATCTAGGGCCTAAGCGCTAGATCTAGATTAGAATTTAGAGTTTGTACAAAGACGTTTATAATTTCCAGCAAAATTGACGTGAAATTTCCCAGTAGATCTAGATCTAGATCTTTTACGAAATTTTGACTGAATTTCCAAAAAAAAAAAAAAAAAAAAAAAAAAAAAAATAGACTAGATCTACGAAAATGAAATAGGAGATCTGATAGATCTAAATTAGGCTTCAGACTTCATAGGCTAATCGTGAATTTTCCCCACCACCTCCGAACATTTACCCTATCACAAACGATTCCAGGCCCTGTGTTCTGAAAAAACAACGACAACAACAACAACAACAAAACTTGAGTAGATCTACATAGATCTAGGCTACTCATGAGCACAAGTCATGCTCAAATTCAAAGGAATACCCTCCAACGTTGAAGGGTAGGCCCTATCTTTGGATTTGGAACAGTCTCATGCGCGGATCCAGGGGGGGGGGGGGGGTCAGGGGGTCATGAACCCCCCCCCCCCCTGGAATTTGGCGAAAAAAGCGGTTATCAAAAAGATTACTGGTTATGTCCCAAAATAGCTGTGTCATTTGTCCCTGTGTGCCACCACAAACTGTTGTTACATTTAGTCCTTCATGGTATCTGTATGCGCGTATCCAAAGAAAACCCCTGGACCCCCCCCCCCCCCCCTGAAATTTGGCAAAAAGGGGTTAAAGATTGGTTGACCCCCCTGGGAAAAATACCTGGATCCGCGCTTGAGTCTAAAATCTTTCCGTTTTGGAGAGGGTTAATGTGTTCTCGGGTGTTTTTTTTTTTTTTTTTTTTTTTTTTTTTTTTTTTTTTTTTTTTATCTAGGCCTTTTGGGGATGGCAAACCTATGCCATGTAAATGATTAACCCATTACCACTTACCGGTCCAGATGACAAAATATCAGACTAACTAGTCAAAATTCAAAGATGTTACAGACGACAATTTCAAGTCAATGGAACATGGCATATTTTACTTTCTACGAATAATCATTGTGGGAAATGAACAAATTGCTTGTCACAAGCAAACTCTTCGTTTTCCACGATGTTTTCTAAAACCTGTTCATCTTGTCGCGAGTCAAAATGCGCAATTCCTTGGAAATGGATAACCCAATACCACACAATGACTCTTTTTGACTCCCCACAAAATAATGACCATGGAAAACATCGTGGAAAATGAAGAAATTGCTTGTGACAAGCAATGTCTTCATTTCCCACAATGTTTTCCATAAAAACCATAAGAATTAAAAATTCCATTCACTTTAAATTGTCGTCTGCAACATATTTCAAATTTGACCGCCCAAAAAGTTTGTCGTCTGGTAATGGGGTAATGGAGTCGGTTTTGCATTCCTACCTCTCGATTTCACTTTGTGCTGATGAGACGAACCCATCTTGTCGGGTAATTAACGCATAACCAAACGACAAAATCTTAAGAATTTCCAAATTGAAGAAGATGCAAACAACATTAATAATTTTCAGTGTGATGAAATTTTGAAATGTTTCACCTTTTTGAGTAGAAAACATTGTGGGAAATGAAGAAATTGCTTGTGACATTTTACACAATGTTTTCCAAAACATTTTATCTATGTGGTGTCAAAAGGCGTCATTATGTAGGAATGGGTTAAAACCAGGCTTGTTCGAGAAAAGGTTAATTCAGTATTTAATAATAACTCATTTACAGAATGAAAACATTTAATAAATATATCATATAAATCTGTGATAAAAATGAATACTGTTTCGTAACAATAAATATGCATAAACAAACAAAATACAAACTCTACGTCTACAAAAGTGGCAACACACTTACCTACGGCTAGGTGATCCGAAATTATGGAATGTCTTGTCGGTGTTAATGCAAAACGGTTTAACCTCGTATAGATAGATCTCGTTTTTTTTTTTTGAAAATTTTAGAAAAAAATAATAATAATAAAAAAAAAAAAATAACAACTTTACCGGAACTGAACGGGTTTACTTGAATTTCGGACATGTTGTTCACATAAAATGTGTCATTGATATTGACAAGTACAAATATCTCAAAACCTGCAAGAATTGTCGTAATCGGACATACAAGTTTGTACTTTGAAAATCGCAAAAATCGACATACGAGGTTTTGCATTTACACCGACGGCTTGTATATGTATTTATAATTGAGCCAGGATCTGGAAAAGTGTCTTTTGACGCTTTTGAACCCAACCTGGTTCCGGTGTAACAGTTTATCTTGGCCCCCCTGGGCAGCTTGGCCCCCGGGGGC